>SJYQ01092089.1:21582-130635 GCA_006410935.1 Redunca redunca
ATGGTCTTGATCCTTGTCTCCTGTACAATGTCACGAACCTTTGTCCATAGTTCATCAGGCACTCTATCTATCAGATCTAGTCCCTTAAATCTATTTCTCACTTCCACTGTGTAATCATAAGGGATTTGATTTAGGTCATATCTAAATGGTCTAGTGGTTTTCCCTACTTTCTTCTATTTAAGTCTGAATTTGGCAATATAAGTGTATCTCCAAGACTCTGTGGAACAACTCTCCTCCCAAAAATCCCCTTTTCCCTGTTTGTAGTAAAGCTTAAGCCTCCTATGTCTTCCCTAAATTCCAATGAAGGATTTAATCAGTAAAGTGAGCAAATGTGGAAACAAAGGAAAATTCAAACAAGACATATAATAACTGTTAGCCATTAAACAAAGTTAAGGACCTTTAGTGCCTCCTCAAGGTACTAATCTGAGATAGTATTCTGTAGTATTCTGAGCAATATCCTTGAGTTGTTTTGCAGTCATTAAAACCCCTGCCCCACCAAGTGGATGAAGTTAACTACATTCTGAGTAACAGTAGGTACACTCTAGACTCCAGACTGTTGGAACTAGAAGATTGGTGATTTTACTCTGAAACAGCACCTTCTTACCTCACCACAACCTATCAGAAGGATGCCCACAAGCTGATTACACACCCCTCGACCCTGTCCCTTATTTTGCTTTCAAAAATCCTTCCCTGAAAACTGTTAGGGCAATCAAGTCTTTTGAGCAAGAGCTGCTCATTCATCCTTCACCCCATGTTGGATGCTCTGCAATAAATGCTGTACTTTCCCTTATCACAGCCTGTTGTCACTGGATTCTAGACTGGTTTTACTTCTCAAGGACAAGCCAGCTCAAGTTTGGTCTGATCATCTGTATACTTCCTAGGTGGCGTTAGTGGTAAAGAACCTGGTTAGTGGTAAAGACACAGGTTTGATCCCTGGGTTGGAAAGATTCCCTGGATGAGGGCATGAAAACCCACTCCAGTATTCTTGCCTGGAGAATCCCATGGACAGAGGAGCCTGGCAGGCTACAGTACATGGGGTAGCAAAGACTTGGACATGACTGAAGTGATTTACTATGCACACATATGAAGAAAGAGGGAAGGGAGGGAGAAATAACTAGTACACAGGTTTTCAGATCTGAAGAATTTAAAAGATCTAGAGAAAACATTTTACTTCAGAAAAAATTGAAAACTAGCTTTTATTTGAATATTACTTAAGTAGAAATATTTGTCTTCTTGGTTTCAGATTGAACAAATGCAAAGAATGAAATATTAGGTAAATTCTAGAGATGTTGCTAAGTGTTAGCTCTTCTAAAGTTATCTGTGTTTTAGAAAGAAATTCCTGCATTTGTAATTACTTTAAATTACTGATAGATTTAGTGATATTGGACTCAGTGTGCAAGAACTGGACTTTGAATCATACTCTAAAATTATAGGGGGGTTAATTCAGGGAAGTTTCACAAATGTGATACTGAGAAGTGATTTGCATTCTGATTGGAACATCAGCAGATATAAAAATGAGGAAGGACCTCCCCAGAGAAAACAGTAGCCTGTGGGAAGATACAGGTTGTTTAAAGAGCCGGATGATTTGAGAGAGGATGTGAAGAGAAGCTGCAGATGGGCTTGGAGATATAAGTTGAGGCAAAAAGAAGAAAGGTTCATTTGCTTGGATGTTTGGATTTTATCTTGAAAGTGAAAGAGTGTCAAAGAGGTTTGTAAGCATGGTAAATGGAGATCAAATCTGTTTTTTTAGGAAGATAGTTAAGAAGAAACAACAGATAATAAAGGGGAAAGTATGTGAAATTCAATATAGTGTTCTTTGGCTGAAGCACAGATGAGAAATTATGATTTTTTTTTTCAAGTAAATCAATGAAAGTAAGACTAGATAAAACCAGAATTCCTGAAATGTAATAAGTCAGGTTCTGCACTCTTTGCAACAGATCTCTTTGGATTTGAATATAGAGCCTGAGAAGAGCAAGAAAATTACCTTAAATTTTTTTAGTTTGGAAAACCAGTGGATTAGACAACATTATTCAAGACTGAGACAACTTGACTGATGATTCTGAAAAGTTGAATCTGTATGGTTAACATTACCTATTTTCTTTTATCAGTTTTATTTTATTTATCCTTGTTTTATGCCAACCTCTATTTGTAAGGTTGTGGAATATTCCTCTGTCTTTTGGAAACAGAGAGATGGACATGGACCCAGGGACATAAGAAAGAGTTCAGTGAGAATTGTGAGATCAGTAATAAAGCACTAGGTAGTGACAAAGAATAAAGACGTTACTCCTGTCTGCTCCTGTACTGGGTCTATGTCTCTGCAGTTAAATTGTGAGCTCCTTGAGATCAAGAGCTTGGTGTTACTCGTCTTTGAATTTGTGAACCCAGCAGTGTCTTGATCCTTAGCTGACATTCAGAAAATGTTTATTGACTAGAATTGATAGTAAATATATTAACAGAGAAGTTTTTGTGCACAAAACTTCAGTAAAAGTACTTGTTAATCTTTCATTTTCTTATAGCCTAATAGAGAGAAAAGGTGAGTGAAAACAAATCCAGTTTTGAAAGAATTTGAGCAAAAATAACTCAGAAGAAATATATTTTTTGTATGGATAAATCTGTGAAATGAGAATTGGTTTAACCAGGTACACCTCTGGAAACTTACCTCCATTTATGAGTCAGAGTTTTTAGGGTCAGGGACTTCCCCCTCACTATTTTTTGTTTCACATGTAATCCTCATATAATTTGTAAACCAGGGCCCAATGTAATAAGTTGGTGAATGAGACAAAATCGCATTTCATTTAAACAAGTGAAACACAAAAACAAGATTCACTGTCTGTAGCTACCTAGCCAGCTCGTAACTAGGGTGTGTCTCCTTTTGTTGTTCAGTTGCTCAGTTACTTTGACTCTTTGCCACCCCACAGAATGCAGCACACCAGGCTTCCCTGTACTCCACTATTTCCCTGCGCTTGCTCAAACTCATGTCCATTGAATCGGTGATGTCATCCAACCATCTCATCCTCTGTCATCCCCTTCTCCTCCTGCCTTCAGTCTTTGCCAACATTAGGGTCTTTTTTAATGACTCGGCTCTTCACACCAGGTGCCCAAAGTATTGGAGTTTCAGCTTCATCATCAGTACTTCCAATGAATATTCAGGACTGATTTTCTTTAGGATTGACTGGTTGGATCTTCTTGCAGTCCAAGGGACTCTCAAGAGTCTTCTCCAACACCGCAGTTCAAAAGCATCAATTTTTCAGTGCTCAGCCTCCTTTATGATCCACTCCCACATCCATACATGACTACCGGAAAAAACCATAGATTTGACTACACACACCTTTGTAGGAAAAGTAATGTCTCTCTTTTTTAATATGCTGTCTAGGTTGGTCATAGCTTTTCTTCCAAGGAGCAAGCATCCTTCATGGCTGCAGTCACCATGCAGTGCTTTTGGAGCCCAAGAAAATAAAGTCTCTCACTGTTTCCATCGTTTCCACATCTATTCGCCGTAAAGTAATGGGACTGGATGCCATGATCTTAGTTTTTTGAATGTTGAGTTTTAAGCCAGCTTTTTCACTCTCTTCTTTCACCTTTCATCAAGAGGTTCTTTAGTTCCTCTTTGTTTTCTTCCATAAGGGTGGTGACATCTGCATATTTTAGGTTATTGATGTTTCTCCCAGCGATCTTGATTCCAGCTTGTGCTTCATTCAGCCTGACATTTCGCATGGTGTCCTCTCTATATAAGTTAAATAAGCAGGATGACAATACACAGTCTTGATGTACTCCTTTCCCAATTTTAAACCAATCCATTGTTCCATGTCCAGTTCTAACTGTTAGTTCTTGACCTGCATACAAATTTCTCAGGAGGCAGGTTAGGTGGTCTGGTATTTCCATCTCTTTAAGAATTTTCCATAGCTTGTTGTGATCCACACTGTCAAAGGCTTTAGTATAGTCAATGAAGCAGAAGTAGATATTTTAAGCAGAAGGGTCTCCTTAAGTTCTGATGATTTCATCTCTAATTAACTTTATTTTTCTTCTCTCATTAACTTTAGATAAGCAAACAGATACTTACAGTTTCTCTTTTAAAGGCAAGCTCCCTACCTCATCATGGTATCTGTAATTTTTATATTAATAAGACTGAATTAGCTCATCAGAAAAATACTCCAAACAACTTGATGAATCCAGAGTGATTCATTTTTTTAATGCAATACCCTCTGATACTTTTGCTGACTAGTCATTAGCTGGACTTTTCTTCTTTTATATCTTTAAATTGTCTGTAAAGTTTGCTCTGCCCCTCTTTTTTTGAATCGAATAAGCATACACCACAGACCCCAGTGTGTGTGCCTGTGAATGCTACTTAATGCCGTCAAAGCCCTTCTCTGCCTCTAACCACAAACCCTGGACTAGCAAGGTATCAGCTGCTGCCCTCTTCTGCCTATCAGAAGAAAGTTGGAATTCATTCCTTAATTAATATCTTCAATATCTCTAGTCATTTTTGCATTATTTACTTCTCAAAATTCTTGAAATAAGTCACACATTTCACTTGTGATGGCTGCTCATGAAGACAAGCTGCCAAATCCCTGGGCTCTGATGAAGTGATTGCTGGGGTGTCCAGGCAAGCAATGGACTCATGCTCCCTTGGGCTGCATAGGACTCAGAAGCATTCCGATTTGAATAAGTTGCACTGTGAAAATACTAGCTCTGGAGTTCTAAGACTCAACTCTAATTCTTGAAATAATGAAATTTCTGAGCATGTGTTGAAAAATACAGTAAAGCAATTTAGACTCCTGAGGTAAACTTCTGTTAGGCTCTATGTTTTCACTGCACTAGGTCTCTTTGTGAAGCTAAAGCAGTTTCAGTCTGAACAAGAAAGGGAACTCTCTCCTTGAATATACCCAAATTTCTTTCTTACATCTCTCAACCCAATAGGTATATGTTTGTTTTGAGTCACTCCTGATTTCCTCTTCATGGAAATAATAACCACTCTACTCAATTTTACAACATCCCCATAATAAATTTTACTAGGTAATAAACAATACTCTTAGGGAGAAACAAAAAAAAAGATTGTGTAAGGTTCAAAAAATTTTGGAGAGTGATTGTTGTTGAAATATCATGTCAACATTATCAAAATTATTACTGTCATTGTAATGCTCATAGTAGCAGTCATAGCAGTATTATTAATTTTTTACAAAGTGAATAGGTTATATTCAGGTAAATGATTCCTTTTTGTTAAGGCAAATCTTGGTCAAAGTTTCAAGTTTAAATTTCCATAAAATTCTGAAGCTACTTCATTTCAAAGCTGATGGTATTTTACTTAGAACACTGTACGATCAGCTTTTTAAGGACAAACACTTGGAATTTTTGTATCATCCTCAGTTCTTTAGTTTATTCTCTGTAGTGTCATTATCATCATCATCCCTTGAATATGAAAAAAATCTTAGTAGTGTGTATTTTAGATAAATGTTCACTTAACACTCATGAAAATTTGATTAAGTAGATATTACTATTCTTATTTTACACATGGGGAACTAAGGCCAAAGATGGCATGTGACTTGTCCTCTATAATAGACTATCAAGCTGTGGAGGCAGAAATAGGATGCTAAATTTCTAACGAGGGCATTTTGTTATCTTTAAAAAAATAGAGAATTTAAACTAGAGTAAAACTTGTACAAGTTAACAAAAATCTAAAGTACAAGTGTATTTTTAACATGTGAATTTTATCCCTTTTTTAAAAAAAATGTATTCATGTTTAATTGGAGGATAATTGCTTTACAATATTGTGTCGGTTTCTGCCATACGCCAAAGTGAATTGGCCATAGGTACACACATGTCCCCTGCCTCTTGAGTTTCCCTCCCATCTCCTAGCCTTTCCTACCTTTGAGTGCATTAAATAAGAGGAACTTATCCAAGTGAAAATATTAGCCACTCAGTCACGTCCAACTCTTTGTGACCCCATGGACTGTAGCCCACCAGGTTCCTATGTTCATAGAATTCTCTAGGCAAGAATACTGGAGTCAGTAGCCATTCATTCTCCAGGGGATCTTCCCAAACTAGAGGTAGAACCCAGGTCTCCTGCATTGCTGGCAGATTCTTTACCATCTGAACCACCAGGGAAGCCCAAGGCAAATAAAAGTGTATGATGAAAAAGTGGCTAAATAGTATCCAATGAGTAGAACCACTTTCATCTAGTTTACTGTCTAAAACCCAAGACCATTTATTATGTGGTCACTATATGTCTCTTGATGCTCTACAACTCTTTCTTTACAAAACAAAAGCCTATTTCAACTTTTTTTTTTTTTTTGAACTGGATATTTTCATTTCAAGGCAAGAAACTCTTAAGTAGCAATATAATGTCCCAGGATGGAAGAAAAATAACAGATTTAAGACTGAAGTAAGAAATAAGAATGCAAAACATTCTCCTGAAAAATCACAATATGCTCTGGCTGGAAGAGGGTGTTATACAGCTGTTCTTAACTGAAGGTCACACAGAAAGCTGTCAACAGTGCCAGGACTTCTAATCAGGTTTAGCTCTTCAGACTCAGTATAGTACTCTTTCTACTGTCCTGCTCTTGAGTGTTATCCTCTTGCCCACTGACCTAGTATACAACTGAGATGCCATATTATACTGATCCCATAGCCCCCTGAACTCCAAGAGTTAAACTGATAATACTCTTGTTCACTTCAGGCTGAAATGAGAAAATGAATCCTGCCAGGAGAAATAGTACGGGGACGACAATTCTTTTTGGTCATATGAATCTAGTTTCCACCTTTACTTTTGTGAGAAGGCTTTCAAAAAATACCAGTTATTCACCATATGACACTAGTATAAATATATCACCTACTGAAAATGCCAGAGCTCAAAAATGAGATCTTTAAAGAAAGGACTACTTGTGATTTTGCAAATAATAAGCTTGTGCTAGTGGACAATAGTTTCAGTAATTGTATCCATCATTATATTTACATTTCTATAATTAGTTGCAACTGTTTGTGTGAGGGTAAAGGTCTCTAGTTTAATGCAGTCATTATAATCAGTCAGTAAATAGTGTTTGAATTCTGTTGATATGATGGGAAAGCATTAATTTTAAAAGAATACTTTTCAAAAGGAGCCTAATCTCAATCCTTCAACAATTACACCCACTTTTGGCAAGGAACAGGAGTGGTAAAGAGATGGAATTCACAGGCCTCATCCTTAAATAGCATGCAGCAATGTTGAATAAAATGACATAATCTAGAGCCCAGTATATAATAGTATATGATGGTCCAGATGAATGGTATGACCTGTAGGAGGTTAGAAAGGGAAGAGATTGCTGTTAACTAAAGGGAGAAAGACTGTGAGAACATGTCACTTTCTTTAGTAAAGATAAAGTCCATTAGTTATAGCAATGGGCTTCCCTGGTGGCTCAGTGGTAGAGAATCCACCTCTCAATGTAGGGGACTCTGGTTCAATCCTTGAGCTGGGAAGATCCCATGGAGAAGGAAATGGCAACCCACTCTGTTATTTTTAATATTTTGCCTATAAGAATGAATATTAAAATTTAAGTGTGGATTTGAACTCGGGATCTTACTTCTGGATTAGTTTCATTTTCTAGGAAACTTAAGGTCTTATTAATCATAAACTTAGCAAAACTTTTACATATTATTCTTTCCAAAATCTATTTTCTGCTTTTCTCTCAATATTATTTTGTGTTTCTAGAAAAAAAATATATATTTCTTTCAGTATATTACATCTCTAACAGATAGTATTTGGGAACCATAAAATACTTGAATTATGGTTTGGACTCATTGCCATTAATATCTTCATGTCATATCATGATTTTCTCACCTATAAAAGCAAGAAGTTGACACCTGAAAGCTGGTGTTACTTTCCACAGCTGTTGGTTTGGTCATTTGTTTCTTGTTTTTTTTTTTTTTTTTAAGTTTTATTTATTTTCTGGCTGTGTTGGGTCTTCTTGCATCATGTAATATTTTTCACTGTAGTGCCTGGACTCGCTAGTTGTGGTGTGTAGACTTAGCTCCTCTGCTGCCTGCGGGATCTTCTTCTCCAACCAGGGACTGAATCTCATCCTCTGCATTGTAACCTGTGTGTGTGGGGGTGGGTGGGTGGGTGGGTGGATGTGCGTGCACATGTGCACACGTGTACACATGCAAGCACACACTTTGTTCTGTCCGACTCTTTGCGACCCCAAAGACTGTAGCCCGCCAGGTTTCTCTGTCCATGGGGATTCTCCAGGCAAGAACACTGGAATGGGTTGCCATGCCTTCCTCCAAGGGATCTTCCCAACCCAGAGATCTAATCACTGGACCACCAGGGAAGTCCTGATATGCCTCTCCTTAGTAAGAGGGAACACCTTTAAGAACAATTTCTTATGTCCTCAGCCATGTCTGAGGACAGGCTTCTCTGTCTATGGGATTATCCAGGCAAGAACACTGGAATGGGTTGTTATTTCCTTCTCCAGGGGATCTTCACAACCCACAGATCTAATCTATGCATCCTGCACTGGCAGGGAGGTTCTTTACCAGTGCACCACCTGGGAAGCCCTTATCAACAGCTTACCTCTTACTAATCTGTTCTTTCCAAAAAGAAACTCCATTAATGTATTGAATGGGAGACCTCTTGGCTCACTCTGTAGTTGAAGTTATAGGAGTCATAACGAAGCGATCTCTAATGATTCCAGAAAGATCCTTGGAGAGGTTATCATTTGTATTAATGAGGTTAGTAAGCCTCTTAATTAGACAGTAAGCAGCTTCACTACCAAAAAGTAAAATTTTCAAAGGCAGAAATTCTGTCTCTATACTCTGCTATCACATGCATGTGCAACAAAGCCACAAAGTTTTGCACATAGCTCACTGATTGTGTATTTAGTGAATGAGAGATAGTAGAGTAGAAGAGTGATTAAGAGCACAGAGATTGAAATCAAGGCCCAACACTGTTATAAATCACTGAGTAATTAAGTGTGTAGAGAAGCTGAGTCAGTGCATCACAGTGGTAAGAGTATGATTTGGGAAACCCAAAAGCAATATTTCAGTCCCAGATCCACCTCTTATTCACTGAGACAGAGCAATTTACTCACCTCTCTTTGCCTCTATTTCCTCACCTAAAAATTGAGACTAACAATAATATCTATTCAATGGATTTTATTGTAGATTAAATGAATTAATATGATTGTGTTCTTAAAACCAGGGCCTGGCATATAATAAGCACTGGATAGCTATTTATTACTATTATTACTAATTTATTTGACTCCCATCTTCCTCATATGTAAAATAGATCAATAATACTTTGTCTCATAATATTCATTTGTGATTAAAGGACATTATGTAGGTCGGACACACAGTACAGTGATAGCATGTAGAGGGGTCATATATTTTATCTATTATTATTATTGTCATTGTATGACACATTGATTTTACTAAAATATGACAGTTTAAAATATGATTGATTGCCTGATGTATTTTTGAGTGTTCCCTCAAATAACATGCAAGTCAATGAGCTCATGCTTTTCTTTCTGTAATTAAATCTGTGCTGTAAGTCATCAGAATTCCTTCTGGTAATTGTCAATTATCAGGAGAAAAGGAATTTGGAGGATCATTTAGGAGATTAAGTGTTCTTTAATAGCACAACTGGGCAAGAAAAAATAAGTCTCAAAATATTGTCCTCACATATGTTGCCTCCCTTTGTGATAAAGAAAAAGGAAAAACAAAGAAAGAAAGAAAGAAAAAGACTCTCCTGTGTGACAACCTCAACAAGGAAAGTTCAATGATACCACTACTTTGCAGTGGAAATAAGTAACAAAGTAATCTAGCAGGGAGAGAATGTGTCAGCTTGTTTCACAGGAAAGGTTTGGATAAATCCACAGGGAATACTCTACTTCCCTTTCAAAGAGTCTTTTGATGCTAGTTAAAGGCATTCCTAGGAGCAGTCATTTAATGGCTATTACCATTTTCTCATCAGCCATTAGCAGTAGACTTGGTTTATACAGAAACAAACTGGGACAGGAGGCAAAGACAGTCTCAAGGGCTACTTTCTGATATGAAAGCTGAAGGCTCTTCTAGGTACTGCCTGTCTTAGGCTGAAACTACTAAAATGCAGCTTAATGGAAGGAAGCAAGTATTACTAATCTGGGCATTTCATCTAACGATATCACATTTGTGCATACAAGTAGCAGAACAAGAAGGAAATAGTGTACTTGTTCTGAAAGGATTTTTGCCACTTCACTGGAATGGATACACTTGAAACCAGATAGCCACTATGGCTATCTGGTGAAGTCAGGCAAAGAAACATAAACCATAGGTTTAAAATGTTCTCATGGATTTTCTTTTTATATGGTTTAAAAAAAAAAAAAAAGCAAAGACCATTCCATGTGTTCCCAAGACTTTATGGCAAATAGATAGGGAAAGAAATGAAAACAGTGACAGAAATTATTTTCTTGGGCTCCAAAATCACTGTGGATGATGACTGCAGCCAGGAAATTAAAAGGCACTTGCTCCTTGGAAGAAAAGCTATGACAAACCTAGACAGTGTATTAAAAAGCAGAAATATCACTTCACCCACAAAGAGCCATCTAGTCAAAGCTATGGTTTTTCCAGTAGTCATGTAAAGAGGTGAAAGTTGGTCTATAAAGTAAGCTGAGCACCGAAGAATTGATGCTTTCAGACTATGGTGTTGGAGAAGACCCTTGAGAGTTCCTTGGACTGCAAGGATTTCACACCAGTCAGTCCTAAAGGAAATCAACCCTGAATATTCATTGGAAGGACTGATGTTGAAGCTGAAGTGCTAATATTTTGCACACCTGATGCGAAGAGCCAACTCATTAAAAAAGGCCCTGGGGTAGTTTGAAGGCAGGGGGAGAAAAGGAAAACAGAGGATGAGATGGTTGAATGGCATCATCGACTCAGGAACATGAGTTTGAGCAAACTCTGGGAGATAGTGAAGAACAAGGAAGCCTGGCGTGCTGCAGTTCATGGAGAGTCAAAACTCAGTTCACTAGAAGCTTATATATGTGCAAATATTAAATGTGGCTTTTCCAGGTAATAAATTCATACCAGTTCACTGACTAGTAATAGCTGAATGGAAGATTTGTCTCCATGAGTTCAGTTCAGTTCTGTTCAGTCGCTCAGTCATGTCTGACTCTTTGCGACCCCATGAATCGCAGCACGCCAGGCCTCTCTGTCCATCACCAACTCCTGGAATTCACTCAGATTCACGTCCATCGAGTCAGTGATGCCATCCAGCCATCTCATCCTCGGTCGTCCCCTTCTCCTCCTGCCCCCAATCCCTCCTAGCATCAAAGTCTTTTCCAATGAGTCAACTCGTTGCATGAGGTGGCCAAAGTACTGGAGTTTCAGCTTTAGCATCATTCCTTACAAAGAAATCCCAGGGCTGATCTCCTTTAGAATGGACTGATTGGATCTCCTTGCAGTCCAAGGGACTCTCAAGAGTCTTCTCCAACACCACAGTTCAAAAACATCAGTTTTTCAGCGCTCTGCCTTCTTCACAGTCCAACTCTCACATCCATACATGACTACTGGAAAAACCATAGCCTTGACTAGACGGACCTTAGTCGGCAAAGTAATGTCTCTGCTTTTCAATATGCTATCTAGGTTGGTCATGACTTTTCTTCCAAGGAGTAAGTGTCTTTTAATTTCATAGCTGCAGTCACCATCTGCAGTGATTTTGGAGCCCAAAAAATAAAGTCTGACACTGTTTCTACTGTTTCCCCATCTATTTCCCATGAAGTGATAGGACTAGATGCCATCATCTTCGTTTTCTGAATGTTGAGCTTTAAGCCAACTTTTTCACTCTCCTCTTTCACTTTCATCAAGAGGCTTTTTAGTTCCTCTTCACATAGATTTTTAAAAAAAGAATTTGATCAAAATGTTGAGTTCCATTTAATATGCTCTGTTTGGTTGAAAAAAAAAAGAAAAAAACTACTAATTGTTTGGATTAATATGACTGAGACTATGAATTCAATTAGGGTTTCTCAGGTGGTGCAGTGGTACAGAATCTGCATGCCAGTACAGGAGACATAAGAAACTTGGGCTCAATCCCTAGATCAAGAAGATCCCCTAGAACAGGTCATAGCAACCCACTCCAGTATTCTTGCCTGGAAAATTCTATGGATAGAGGAATCTGTAGAGCTATAGTCCAAGGGGTTTCAAAGAAACAGATACAACTGAGTGACTGAGCATATATGCACATGAATTCAGTTACTGACTAAAGCATCTAATTCTCTTTTCATTTCATGGTAGAAGCCAGAGTGAGACAAGCTTCTTCTCTAGGAATACATACAGGGTTTTTCTTAGGAAGCTGGTCACATTCCAACATTAAATGTTCAGGTGGAAGAATTGAATAGATTCAATCCCAGAATTGTAATAAATATCACATGCAGAATGGAAACTTACATTCTTTCCCTAAGGTGATTGTGGGAAATTAAGGCACCAAAATATTAATCTCAAACAGCCACTATGAACCACAGTCAGGGATCCCCATGTATCCCAAGATGACACATTAAAAGAGGAACTGTGTGTCCTTTCTTGGCATCTCTTGGTAATATGGCTGGTACTAAATAGTTCAAATGATTATTTCAAAATCATCTTGCAAATTGACCCTGGAGATAAAAGTGTTTTCTCCCTGCCTCCTAACCTATAACTTCTTAACATCTGTGATGGAAATTTGGTGTAAATAGCTCAGGAATGTCTACTGTGTCTTATAACAAAGGGACACGGATGACCAAACATTATTAAAAGAAATACACTAGCTTTCCCAAACAACATTCTTCCAATAGCCAAGATGTATGCAAACATGGTCAGAGCTGTATCTCATGACAGGGTGATAAATACACCAGAGATCAAAGAAATTATCTTTGTAATTCATAAGTTAGTAGCATGCTGAGATTCTTTAGTGTTCCCTTTCCTCCTTATTTTCTCCATTTAAGGAATCTCAGGGATCAACAATGCCTGAGTGATAAAGTTCACCAGACCTAATATCAAGCAGTATTCATCTGTGTAGGGCTGAGGAGAAACCATCATATTGGATACCTGCAGAAAGGAGAGCAAAGATGTCCTTTCCAGAAGTATGAGATAAGAGTGTCACAAAAGAGGAGCAAAACAATAACATGAAAATGCATATTTCAGATGAAATGAATCTTCTTAGATAAAATGAAATGAAGACAATATAAAGACTCTTTTAACCATGATATATCATAAATAAAGATCTAAAGGATTATTTAGTTACTGCTAGTTAGTGAGCTTCAGTTCAGTTCCGTTCAGTCACTCAGTCATCACCAACTCTTTATGATCCCATGAACTGCAGCACGCCAGGCTTCCCTGTCCATCACCAATTCCCAGAGTCCACCTAAACCCTTGTCCATTGAGTCGGTGATGCCATCCAACCATCTCATCCTCTGTCATCCACTTCTCCTCCTGCCTTCAATCTTTCCCAGCATCAGGGTCTTTTTCAATGAGTCAGCTCTTCGCATCAGGTGGCCAAAGTACTGAGGTTTCAGCTTCAACATCAGTCCTTCCAATGAACACCCAGGACTGATCTCCTTTAGGATGGACTGGTTGGATCTCCTTGAAGTCCAAGGGACTCTCAAGAGTCTTCTCAAAAACCACAGTTCAAAAGCATGAATTCTTCAGTGCTCAGCTTTCTTTATAGTCCAACTCTCACATCCACACATGACCACTGGAAAAACCATAGCCTTGACTAGAAGGACCTTTGTGGACAAAGTAAAGTCTCTGCTTTCTAATATGCTTTCTAGGTTGGTCATAACTTTCCTTCCAAGGAGTAAGCGTCTTTTAATTTCATGGCTTCAATCACCAACCATCTGCAGTGATTTTGGAGCCCAGAAAAATAAAGTCTGACACTGTTTCCACTGTTTCCCCATCTATTTCCCATGAAGTGATAGGACCAAATGCCATGATCTTAGTTTTCTGAATATTGAGCTTTAAGCCAATTTTTTCACTCTGTTCTTTCACTTTCATCCAGAGGCTCTTTAGTTCATCACTTTCTGCCATAAGGGTGGTGCTGTCTGCATATCTGAGGTTATTGATATTTCTACTGGCAATCTTGATTCCAGCTTGTGCTTCCTCTAGCCCAGTGTTTCTCATGATGTACTCTGCATCGAAGTTAAATATGCAGGGTGACAATATACAGCCTTGACGTACTCCTTTTCTGATTTGGAACCAGTCTATTGTTCCATGTCCAGTTCTAACCTTTGATTCCTGACTTGCATACAGGTTTCTCAGGAAGCAGGTCAGGTGGTCTGCTATTTCCATCTCTTTCAGAATTTTCCACAGTTTATTGTGATCTACACAGTCAAAGGCTTTGGCATCATCAATAAAGCAGAAATAGATGTCTTTCTGGAACTCTCTTGCTTTTTCAATGATCCGGAGGATGTCAGCAATTTGATCTCTGGTTCCTCTGCCTTTGGTAAAACCAGCTTGAACATCTGGAATTTCATGGTTCACATATTGCTGAAGCTTAGCTTGGAGAATTTTGAGCATCACTTTACTAGCGTGTAGATGAGTGCAATTGTGCAATAGTTTGAGCATTCTTTGGCATTGCCTTTCTTTGGGATTGGAATGAAAACTAAGCTTTTCCAGTCCTGTGGCCACTACTGAGTTTTCCAAATTTGCTGACATATTGAGTGCAACACTTTCACAGCATCATCTTTCAGGATTTGAAATAGCTCAACTGGAATTTCATCACCTCCACTAGCTTTGTTCGGAGTGATGCTTTCTAAGGCCCATTTGACTTCACATTACAGAATGTCTGGCTCTAGGTGAGTGATCATACCATCATGATTATCTTTGTCATGAAGATCTTTTTGTACAGTTCTTCTGTGTATTTTTGCCACCTCTTCTTAATATCTTCTGCTTCTGTTAGGTCCCTACCATTTCTGTCCTTTATTGAGCCCATTTTTGCATGAAATGTTCCCTTGGTATCTCTAATTTTCTTGAAGAGATCTCTAGTCTCTCCCATTCTGTTGTTTTCCTCTATTTCTTTGCAGTGATCTCTGAGGAAGGCTTTCTTATCTCTCCTTGCTATTCTTTCGAACTCTGCATTCAAATGGGTATATCTTTTGCCCTAGGTCAGGGGCAGCAGCCCAGAGGAACTACCCCAGGTCCAACGTAAGGAGCAGCAGCTGCGCTTTGCTGGAGCAGCTGTGAAGAGATACCCCACATCCAAGGTTAGTGAGCTTAGTTATTGCTATTTAGAAAGATCCTTATGAAATTTTTCTATATGGAATATTTTGAGAGAAGGAATTATTTACATAGTCATGTATGAATTCTCACAACAGACTTGGTACGTGGTTAATGTTCAGCAAATATTTTGGATTAAATAATGTTGCTCATCTTGGTGTTCTATCCTTTAATACAGTATCTGACCATAATAGGTACTCAGTTACTTAGTTTTTTGTGAATAAGTTATGACAACATAAACAACTGCTGCTGCTGCTGCGTCGCTTCAGTCGTGTCCAACTCTGTGCGACCCCATAGACAGCAGCCCACCAGGCTCCCCCGTCCCTGGGATTCTCCAGGCAAGAACCCTTGCCTTTCAATTCCATGTGTACCTATTGTACATTCTCTCTCATATATTAGTATCAGCCTTGGGTACAAGTGAGACAAAATGAATTCCAGAGATAGAATAGAGCCTCCTTGATTGTGAAAATCTGTGCATGCTTTGTTCCTAAGAAATAACTGTTTCAGTCTTACCCTTTCCAGTCATTGAAATACAACAGAACTCTATCAGAAGAAAGCCTCAACCATTTAAGGTGGGAAAAAAGCAGCAAAGAATGGAGACTAGACCTAGCATTCCATCTTATATAACTTGGGTTAGAGAAATGCAAGACAATAAATGAAGACCAAGTGTCTACGGATACTCTAAGGTAAGTGAAATCGCATGCTTGACTCACTCTGAGAGGAGAGCAAACACCAGAGCTTATGCTTGACTTCTCAAGCGTGACTGGGTGTTCTTTCATGGGTTTGTTGTCTTTCTGGCTGACAGTGCAGAAGAGCAGAAGTTCCAGGGGACAACATGAGCTCCTTGCTATATAGGCCCCTTTAGCGAAGGGGCTTCTTTGCTGAGGGAGGCCAAGAAGACAGTCTAAGGAAAGACCTTGTTGGGCAGTATTTTACCTTAGTCCAACAGGATGCCTCAGCTATGGAAAAATATTTCTTTAAGAAAAGACTAAACTACTTCACCGAGACTTATTCATAAAAATTATGTATCTTAATTGACCTAATATGCAGCAGCAGCTATTATATACTGGACATGATGCTTCTAATTGTGTATACCATCTCCCTCTTAATCCAAGCAGCAATCCTATATGACACAGATGAAGGAAAGGAGGCTTAGAAAGGAGAGTAATTTGTCCTATATCATATACCTAGTCAGTGGTAGATATGCTTTCCATTTTAACTGAAATATTGAAATAGTCTGTCTGAACTGGTGAAAATTCTCCCCACTTTATACTCTACTTCTCTCTTCCAACACACACACACAATTTTTCTTTCACTATTATCAAAATTTTCATGCTGAAGCAAAGATTTAGCTATGCCTTCATGACTGTTGAAAAACAAAACTAAACCTTTTTAGTCACCCATGCTATCGCCTTCCTGCTGAATAATCTTTAGTAGCTTCCTATTGCTCATGGAAAAAGCACTGTTAGCCTCAAGTACTATGTAATTGAGCCCAGACCCAGAAACTTCCCATTCCATGTCTTTTATGTGCTAACCAAATCCATTCCTCCAATATATCTTCAGCAGTCTCTCGCTTAAGGACTTTGCTCACATGGTTTCTTCCATTTGAAACACTTTTCATCCAGTTCTGCAACTAGCATACATACCCATTTATCTTTTAAGACAAGTCCAATTTCTCTTCATTTAAGATGTAAAAGGACTGAGGAAAGATGCAAATACCTCTTTATTAAGCACTAAAAGACAAAGATAAAACCATAAGGTGAACACAGTAGTTAGTGGAGGTGGTCACTGCAGACAAAAAAACAATTAAAAAGCTAGATCATATATAGTGTACAGACAGTTAGCCAAGAAATGAACAGTAAATTCTGATTTGAGGCTGTTCTCTATCCATGTGAAACATATATGTCATCTATCCATTCTCATATCATGAGTGTTTAAATAAAGGTATGAGTTCTTTGAAAAGTTCCATCTCTACAGATTTTTATTGACTATTTCTCTTCCTTTATCCTCCTCAGCGTTCATCTATAGTTCACTAAAGGCCAAAAAACCGGAAGATTTAGATCTTGTCTTCTTTGCATCAGATAGGTAAGGTACATTGACTGGAGCTGTTTTTAGATATTTTAAATTGTATTACAGTTCTTGTTTATATGTCATATATTTTTATGTGAATCAAATTAATTTTTTCAAAACACGTTATAAAAAGATGTAACAGATTTTTTTTTTGCATTGTTTAATGTCTTATAGTTAACAGTGTATGTGAAAGCCTTTTGAAAACACTAAAATGCTAAGGAATTATCAGTAAAAGTATTTAAGGAATACTAACGATATACACGTTAACCTTTGAGGTTAATGGCATAACAACTCCTTATGTTTTCCAGCAGCTTGTCCTTTAAACAAGCTTTTGTAAATAAAAACTTCTGCAGAACAAGACCAATTGCTTATTGTTATTCACGTGGTATGACTTTCTTAAGTCCTTATAAATTTGCTTAGTCCTAGTTTCAATAATGACATTTTAACAAATGCTATAATTAGTAACTATCACTAGTAGTCAACATCTAGATATTTTTGGTTTTATGAAATACTAAAATCAGTATCAATATCCTCTTATGCAGATGACACCACCTTTATGGCAGAAAGTGAAGAAGAACTAAAGAGCCACTTGATGAAAGTGAAAGAAGAGTGGAAAAAGTTGGCTTAAAGCTCAAAATTCAGAAAACTAAGATCATGGCATCCAGTCCCATCAATTCATGGGAAATAGATGGGGAAACGGCGGAAACAGTGTCAGACTTTATTTTTCTGGGCTCCAAAATCACTGCAAATGGTGACTGCAGACTTGAAATTAAAAGATGCCTACTCCTTGGAAGGAAAGTTATGACCAATCTAGACAGCATATTAAAAAGCAGAGACATTACTTTGTCCACAAACGTCCTTCTAGTCAAGGCTATGGTTTTTCCAGTGGTCATGTATGGATGTGAGAGTTGGACTATAAAGAAAGCTGAGCGCAGAAGAATTGATGCTTTTGAACTGTGATGGTGGAGAAGACTCTTGAGAGTCCCTTGGACTTCAAGGAGATCCAACCAGTCCATCCTAAAGGAGATCAGTCCTGGGTGTTCATTGGAAGGATGATGTTGAAGCTGAAACCTCAATACTTTGGCCACCTGATGCGAAGAGCTGACTCATTGAAAAAGACCCTGATGCTGGGAAAGATTGAAGGCAGGAGAAGTGGACAACAGAGGATGAGATGGTTGGATGGCATCACCGACTCAATGGACAAGGGTTTGGGTGGACTCTGGGAGTTAGTGATGGACAGGGAAGCCTGGCGTGCTGCAGTTCATGGGGTTGCAAAGACAACTGAGCAACTGAACTGAACTGAAAATCAGTATTGTTGTTTTTATAGTTTTTCAAAGAACTCTCTGGAGTCATAGTTTAGATATGATGCATCTGGATCCATTAGTGACTTCTTTTGAGCCCAGCTTCCTATGGTGGTTTTATAAGAAGTAAGAAGTCTTTAGAAGATTTTAATAATAATAATAATAATAGATTATTATTATAATCTTTAATAGATTGTAATAGATTATAATCTGACTGCCCATAAAACTGTCAATCACTGTAAAGTAAAACCTAAACATTCTTCACCAGTGTCTTCATTCAGATTGAAGTGTCTATATCACAGATAAGATAATAGGCTAATCAATAGTTTTCCTTCCAGTCATTAATTTAATATTAGTTTGTGGTCCATCTTGGAGTCTGTCCCTACACACAGTTACTGGCAATTGCATGCTTAGAAAGTATATATTCTTCTCAGTTTGGAGGTTGTTTCATTTTCAAGTCCTTCACAGTAACTATTACTTGATCATACAATGGGCATTTAATGACCATATTATCTTTTTCTGTTCTTCACTTCTTATGGTAATTTTAGACCACTGCTTCTCTCACGGTAAGTGGTATTTACTCAGGAAACAGTTTTTACTTTCATTGTTGGATTGAAAACAAAACAAAAAATGTGAAAGAAAATCTGAGCCCACTGAAGGAATTTCATCTTATCAAAAATAAAAATTAAAAAAAAAATACATGTTTTAAGTTTTACTTTAAATTTCTGAAGAAATTTATGGTGATTTCTGTCAATGTTTAAAAATCAATGTGAACCTAAATTTTAGAATGGTGGGTCATAGAAAATTAAGCAAGAAAGACCTATACAAATTGTTCCAGTTCAATCTGTGTACCTCAGAAATAGCTAACATTCATTCTTTTTCTATCTGACATGACCAAGGTAACTCATCAGCTTGGTGCAGAGCCCAGGAATCCTGATACTGTCTAAATTCACTTCATGGTCTCATATCAGCTGGGTTCTTAAAACCTCATTTTGTGAATTCGTAAGAACACATTCTGCTCTGAGAGTGAAAGTGAAAGCCACTCAGTCATGTCTGACTCTTTGTGACCCATAGTCCATGGACTTCTCCAGGCCAGAATACAGGAGTGGGTAGCCTTTTCCTTCTCCAGGGGATCTTCCCAAACCAGAAATTGAACCAGGGTCTCCCGCATTGCAGGCAGATTCTTTACCAACTGAGCTATCAGGGAAGCCCTCTCATCTGGTAATATGCTTCTAAATGTTGTGGCAGGCATTGAATGCAAATACATACAATGAAAGGAATGAATTTTCATTCTCCAGGTTGTTTTTCTATTTACCTGAAATATTACATGCTTAATCTAAAACATTATAAGTGTAAAGGGATTACCTGACATTTGGGGTATAGACTTTACCAGACCTCTCGAGAAAATGATTCAAGCTGAGTACTGAGGGATGATTCTGAGGGAGCCACAATTGAAGTTAATCGGAAGAATATTCTAGGCAGAAAGAAGAGGATAAATAAAACAAGAAACTATCTTGAAACTTTCAATGATTTGAAATAAAACCATTATGGCTGAAGCATAATGAATAAAATGAAAGCAGAGGTTGGAAAAACAGGTGGAAAACATCCTATGCCTGCCTAGCGGACCATGTTAAGGATTCATATTCTACATTTTGTTGTTACGGAAAATCTTTACAACATTTAAGCAAGAAAGAGCATAATACATTAAAAATATTCTTTTAGGTTCTATATGTATGATATTCAAAAAGTAGACAAGAAGGATGCAAGGTCATCAGGTAGAAAGCTTAAGCTGTGTCAACCTAAGAGTACATGAGTGTTTGCAGGGTATGAAGTTAGCAAGGAGTTGGAAAGAAATGCACAAACTTGAATTTTAGTTTAGAGACAGAATAGACTTAGAATGCACTTCTCTTGTTAAAGGATTGGAAATGTCTCATTAAAGTTATGTATTTAAGTAATAATATTTCTAACACTGAAGTGCCTTATATTTTGATACTTTCTTCATCCATGTATATAGGAAATTGAGAGATTTTAATAAAGTATCAAAGAAACTATTTTCTGAGCTACAAGTCTCTAGTCAGTATGAATGAAATAAGCTTCCTCTGTGTTCAAATCTTGACTTATTCACTCAATATTTAACTCAATATTTATGAGAACATGTATAACTCATATAACCACATAAACCTCACTTCCACGAGAATAAGATTAACACTCTACACTCATATAAGCCTATCTTAGTTTTCTGCAAGGTAATGAAGGCATTCCAATTAGAAAAAAAAAATTTAATCACATTCCCCAAAAGACTTAAAAAGCACCAAAATATGTTTTAATGCTCTAAAATTAAACAGAGAATGACAATATTAAAGTGTCTTTTTTCCCCCAATTTAACCAGCACAAGGGAGAAAACTGATAACATGCCAAAAGTCCTGGCAGACTCACAGATAATAAGATCTGCACAAGCTCTCAGAGAGTCCAGTCCACATTAGGGTCCCTACTTTTAATATGAACAGGCAATAGCCAAGGGTGAAAGAAAGTAAATCCAAATTGAAAAATATAAGAACTCCAGATAGAAAAATAAAAATCTTACAAGCTTCTAAAGAGGAGAAAAATACAACTATATATTGTGCCTAGGACTGGTATTGAGAATGACAGGACTTCTCAACAAACAATACCGGCAGCAAGAAAAAATTATTGATGCCTTCAAAAGTCCTAGTTTAATAATACAAAATCTAAAATTTTAACCTGAATTGAAAATTAAATCTGAAGATGAGATAAAAATATTTTAGTTCACACAAATTTTGACTAAACTGAAAATTAAATCTGAAGATGAGATAAAAATATTTTAGTTCACAAAATTTTGTTAGCTAAATGGAAAATTAATTGAATTGAAAATTTAATCTGAAGATATATTAGTTTGCAAAAACTTTTCATGAATCATTCTCAGAAAGCTTCTGATTTTTGTCTTCTACTTCAATACCAGATTCAAGTGATTGAATGCAGGAGACAAATAAGGACAAACCCAGGATGACAACTATACAGGAGACACAAAGAGTAACCAGTCCAAATCTAAGCCATGAAACTGGCACACTAATGGCTGTCATCACAAAGCTTCCTTCTGCTCTGGTGAGCCTGGTTCAGGCTCATGTGCTGATGAAGTTCCCACTTTCATTTCCTGTCTCTGTTGTCAACTGTCAATTCAGCCCACTGTACTGAAACTTTCTGAGAACTGGAGTTGGCTATGGTGAGCTTAGAATTCTAGGGGAAAAAAAAAAAAAAAATCAAGTTGTCTTACAACAACCACCCCCAACCACATCCAGTATCTGTCTCATTTTACAGACTTAACAAGTGCCAAATTGTGTAACTGTTTATATTTCCCAAGGTTCATTCACTGCCTTTACCACCAAATCCCCCTAAAGAAAATTTTTTCATCTCAAAAGGACTCTGAAAAGCACGCTATGATCCAAATGCCAACTAAATTATGTTCAGCTATGATTCTTGTTCTTATGACAATATGGCTTTTCTTACAGAGTTACCTGTGTTTCCTAATCAATTTTATATGTATACGACTTCATATTTATTAAAAAATAATTTTAAAATTAGGAAAATTCATTTAGAAAAAGATATGAGGTGTGAAGTGTTTAGCATAGTGACATACATAGTAAACTCTCAATAAATCACAAATACACTTGTTATGATTTTATGTAGTTCTTTCATTCCTTGGTAATAGTTATTATTTTGAAACACAGTTTGGATGAAAAATCTTTCGAATTGTCATATAATGACTTGATTATGTAGTACATGTGCCTAAAATGCCCTCTCCCTACCACCAAGAAACACTAGCAAATTCAAAATCTTTGATATATTAATAATGAAAACCCAGAATTCTATTATTGTCCACAAATAAGTTATATATTCATTTTAATAAAAATATCTGATGAATGACCTTTATAAGCATTTTAGTCCATATTCAAATAATTATGTTCATGTAACACATAAGCAGCTATAATGTAGACAGAAGACATAGTGGGGGAAAAAATAACTGCTCCAAAAATCAAGAGAACTTGAGTCAAGTTCTGATTCTGTCACTACCTAATTCATCAAGCTTGGTAGGGTCAATTCCCTCAAGGCAGCAAATTTCTTTCCTGCAACATGAGAGGATTGGACATTGTGCTGGTTTGTTCTTTGTCAACTTGACTAAGATCACAACAAACTGTGGAAAATTCCTAAAGAGATGGGAATAGCAGACCACCTCACCTGCCTCCTGAGAAATCTGTATGCAGGTCAAGAAGCAACAGTTAGAACTGGACATGGAACAACAGACTGGTTCCAAATAGGGAAAAGAGTATGTCAAGATTGTATATTCTCACCCTGCTTATTTAACTTTTATGCAGAGTATATCATGCAAAATGCCAAGCTAGATGAAGCATAAGCTGGGATCGAGATTTCTGGGAGAAATATCAATAACCTCAGATATTCAGATGATACCAACCTTATGGCAGAAAGCAAAGAAGAAATAAAGAGCCTCTTGATGAAACTGAAAGAGAAGAGTGAAAAAGTTGGCTTGGAACTCAACATTCAGAAAACTAAGACCATAGCATCACTTCATGGCAAATAGATGGGGAAACAATGGAAACAATGAGAGACTTTATTGGGGGGGGGCTCCAAACTCACTGCATATGGTGACTGCAGCCATGAAATTAAAAGATGCTTGTTCCTTGGAAGAAAAGCTATGAGCAATCTAGACAGTATATTAAAAAGCAGAGACATTACTTTGCCAGCAAAGTTCTGTCTAGTCAAAGCTATGGTTTTTCCACTAGTCATGTATGGATGTGAGAGTTGGACTATAAAGAAAGCTGAGTACTGAAGAATTGATGCTGATGCTTTTGAAGTGTGGTGTTGGAGAAGACTCTTGAGAGTCCCTTGGACTGCAAGAAGAGCCAGCCAGTTAATCCTAAAGGAAATCAGTCCCAAATATTCATTGGAAGGACCGATGTTGAAGCTGAAACTCCAATACTTTGGCCACCCAATGCGAAGAACTGACTCAGTGGAAAAGCCCCTGATGCCCAGATGCTGGGAAAGATTGAAGACAGAAGGAGAAGGGGACAACAGAGGATGTCATCACTGACTTGATGCACATGAGTTTGAGCAAGCTTCAGGTGATGGACAGGGAAGCCTGGCGTGTTGCAGTCCATGGGGTCGCAAAGAGTCAGCCATGACTGAGCAACTGAACTGACTGAACTTGACTAAGGCTGGGGAATAAATTTCCCAGAATTCCTTGCTTTGTTATGATTTTAGACTAGAATTACTAGAAGAGCAACTTGCCTGAGATTTGGAAGATCAGAGGAAATCAGGCCATTACTTTTGGGAGACTATCCTAGTCTGGCCTGGAGTTGAGCAGATGCAAGTTGTCTGGTAGACCTCAGCTTATGTGCATTTCCCACTCCTTTGTTTACAGTTCACCTTCCCCACTGCCAGGCCCACCAGCAGGGACTTGGCTGCAGAATCACAAAGGTGATAGCTACACAGAAGCAGAGCTTCCTGAGAGGCAGCTAATGCCATTCAACTCCCCTCCTGCTTTGCCCTTTGTGGTCCCCATTCACAGCCTGAACAGGCTATTATCCTGAATTCCCTTGAAAGCTTCTATTTGTTCACTCACATCAGTGATTAAGGTGCACTGGTTAATGACCTTTTCTCAGATCTTCCAACTCCACTGTAGACTGTCACTTCTTCAGTTCCTCCCATATTCTAATTCCTGTAATAAATCCTTTATTCACATTATACCTATAGTGGCTCTCTTTCCCTGATTTATGAAATGTGATGATGTGCTCTAAAGCCTCCTCCAAATCTGATATTCTAGATTTCTCAGAGTCCATTCAGTACAATATCATATGATGTATGCATAGCTCAATAAACAGCAGGAACAGGTTCAAGTCCATTCATCTATTTCTAGCAGGCAACAGGGAAGTTAAGCCATATTGTGAGTTTTCACGTGACTTCCCAGAACACAACAAGTATTGAGTTCTCCAATTTCAAATATATAACCAATAAAAGGATTTACAGTGACTGCATATGGATTAAGTGGACACTCAGGCTCACCTGCATAATGGTATATATTTAGAGCACAAGTGCTTAAATAGGAAATTAAATAAGAAATAACAAATACTTCTATTCATGCTTCTTAAGTATACAAAGATAAAATGGAGACTAAAGATTTGTTCAGGGGCCAAGGCCATGGCTGAACCCTCACCCCAACTCCCTCCCATTAGCCCTTTTGCAAAAGCATTTCACTTGTACCTAAAGGCGAACAATATCTCAGAAACTTTTCCAAGACAATAAATCAAGAAAGCTGGTTTGTTCACATTTTTTTCTTTTCTTTCCTTTCTTGAGGTGAACCTCCCACAGAGAGTTATACCATGCAAAGGATTCAAAAAAATGAATGAAAATGTATTTATATCACTCATGGATTACTTTTCTGTGGCACAGTTTCAGTCAACAGTCTTGAAGGAAAAAAACAATGTGTATGTGTCTGTGTATTGTATAGTTCCTTAACTTTATAATTGCAGCTGTTCAAACATTTATTATTTCATACTACAAAATAAGAAATTCACTGAAGCACAGAGAAGCAGAGAATTCTTCAATCAGTTTCGCATTTGTTCCGGGATTTAAACAAAGTAAATTAAGAATTCATGTGGTTTTTCACATAAAGTAGTTTGGCTTCTTCAAATCGGTTCCAAACTTATCCCTTTTTTGCTATCTTCTTTGGCTGAAAGCATTACCAATTCATTTTTGCATGCCACGTTAATAATAAAAGTTAAGATTGGCATATTACTTTATAGATTAGAAAAACATTTTTATGTACATGAGATAAACCAACAAGGTATAGTAGAAAAAGACACTGGCTTTGCAGTTCAAAGATCTTTATCACCCATGCGATAGAGTGAGTGGGACTGACATGGGGGATCACAGCTATCCTTAGCCTCAAGTTTCTAACAGAATTTCTGTAAAACTCAGATAGATCATGTATGTAAAGATGATTTGTGAAAGGTCTGGAATGAGATAAATAAAGGTATTAAATCAATTTGTGTTTTACAGATGAGGAATAGCCATTAAATTATTCACCCAAAGTTAAATAGACTCATATTAGGACCAGAAATCCAAAGTCTTGACTCTGAGGGTAATATTCTTTCCCCTCCAAATCACTGCCTCTCATTCATTACTTTTGTTTAAAAAGGAAAACGTTTTTTTTTAGTGTGAGACACATTATTTTATGTAGACATTCCAAAAGAAACAAGATATTTTAAAGATGAAAGGCCAAGAGCAAGAGATTAGATTCCAAATATTTTGAGTTTAAATCAGAGCTCTCATCCTCACTAGCTTGTTGACTGAATACATTAATTAACATTTCTGTGGTTCAGTTTCACTATCCTTAAAATCAAGATACAATTAACATCAACATCATGGGGCAATTTGAAGATTACATAGGTAGACACATGTAAAGCACTGAGAATAGTCTTGATAGAGAAGAAGCATTAAATAATGTAAGCAATTTTCATATGAAGAATCATATAGGGCCATTATGTTAATGAGATTATTACAGTGGATATTATTATACTGAGCTTGCTGTCAATCATAAAAGGATTGGTATCCTTAAGAATATTAGGGATGAAGTGAGGAAGACAAATGCAGGATGATGCTGACTTCATTACCAAAACCTGAGCAGAGCTCCTTAGTAGGCAGTTCCAGATTCAAAATGAGCTATACCATTCATTGCCGAAAAGTCCAGAGCTCATGGAAAAACCATATTTAAATAAAGGTATGACTTACTTATTTACTTTTCAATAAAACTGTAGGATCTTTGAAAGGCTTAGAATTGACTAGAAAGTATACCAGATGAGCTGTCTTCTATACTTAGAGTTATTTAGAAGTTCAATTAATAGAAGGATCATTCGATATAATATATCTATAGTAAATACTGTACACGAGAAACACAAATATTAGAATGTTAAATGTGGGAAGGGAATTTATAGCACATCTGGTCACACCAATCCCCATCCCACCTAAAAACCAACTTTCCTCTTCAGCATCCCCTATAAGCAATCTTCTAATAATGAATGTTTTGAAGGACAGGAAAATTCTCACCTCCCAATGAAGTTCTCCTAACACTTGGCAACAATAGACTTTCAGAAAGGTTATTTTTTAATTTTGAATGCTATTTATTTGCACATCAACTTCTATTATTAGGAACTAATTCCAAGTCCAAACAGAATAACAACATTTTATAAACAATAAAAATTATGTAAAAGTACAGTGAAATTTAAGTTTTTGGACAAATAAACTTTATAAAGTAAGCTGTACTTGAGTATCTTGAGATGCTCTTGACCTTATGGGCCTGAAAAATAGACATCTGAAGCTTGATAGTCATTATCTTTTAATTTGCATAAAAGATATGTGCCATGCTTGCTTGACGTGTCCAACATACACCTTTCATAAATGAATTTTCAGTTTAGTTTGTGTAGATATTTATTTCCTCCCACTCAAAATCATTTGTTGATGATGTACTTCTATTTTACCTCACTCTGACCTACATTTTCATTACTGTTGGAGGAGGTCATCTAGAGGACAGAACCACAGGTTGACCTGCAAACTGAACCTGGACAATCCAAGGCTTCTCACCCATTCTCTTGCCTTTGCAATGTACTGTCTGCCCACCATTCCCATAGCCAAAGCTATTTGAAGGATGCAACCTTCAAATAGAGAGTTGTGTGTCTTGAGACTGTTTGGATGGTATATGTGACTCAACCCTTTTAAGACTTTTAAGATTCTGGTAGCCGAGTGTGAAGATTTACTTGTCCTGTGACTGCTCAAGACAAACCTCAAATGTAAGTTTCTACCAGTCTGAAGTGGTCTGCTTCTTTCTTCAGTCTCTCTTCACCCTTTATGGGAGGGGTGGGGGTGTCCACTTTAAATTTCACCCAGGGAGCTTCTAGGGCTGAAATCAAACAACTGGAGAGCCTCCCAGGAGACTGAAGAAACGGGTCTCGGGAAAGAGACACCTGTGGGGGAAAGCCTGGATTGGCATTGACTTCTATGTGGGGAGGGCCCTTGCTGTGTGATTACTAGGATACCCCCCAAAGCTCCAGCTGGTATGATGCTTTTTTTTTTTTCTGAGAAACTGTTCATAGCACACTGTGGCAAAGAATGGAAATGGGTTATTGCCTTGATGGGCTGGCATCTAGTATGGGCAGTTCAGTTGACCACCAATGCCTGGCTAGAGGCTGAAGCTGCAGTTAGAAAGTTGGCAGATATGCTTAGGTTAGAGAAGGATGTGTCATTGTCCACTACTCTACCAGCTTCTTGGTGAGCAGACAAGGTGGGAGCTCAGGATGATGAGTTGGAGCACATAGTGCGCCATTTTGCAAAAGTTTTTATTCACCTGCTCAGTCACATCCAACTCTTTGTGACCCCATGGACTGCAACACGCCAGGCCTCCCTGTCCTTCACCAACTCCCAGGGCCAGCTCAAACTCATGTCCATTGAGTCAGTGATGACATCCAACCATCTCATTCCCTGTTGTCCCCTTCTCCTCCTGTCTTCAATCTGTCCCAGCATCAGGGTCTTTTTCAATAAGTAAGTTCTTCACATCGGGTGGCCAAAATAATGGAGTTTCAGCTTCAGTATCAGTCCTTCCAATAAATATTCAGGACTGATTTTCTTCAGGATTGACTGGTTTGATCTCCTTGTAGTTTAAGGGACTCACAAGAGTCTTCTTCAAAACCGCAGTTCAAAAGCATCAATTTTTTTGGCACTCAGCCTTCTTTATGCTTCAATTCTCACATCCATACAGGACTACTGGAAAAACCATAGCTTTGACTAGATAGACCTTTGTTGGCAAAGTAGTGTCTCTGCTTTTTAATATGCTGTCTAGGTTGGTCATAGCTTTTCTTCCAAGGAGCAAGTATATTTTAATTTCATGGCTGTAGTCACTGTCTGCAGTGATTTTGGAGCCCATGAAAATAAAGTCTGTCACTGTTTCCATTGTTTCTCCATCTACCTGCCATGTAGTGATGGGACTAGATGCCATGATTTTAGTTTTTGAATGTTGAGCTTTAAGCCAGCTTTTTAGCCCTCCTCTCTCACCTTCATGAAGAAGCTCTTTAGTTCCTCTTCACTTTCTGCCTGAAGGGTGGTATCATCTGCATATCTGAGGTTATTGATATTTCTCCTGGAAACCTTGATTCCAACTCATGCTTCTTTCAGCCTGGCAGTTTTTGCATGTTGTACTCTGCATATAAGTTAAATAAGCAAGGTGACAATATACAGCCTTGATGTACTCCTTTCCCAAATTTAAACCAGTCTGTTGTTCCATGTCTGGTTCTAACAGTTTCTTCTTGACCTGCACACAGGTTTCTCAGGAGGCAAGTCAGGTGGTCTGGTATTCCCATCTCTTGAAGAATTTTCCATAGTTTGTTGTGATCCACACAGTCAAAGGTTTTAGCATAGTCAATGTAGCAGAAATAGATGTTTTTTCTGGAATTCTCTTGCTTTTTCTATGATCTACTAGGTATTGGCAATTTGATCTCTGATTCCTCTGCCTGGACATTTTGTTGCAGATTAAATAAAAGTCTAAGTGCTTGTGATAAAGCATGATTGAGACACCAAAAATGAAACTCTGGAAAGGTGATGAAAGCAATGAGGAAGATGTTGTTGTGGTTGATGGTGAAGAGGGCAAAGAGGCTTTGCTAGCCAAAACCTAATTCAGAGGAAAAATTTTAAGTAACAATTACCCTATATCTGATAATAAAGAAATATACTAAATGTACTCTAAAACTCCTAAAGGAAAAACTCAGCTTTCTTTCTATTTCTTGAAGTTTTAAATCTTATCATGTCATGGAAAAAACAGAGGACAGGTTTTCAAATATATAGAATGCTACAGAAGCTCCCTTGCCCCAAAATCTAGCTTACACTCTTCATATCATTATTCATCAAGGACTAATATAAATCTTAAAAGTCTGTAAAGGAAATAGTGAAAAACTTTAGCTATGTGAGCAGTTAAACTTGACACAATTTGGATTCAATTATTGTTTATAAACTGGTGAACATTTTTCATTTTTGTACATGATACATGGCTAAAATTTTGGAATAAAAAATGTATCTCTGTGTTTGTTTTATATGTTTATATATGTCTAGGGTGTTTGCTATGTATACATGATATGCTTATACTTTTAAATGGTATTGCCAAAATCAATCTGTAAAAGAGTTCATTTAATTGACTTAGACTTATGTGAATTAAGTATTCCTACAACTCTCCAAAATGTAGAAATTAATGCAAATACTTTTGAAATTCATGTGATCTGGATTAATCTTCAGTAAATAAAAGCTATTTTAAGCTGGTTGGCTTAATTAAAATAGATATGTCTTCAGTGTTATCAGCATTAAATTTAACACAAGCATATATTTTTTTATTCTGCCTGGGTTTACTAGTCAAATAAATCATATTGTCCCTAATACAAAATTTGTTGGCAAGAAAAATAATTTAAGATGATGGCTAGCTATTTAAAGCTTCATGAAATTTTCATGAGTGATCTAAACAAAATTGTTAAGAACAATCAAATTAAATACATGCAAATAGATATAGAGAGTTGGGAAGAGAGTAAAAATCTTACCTTATGTAATCTTACCTTGTGTAATTTTATTTTATTTTTTGTTTGTTGTTTTTTCCTTTTTTTAAAGTATTTAATTCTTTACGTTGGTTTTGCCATACATCAACATGTATCCACCACAGGTATACACTTGTTCCCCATCCTGAATCCCCCCCTCCTCCCTCCCNACTGGAGTGAAATGGTACCTCATTGTGGTTTTGATTTGCATTTCTCTAATAATGAGTGATACCTTGTGTAATTTTAACTGGCTAAAATTGGATGTATTTGTTACAGGTTTTTGTTTTTTGTTTCTAAACTTTAATATCAATTGTGTACTTTGGTAATACTAAAATTTAATATTCTTTCCTCTGAAAAGAAACTTGCTGAAAGACAAGTTTTCTTGAACCGTTGGTCAGCACCTGATAAGAGATTACAAAAGGATTTTCTTCACCTTTGAATTAATCTTCCTAGAGGCAAAGATTTTGTATTTTATCAAAATAATTCCCTGTGCTTTATGTTGTCCTTGATTAGGAAACTGAATCATCTCAACATTAAAAAAGCGTTTTTGTTCACAGCTATGTGATCTCTGTACTTGCCTTTAAAATCTTTTCTTGTCACTTTAGTTAGATTGATAATTAAGTATTGTTACATAAGAATCCATGTTCCTACTTAGTTAACTTTTGCCATTTCCTCAAAATCAAGTTCAAAATGAAGCCTTTGACTCTCTTTAAGTGTCTTTTTCCTCTATCTTCTCAAGTTGAAAGCATAGTTGATTTTTAAAATCATTTTTATTTCTGAATTAATCTATTTATAGCAAAATAATTACTTCTAAATACTATTTTGACTGCTTCCTACATATTTTCCTAAGTGGTTCTATTGTATGTTCAGTAAATAGGCAATAAGTTTCAGAGAGATGACCAGTATAGCTGTTATACAATTAGTTACTTGTAATTTTAGTTTGCAATTCTTGTTTAACCAAACTTTTGTTCTTCGGTTGTCCTTTTTTATATTTAATTTTTACTATTATAAACTGTGGTCAACAAATCTGGTCTACATTATTTTTTACTGTTCTGAATTATTGAAATGCTATAAATACTCCAAGGAGTGGAAAAAATATGCACACTTTTTGTTGGCTCTATCTTCTTGCTTAGATATTCAGTTTTCAATTCTATTTTAGCCTATCTATTTTTTGTTTCTGCAATCCTGTTTTATTTTTGAAAGTGATTTTTTTTCAAAACAGCCTGTTCGTTTTCATGAATGAGTATCCTCAAAAATTTAAGTATATTAATTATACTTAGCTCTCTTCTGATTCCTAAATTAATACCTTGGAGTTTAGTTACTTGATTTTTTTGATGTGCACATTTGAAATCCTGGTTAACAGATATTGGGAGCAGATGAAGGTTTTTTCACTCCACAGCATATCTTTATTGCCATGAATGTAAAGCAGATCTGAAAGAAGGTTTACTGGGAGGCTTATTTCTCTGAGCATTGACACATCTTTACTTAAAGTCTGGAACCACTACAACTAATACCTTGTAACTATGACAGGAGAAGCCGCGGAAATAAAGCTAATGCATCAATGATGTCTGAGTGAAAAATTAAACAGGCTCTAGTTCTTGATGTCATTGCTTTAGATGAATAAACAATCCTGGAAAAGTCCTATGTGTGGATTTTTCATTTTGAATTAGTATATTAAAAATTTTTTATATCCACCATGAATTAGGTTTTCTATAATTACAGCCACAATCATCTAATTCAATACATCACTTTCTACAACCCATTTTCCAAAAATTAATCAGAGCAATCTTAAAAGCATACAGTACATTATGCTACTCATCTGTCTACAATTCTCCAGTTGACTTTTTGTCCTCTTTAGAATAAAATTCAAACTCCTCCCTGGCTTACAAAACCTTATATCATCTGACAAAACCTTATAACATCAGCTTCTTAAAGAGCCCTTCATAAGTATCCAAATTAGAGCAACTAATTAGTAATTCTTTTTATCACATTACTTACCTTAATTATTTATGTTGCATTTATCACAACCTATTATATATGTGTGTATATATATATATTTAAATGCCTGATATCCCTTTTAATAGTATAAGTTCTTTAAGAACAGAGATGTTTAACATCTTGTTCCTTGAAGCATTCCCATCACCTAGAAGAGTGCCTAACATTTAAGTCCTCAACAAATAGTTGTTGAAAAAGTGAATGAATCTATTCTTCATCTTCCAGAAATTCTTCATTTCTCTCGTCAGCTGGTGTTACTTTTCTCCAATGACTCATGGTACTATCAATCTATTTTTATATCTGTTACATCAGTTCTGTAGGATTTGGGAGGGAAACATAAATAAATTCATATATTCAACAGCATTTTTATAGGAATTAGAGAGAACATTTCTGGGTAAAACCGTCATTGACTTTGAATTTTATAGTGATGTGTACAACAAGTTGGTTTTAACTAAGTAATATGAATTTTCTTACACTTCCCAAATCACTATACTTTCATTGTCTATATATAAACAATGAGCCAGAAAAGAGCATCATACATGAAACACATACAGAAGGTGTCCTTTTAGTTCTTCCCACCTTAGACTTTCTCATTTGCTTTAAAGAAATATAAAAATAAGCAGTCTCTAAAGTCCAAGTATAGACTAGAAGAATGTGTTAATGAACACCCAAGCTCAAGTTTTTTTATCTGAGATACAAGAGTGTAGAACAGTGATTCCAGGTTTTCCATATTTCCATATTTCCATAATACTTTTCAAATAGGAATTAACTTTTTATTCTACCTGCTTAAGACATTTGTGAAATTTATGACCATTGTTATGAAATAAAGGACATCATAAATCAAATATTGTAAAGAATATATCTAAGGTTAAAGAACTCTTCTTTGAATGAAAAACTTAGGTCTGTAAAAATTTAATTCATTGTTATTATTCATCTCATTTTCCAGTGAGCTAGTGGAAAACTAATCAGTTTTCAGTATCTTGAGAAACAAAAGAAATAATCATCCTCGAAGATATTTTGTATGTTATAAATCTCTTTATAAATATAAATCACAGATTTGATGTAAGATATGAGCGAGAGGGCCAGAATGACTGTTGTCTTTTTCACCTGAGGCAGCATAAGTTGCTTTAAACTGAGAATGGAAAACTACATTTTGGACGAAAGATCAGCAACTTAGTTTTGGATGTGTTAAGTCCGAGGTATCTATTAGACACTCCAGGGGATGTGTCAGGCAGGCATTTGGATGTAGGAATTTGGGGTATATAGGAGAGACTCAATCAGGAGACATAAATTTAGCAATTAATAGCTAGCCTACAGGTGGCTTTTAAAAGCCATGAATCTAGAGATCAGCAAGAAAATGAGGCAGACACAGAAGAAAATCCATGTCTGCCCCCCAGGGCATTCTGTGTTCTGACATCAGAGGGGAGAGGAGAGCAAAAGGCACTGAAGAGGTCTGATGTCAGAGACAACCCCAGGAGAGCACAATGCTGACAGTCAGGTGAAAACATTTCCCAGAAACATGAGGTTAGAGTATCTCCTTGATGCCCTTCAATGTATGTAATGAGGAGGCAGAATGGAAAACAAGCAGGGTGCAGACTTCTACAGAGACACAGCTTCAAGGTGCTCAGAGGAAGCACCAGGGGCCCGACAGCAGAATCTGTAGATGTGCTAAATGACAGTTTGGAGATCTGGAACTCTAATGTATGTTTTGCCAGTGGTCTAGTTGGGCAGTATGTCATTCTACAGAATCAAGTTTCAGGTAATGTAACAAAGTGTCAGTTTTAAAATCAACATTGTAAGGAATTCACAGGTGTGTTCAAATATTACAAATAACATTTTGCTTTCCTAAAGAAACAGTTCCCATTTTGGAAAGACTTGCTTATGCCATCTTCTACTGGTGAAATCACCTATCATTATTAAACTAATTCTTAATTTTCAGAAATAAATCTATATCAACCTTTTAGGTAACATACTGATGATATGACGATACATCACATGCAGCCGTAATACCATAGTCAATTACAGTATCAATATTAATAGTGAGCCCACCAAGAAGAAAATCTAGGGTGAACACCCACTGTATTTTAACTGTTCTTTTTTAAACTTCAGTCTCAATTCCAGCAAAATCTTGCCTTGAGTCACTTAGTCCTAGCTTAGTTTGCCCTGGTGCTATCTGACCTTATTGCCACATCTCACCTTTGTTCTTAAGTTTCCCCAAGGTAAGGGGTGCTGTTTACTGCCCTCAATGCTGACTGGCAATGCCCTCCAGTGGTCACTGTGGAAAAAGAGCCCTGAAAATAATGTCCCAACTTACCAATGAACTATAAGAATAAGAAGAGCTAACTGGTACCAAAAAACCATTGCCAGGGCATTAGCTTGCACAAATATTTTTTTTTTTCTTTCATACTTTTTAATTTGGTTCTTGTGGCAACTTATTTTTCTTGATATTTTTTCTAAACATTCTTTCTTTCTTGATATTATTTCTAAACACATAAATCTGTATCTTATTTAATATTTCAATGTGATCTTGATACAGATATATATATATATATATATGCTNATGTGATCTTGATACAGATATATATATATATATATATGCTTAGAATTTATGGCATATCAGGCAAGTGAAGGCAGACAGTGCAAATGCTATTTTAAGCTTGGATGGATCCTAGAACAAAGAGAAAGATTATATGAAGAAATTTTTATTCCTGGAAAATAAATGCAAATGCAGTATCCACATTCTTTTCCTAAAATATGTTGCCTAGAGACCAAATGGAATCAACTGTCAATTGATCTGGTGGGAATCTCAATAGATGGTCTGTTTGACTACTCTTTATGAGGAAAGATGAGGATGAGCCTGTGAAGCTCTGTGGCAAGAAGGAATTAGAGAGGGAGGAGTAGACCTAAAAGCAAGAAAGAATAGAGAGAGAGCAACAAAAAAGTTCAGTTGAATCTAGAAGACAAGAAGGAATAAAAGAAAATATATAACAATGCTCAAAGAATGCACGTATATTGTCAGATTTTATATATGTATATTGTCAAACTAAATATATATATACAAAATGCATGTATATTTACATGTTTAATCTCTACAACAATCTTACGAGGAAACAAGTATTAATATGAATCTACTTTTATATTTGAAAAAATGGGAAGAAAGTTAAGGAACTTGATCAAAGTAAAAGATAGAATCCGTTTATAAAGAATATTATAAAGAAAGATTTTTTTTAATGGAAAGAATATATAGAAGTTTGGAAATAAGTTGTCAGTTCTGTTCAGTCTCTCAGTCATGTCTGACCCTTTGTGACCCCATGGACTGCAGCACACTAGGCCTCCCTGTCCATCACCAACTCCTGGAGTTTACTGAAACTCATATCCATTGAGTTGGAGATGCCATCCAACCATCTCATTCTATCATCCCCTTCTTCTCCCGGCTTCAATCTTTCCCAGCATCTGGGTCTTTTCAAATGAATCAGTTCTTCACATCAGGTGGCCAAAGTGTTGGAGTTTCAGCTTCAGCATCAGTCCTTCCAATGAATATTCAGGATTGATTTCCTTTAGGATTGACTGGTTTGATCTCCTTGCAGTCCAAGGGACTCTCAAGAGTCTTCTCCAATACCATAGTTCAAAAGCATCAATTTTTAGTGCTCAGCTTTCTTTACAGTCCAACTCTCACATCCATACATGACTACTGGAAAAACAACAGCTTGACTAGATGGATCTTTGTTGGCAAAGTAATGTCTTTGTTTTTTAATATGCTGTCTAGGTTGGTCATAACTTTTCTTCCAAGGAGTAAGTCTCTTTTAGTTTCATGGTTGCAATCACCATCTGCAGTGATTTTGGAGCCCCCCAAAATAAAGTCTGCCACTGTTCCCTCACCTATTTACCATGAAGTAATGGGACTGGATGCCATGATCTTAGTTTACTGAATGTGAGCTTTAAGCCAACTTTTTCACTCTCCTCTTTCACTTTCATCAAGAGGCTCTTCATTTCCTCTTCACTTTCTTCCTTAAGGGTGGTGTCATCTGCATATCTGAGGTTATTGATATTTCTCCTGGCAATCTTGATTCCAGCTTGTGCTTCATCCAACCTGGCATTTCACATGACGTACTCTGAATATAAGTTAAATAAGCAGGGTGATGATATATAGCCTTGATGTACTCCTTTTCCTATTTGGAACCAGTCTATTGTTCCACGTCCAGTTCTAACTGTTGCTTCCTGACTGCATACAGATTCCTCAAGAGGCAGGTCAGGTGGTCTGGTATTCCCATCTCTTTCAGAATTTTCCACAGTTTGTGGTGATCCATACAGTCAAAGGCTTTGGCATAGTCAATAAAGCAGAAAAGTTGTAAGGACATTTAAAAACATTAATGTACCTATAAAATCACTGCAGATGGTGACTGCAGCCATGAAATTAAAAGATGCTTACTCCTTGGAAGGAAAGTTATGACCAACCTAGATAGCATATTCAAAAGCAGAGACATTACTTTGCCAACAAAGGTCCATCTAAAGCTATGGTTTTTCCAGTAGTCATGTATGGATGTGAGAGTTGGACTGTGAAGAAAGCTGAGCACCGAAGAATTGATGCTTTTGAACTGTGGTATTGGAGAAGACTCTTGAGAGTCCCTTGGACGCAAGGAGATCCAACCAATCCACTCTAAAAGAGATCAGTCCTGGGTGTTCTTTGGAAGGAATGATGATAAAGCTGAAACTCCAGTACTTTGGCCACCTCACGGGAAGAGTTGACTCATTTAAAAGACTCTGATGCTGGGAGGGATTGGGGGCAGGAGGAGAAGGGGACGACTGAGGATGAGATGGCTGGATGGCATCACCGACTCGATGGACATGAGTTTGAGTGAACTCTGGGAGTTGGTGGTGGACAAGGAGGCCTGGCATGCTCCAATTCATGGGGTGGCAAAAAGTCGACACAACTGAGCGACTGAACTGACCCTATATATATTAGTCAGCTCAGGCTGCCATAACAAAATACCATATACTGGGTGGCTTAGATAACAGAAATTTATTTTCTCAAGTTTTGAGGTTAGAAGTAGCAGATTAGGGTGCTGACGGTTTCAGTTTCCTGTGAGAGCTCTCTTCCTGGCTCATAAATTCCATTTTCTCACTCTATGCTCACGTGGCCTTTCTTCTATGAGCATGTGGAGAGAAAGACAGAAATATCTAGTGAAGCTCTTCCTCTTCTTATAAGAACACTGGTCCTCCGAGATTAGGTCCTACCATATGACTTCATTTAGCCATAATTACCTGCCTAAAGAGCTTTTCTCCAAATACAGCCACATTGGAGGTTAAGTCTTCAATATGTGAATTATGGGATACACAATTCAGTATATTGCAAAATATTTTATCCTATGTAAATAAAATAAAAAACTAAAAGAGATATCAAAAATATTGGGGGGTATCTACAATAATACTTATTGTAGCATAAGTCACAGTGTTTAAAAAAAAAAGCAAGACAAAACTGAAAAGCAAAGTGAATGTTCCTTAATAAGGCAAGAGGTAAATCAATCATGACTGCATCTATATTGTGGAATATTACACAGCCATTAGAGCTACTTGATGTAAATAATTAAGTAAAATATCCAAGGAAAAGGGATGTATATATAACATGTCCATATTTTTATATAAAAACAATAATGAAATAATATGGTTCCATTTTTTGGAGACATAATCGTTTCCATTTTTTTGAGACATAATTGACACATAACATTATATTACTTTCAGGTGTACAACATAATAATTCAACATATATATACACTGCAAGATCATCACCACAATGCATCTAGTTTAACTTCCATTCACTAAAGAAAATATTCAGTTCAGTACGTACAATACAATTAAATGTCATCCAGAAAGGGTGGCATAATTCAGAGCCAGGTGGTCTAGCATTAAATGAGAGAACGCATTACTTTTCTTAAAAAAGCAATTCATGAAGAAAAGATGACCAGGCCTTAAACCAAAGCCTCAGAAATACATGCAGGCTTATGTTATAACCCCAACTGAGCTATCAGAGAAGTCTAATATAACCCCAGGAAGGCCCTAAGAGCTAGATTAAACTGAAACATAATTGGAGTAGAATATCTTAGACTCACCTTTTCCAAAATTTGTACTCTTCATTCCCATCACAACATAAATCACTTTCCAGGAAAGCTGCCCTTTGTTTCCCTCAAAACAGTGAAGCAAATATTCAAATGATCCTGGGAAACACAGAGACATGGGGAAATAAAAAAATGGAATGGGAGGCTGCCAAAGAAAAATGCATTATAAAGCCACTTGCCATTAGTCAACTGAAGCTAAATGTCTCCCAGACACTAAAACTCCAGTAGAACAGAATTTATAGGTCTATTTCTGAGGGAGAGGAAGCTGGAGTATTCATATGTCAGCTCCCCATATATCATGGGTTGGGGGCAATTGTTGTTTTTTCTGGGGCAAAACTGTGATACGTCCAGTTTCCTTTTGAGTGTAGAACCAGTATGTTTCCATAGTCAAGGAAAAAAATCCCCAGGCAAGCAGTAATATGGGCTCCCAATGGGTTTGGTGGTAAGGAAATCTTCCCTAAACTGTTGTCCATCACCACAGATATCTCTGATTTATTTCCAAGTTTTTTTTTGCTTCTACATCCTTAACATCTCTTGAGTCCAGTCACACCTCAACATACACAGTCCCACCAGGCTAGCTCAGTCACCAGCTCATGTCTCAATGATAACACACATTTCTAACAGAACTTCTTCCCTTTGATATGCTTTTCCAGGTTGCTCTTTACATGGAAGCTTGACTGATATTTACACAATATAAATATGTTCATGCTATTTTTCCACTTAAACCAGTGTGATGTTTCTCAATGCAATCTGAAAATAGTCTGAACATGTTAGCTTACTTTGGACTTCTTAGCATGGTCAAGAATCTGTATTTCAAGTACCTACCTCCCCTAAATATGTACTTACAGATTCACACCACTTGACATCAGTTCAGTTCGGTTCAGCTCAGTCATTCATTCTTGTCCGACTCCTCATGACCCCATGGACTGCAGCACGCCAGGCCTCCCTGTCCATCACTAACTCCTGGAGCCTACTCAAACTCATGTCCATCGAGTCAGTGAGGCCATCCAGACATCTCATCCTCTGTTGTCCCCTTCTCCTCCCGCCTTCAATCTTTCCCAGCATCAGGGTCTTTTCCAATGAATTAGTGCCAAAGTATTGGAGTTTCAGCTTCAGCATCATCCCTTCCAGTGAGTATTTAGGACTAATTTCCTTTAGGATGGACTGGCTATAGTCCATCTCCTTGAAGTCCAAGGGACTCTAAGGAGTCTTCTTCAACACTACAGTTCAAAAGAATCAATCCTTCGGCGCTCAGCTTTCTTCACAGTCCAACTCTCACATCCATACATGACTACTGGAAAAACCATAGCTTTGACTACACAGACCTTTGTCAGCAAACTAATGTCTCTGCTTTTTAATATTTTGTCTAAGTTGGTCATAGTTTTTCTTCCAAGGAGCAAGTGTCTTTTAATTTCATGGCTGCAATCACCATCTACAGTGATTTTGGAGCCCCTCCCAAAATAGTCTGACACTGTTTCCATTGTTTTCCCATCTATTTGCCATGAAGTGATGGGACCACATGCCATGATCTTAGTTTTCTGAATGTTGAGTTTTAATCCAACTATTTCACTCTCATCCTTCACTTTCATCAAGAGGCTCTTTTGTTCTTCTTCACTTTCTGCCATAAGGGTGGTGTCATCTGCATACCTGAGGTTACTGATATTTCTCCCAGCAATCCTGATTTCAGCTTGTGCTTCATCCAGCCCGGCATTTCGCATGATGTGTTCTGCGTACGAGTTAAAGAAGGAGGGTGACGATATAGAGCCTTTGATGTACTCCTTTCCCAATCTGGAACCAGTCTGTTGTTCCAACATGGCTCCCCTAAATTTGCATCATGGCTAGCAAACCTTTTCTCAGCTGAGGAAGGGGATCTCTGTGAACTTTTTCAGGTTTCTCATCCCTCAGGGAAAGTATATCAAGAAGGATAGGAGATATAGACACATTATTCCCCTAGAAGACCTTTCCCTAAACAGATATAAATAATCTCATCTTTCCAATCCTTTTGTATAGTCTCATTCAGTCAGTTCAGTCATTCAGTTGTGTCTGACTCATTAGTATCATTATTTCTTGTGAATGCTGGTGACCTAGTCCAAGCTTTCTCTGTTTTTGCACCCCAGCCTATATATGATATTGTAATCCATCTCTTCTTTTAGGTCTGATAGAATAGTTTGCAGAACCTTCCCAGGCAAGCTGAAGGTGGGAAGCTGCATTTTGAAAGTCAGTCCTTAGTTTGGAAAAATATTTAAAGCTAATTTACAGAAAAAAAAAATTCTAGATGGAATTGAGAAAATTGTGGATTAGTCACATCTCAAAAAGAAAATACTGTGCTCTGATACTCTTTTCTGGCTGGACCTGCAATGCATAATGAGGCCTTATATATGGCTGAAGCATAGGATAATCCTGTTGTAGCAAAATGTTCTCTTTTATAAGGGACAAATTGTTGAAGCTTTTGGTCTGAGGAAACACCAAAAGGTGAAAATTGACCCACTTAAGCCAGTGACAACATAAGGTTATTATTTGAACGCTGAGACCTATGTCTACAGTTCAGTTCGGTTCAGTTCAATTCAGTCACTCAGTCATGTCCGACTCTTTGCGACCCCATGAATCGCAGCACACCAGGCCTCCCTGTCCATCACCAACTCCCGGAGTTCACTCAGACTCATGGCCATCGAGTCAGTGATGCCATCCAGCCATCTCATCCTCGGTCGTCCCCGTCTCCTCCTGCCCCCAATCCCTCCCAGCATCAGAGTCTTTTCCAATGAGTCAACTCGTCGCATGAGGTGGCCAAAGTACTGGAGTTTCAGCTTTAGCATCATTCCTTCCAAAGAAATCCCAGGATTGATCTCCTTCAGAATTGACTGGTTGGATCTCCTTGCAGTCCAAGGGACTCTCAAGAGTCTTCTCCAACACCACCGTTCAAAAGCATCAATTCTTCGGTGCTCAGCCTTCTTCACAGTCCAACTCTCACATCCATACATGAGTACTGGAAAAACCATAGCCTTGACTAGGCAGACCTTAGTCGGCAAAGTAATGTCTCTGCTTTTGAATATAATATCTAGGTTGGTCGTAACTTTTCTTCCAAGGAGTAAGCGTCTTTTAATTTCATGGCTGCAATCACCATCTGCAGTGAATTTGGAGCACCAAAAAACAAAGTCTGACACTATTTCCACTGTTTCCCCATCTATTTCCCATGAAGTGATGGGACCAGATGCCATGATCTTCATTTTCTGAATCTTGAGCTTTAAGCCTACCTTTTCACTCTCCTCTTTCACTTTCATCAAGAGGCTTTTAGTTTCTCTTCACTTTCTGCCCTAAGGGTGGTGTCATCTGCATATCTGAGGTTATTCATATTTCACCTGGCAATCTTGATTCCAGCTTGTGTTTCTTCCAATCCAGCGTTTCTCATGATGTACTCTGCATAGAAGTTAAATAAGCAGGGTGACAATATACAGCATTGACGTACTCCTTTTCCTATTTGGAACCAGTCTGTTGTTCCATGTCCAGTTCTAACTCATGCTTCCTGACCTACATATAGATTTACAATAAGATAAGAATTAAGAGTGGAAGAATAAATTTTCTCCTTTATGAACTTTGAATAAATGCATATTAGGCACGATCTAGCCTCTGGTTATTTCTGAAAAATTTTCTCCTACTATGATCCTTTCTTCAAATTGACTTTTTCTTCTTTCTTTCTTTCTTTTTTTTTTTTTTATGTTTCAGGCATACTAAGCTACTTATAACACTCTAGGCCTTTTCACTGGCTCCTTCCTCTGGTGCCTAGAAGAATCCTCATTTATTATTTCATCAGAGTTGCTTACTTTTCTCAAAATTTTACTTTAGATATAACCATGTGGGGAAGCTTCCTGAACTTTCCAAGTTTAGGTTTCCTCTTTCTTTGTCCTCTCATGACACCATGCATAACTTCTTTCTTCCATTTTGTAAAAATTACACTTATCATGCTGTCTTAGAATCACCTTCTTAGTTGCTTGTTTCAACATCAGATACTATCAATAAAATGATTGATAGCAAACATTTCCTCTTATTTTTACTTAACTCTGATATGTCTTGCATAATGTCTAGTACAGAAGATGTTATAGAAACTATTATGCTATGAATGATATCATAAGTGAGTGAAGTAGATATATTAAGTGAGTGAAGTAGAACAGATTTGGCTGCTCATCTTTTTTCACACCAGGTAACAGCCTTGGTTTTATAGCTTGCCCTAAAATTTAGTTTTAGTCACTCCAAATGTCCTGGTTTCTCAGGGTAAATCATCAGGCAGACTCATCTATAAAGCTTACCTTCTTTCCTTCTGATCCAGGTAAGATATGAATTCCAAGATGATTTCAAGGAAGAAATGTGCAACTTCAGGAAGGTAGTGGCTAGTTTGAAATTTAATGGAAAATTCCTTGAATCCAAGGATCTGAAAGCTAGCAAACTCAACTATTCCACTTTTTATCAGTTACAGTTAACTCAATGATCAAACCTCGTCCATTCTAATTTAGAAATGTCACTAAAAACTGAGCTCTCACCATCTTTACTGCTTCAGCTCTAGTTCAAGTTGTTTTCTTATAATCTTTTACCTATAATACATTGGTCACAGATCCCTCCTGCCATCTAATCTCCTACACCTCCTTACTTCCATCCCTCATTGTCCACATTTTCCACACTGCAGCCTGATTTATCAATTATAAACAAATATTATCAAGCTATTCCCTTTAAAATTTTGTATGTCATCATCTTTACTTATAGGAAAAAATTCATATAAGGTATTTCAAAATTTGTCTAATGAAAATTCACTAGAGAATAACATTTATGGTTTTTAATTATTTCTGTAGTGATAACTGCTGTTAATGCATCAATTTTCCTTTTTTGTTTTTGCAGCAAGAATGACCTGAAAATTATTTTTGAAAAGTTTTGTTGTAATAGATTTTACTTTGACACTGAGCACCTACATTATCTGCTATTTTTTTTTAAATTTTTTTAAATTTTTATTTTAACTTTAGTTTATTTTACATTACTGTATTGCTTTTGCCAAACATTAACATGAATTCACCATGAGTGTACAAGCGTTCCCAAACATGAATCCCTTCCCACCTCCCACCCCATACCATCTCTCTTGGTCCTCTCCTTGCACCAGTCCCAAGCATCCTGCATCCTGCATCCTGCATCAGATATCGACTGGCGATTCGTTTCTTACTTGATAGTATACATGTTTCAATGCCATTCTCCCATCTCATCCCACCCTCTCCCTCTCCCTCTCCCCCAGAGTCCAAAAGTTCACTCTATAGATCTGAGTCTCTTTTGTTGTCTCGCATACAGGGTCATCATCCCCATCTTTCTAAATTCCATATATATGCGTTAGTATACTATATTGGTGTTTTTCTTTCTGGCTTGCTTCACTCTGTATAATCGGCTCCAGTTCCATCCATCTCCTTAGAACTGATTCAAATGTATTCTTTTTAATGGCTGAGTAATACTCCATTGTGTATATGTACCACAGCTTTCTTATCCATTCATCTGCTGATGGACATATAGGTTGTTTCCATGTTCTGGCTATTATAAACAGTGCTGCGACGAACATTTTGCTAAGAGTATCCAATTGGAAAAGAACTACAGTTCAATCTCAGAACTGTTTTTTGTTTAGTACATGCAAAGAGGTCCTTGTGTGTGTGTGTGTGTGTGTGTGTGTGTGTGCTCAGTCATGTCTGACTCTGCAACTCCATGGACTGTAGCCTGCCAGGCTCCTTTGTCAATGGAATTTCCCAGGTAAGAATACTGGAGTGGTTTGCCACTTCCTCCTCCAGGGGATCTTCCCAACCCAGAGATGGAACCACAACTCTTATGTCTCCTGCCTTGGCAGGCAACTTGCCTGGAAAATCCCATGGATGGGGGAGCCTGCTGGGCTGCAGTCCATGGGGTAGCGAAGGGTCGGACGCGACTGAGCGATGTCCCTTTCACTTTTCACTTTCATGCATTGGAGAAGGAAATGCCAAGTCACTCCAGTGTTCTTGCCTGGAGAATCCCAGGGACGGGGGAGCCTGGTGGGCTGCTGTCTATGGGGTCACACAGAGTCCGACACGACTGAAGTGACTTAGCAGCAGCAGCAGCAGCAGCAGCGTCATGCATTGGCAGGCAAATTTTTTACTACTAAACCACCTAGGAAGTCCTAAGGAGGTCCACTGAACTGAACATAGTCGCACAGTCGGGTCCGACTCTTCGCGATCTCATGGACTGTAGCCTGCCAGGTTCTTCTGTCCGTGGAATTCGCCAGGCAAGAGTAATGGAGTGGGTTGCCATTTCCTTCTCCAAGGAGGTCCACAGTTATGTGAAAAAAAAAAAAAAGCAAATAAAAGTTACGTAACAACTACTGGATGGTCATATGTTTCAGTATCCACCACCAGGTGGAGCTAGATAAAACTTTTTAGAGATGTTTTCTGCTGCTGCTGCTGCTGCTGCTAAGTGGCTTCAGTCGTGTCCTATTCTGTGCGACCCCATAGACGGCAGCCCACCAGGCTCCCCTGTCCTGGGGATTCTCCTGGCAAGAACACTGGAGTGGGTTGCCATTTCCTTCTCCAATGCATGAAAAGTGAAAGGTGAAAGTGACGTCGCTCAGTCCTGTCCGACTCTTAGCGACCCCATGGACTGCAGCCCACCACGCTCCTCCATCCGTGGGATTTTCCAGGCAAGAGTACTGGAGTGGAGTGCCATTGCCTTCTCCGCAACCTTTATCAAAAAAGAAATAGATGATGCGTATGATGTGATTCTCCTGTTCTGAATTCTTCATTTTGGCTGTTTTCTTTGATAATTTTAGTAAATTCATCTCAGTAGAGATAGCAACCTGTCAGATTTGAGGGATTCCTCAATTTTCCCCAAATCATCTTGAAACCAAGAAGGACTTCATGGAGCCTTCCCCCATCCTCTGCTTTACCTCCTCTCTGAAGTACTTAGATAATGGTGTTTGATGCAAGTTTCCTAAATTGTTTTTCATATGTGAAAACCCCTCACCAAATGGAAGATACTAACTACTTTATGAGAACTTAGCCCTAGGTCTCCTGGAGCCAAAGGATTGATAAAGTTAACCCTTGTGACATCAACCTGCTCCTTCATCATCAGCTCATCAGAGAACTGTGAGCGAGAATCGTGCCTGATCTGATCCTGAGAGCACTTCTCTCACCCGGCTTTTATTTATTTATTTGGAGGCTAATTGCTTTACAATATTGTAGTAGTTTTGCCATACACTGACATGAATCAGCCATGGGTGTACATGTGTCCCCCATCTTGAACCCTCTTCGCAGCTCCCTCCACATCCCATCCTTCTGGGTTGTCCCAGTGCACCAGCTTTGAGTGCCCTGTTTCATGCATCAAACTTGGGACTGGTCATCTATTTCACATATGGTAATATACATGTTTCTATGCTATTCTCTCAAATCATCCCACCCTCACCTTTTCCCACTGAGTCCCAAAGTCTGTTCTTTATATCTGTGTCTCTTTTGCTGTCTCTCATATAGGGTCATCATTACCATCTTTCTAAATTCCATATATATGCATTAATATACTGTATTGGTGTTTTTCTTTCTGACTTGCTTCACTCTGTACAATAGGCTCCAGTGTCATCCACCTCATTAGAACTGATTCAAATGCATTCTTTTTAATAGCTGAGTAATATTCCATTGTATATATGTACCACAGCTTTCTTTTCCATTCACCTGCTGATGGACATCTAAGTTGTTTCCATGTCTTGGCTATTGTAAACAGTGCTGTGATGGACATTGGGGTACACGTGTCTCTTTCAATTCTGGTTTCCTTGGTGTGTATGCCCAGCAGTGGGATTGCTGGGTCATACAGCAGTTGTATTTTCAGTTTTTTAAGGAATCTCCATACTGTTCTCCATAGTGGCTGTACTAGTTTGCATTCTCACCAACAGTTTAAGAGGGTTCCCTTTTCTCCACACCCTCTCGAGCATTTATTGTTTATAGACTTTTTGATAACAGCCATTCTGACTGGTGTGAGATGGTACCTCACTGTGGTTTTAATTTGCATTTCTCTGATAATGAGTGATATTGAGCATCTTTTCATGTGTTTGTTAGCCATCTGTATGTCTTCTTTGGAGAAATGTCTGTTTAGCTCTTTGGCCCATTTTTTGATTGGGTCATTTATTTTTCTGGTATTGAGCTTCATGAGATGCCTGTATATTTTGGAGATCACCTGGCTTTTAAAAGTGCTTTGCCAAAACCCTTTGGGAATCTCCAGGGGCTTTTTAGAGCACGAGCCACCTCTCTCTTTGCATGGCCTTGCAATAAACCTCTCTCTGCTCCAAACTCTGATGTTTCAGTTTCCTTGGCATCACTATAGCACTCTTAGAACTAGAGAATGCTATAATTTGACATACACATACATACTACGTGTGTCAAAAATTAAGTTAAGGCTTTCTTTCTTGTTAAGACAAAGAAAACAAAAAAAACATGGCTAAGAGAGGTAACTTTTTTGTCAAAGATCTTAGTCTAAAGGTTCCCTGCCTGAGAGCTAGGACCAGTCCAGCCATTCAAGTGACCATTCTAGTTAATGACTGAGACTGGCTCCCCAAGGGAAAAACTGGAAGGGCTTTTTAGCCCAGCCTAGTATCCAGGACTAGAGGAAAAGTCTAGGCCCAAGTTCTGGGAACAATCTGAGGCTTATTTCCTCCTATAATTTCTACTTAAGAAAATTGAAGCAGGCCATATACAGGATTTCAGTAGAGAAAACTGGAGAATAGAGAACATAGGCATACCATTACACAAAAAGGATCCCAGAAGACTGGGAAATTTGGCACTCGATGGGTTATGATATATACTGACCAGATAGATGCCAATCTTAGACTCACGAATACCAAAAATTGAAGTGATTTAGAAATCATATTGCAGTGATTTCAAAACAGAATATGAGATTATGGCTTCAAAGAGCTTACTCAGATGAGAAATATCATATTCCCTGCCATATCAGTAAACAAAGGATGTCCCAGTCTTCAGCAGTTGCAGCCACTTCCCAGGTGAGCCCTGAGGGAACTCAGGAAGATAAGAATAGGCGCCATCTAGCAGCCATCAGACAGCAGATTCTCCCCATGGTGAACCCTTAGGAAACTCAGGATATGAAAATATAGGATCCTGGCCCTGGATAGCTAAAGTGCATAACAAAGGAATGACTTCAGTGAGCCTAGACTCTTGCATCTCTTCATACATAGAGCAGAGCTAAATTCCTTAACTCAAGATATGTAGTTTTCCTTAATTAATCATAATCTTTTGACGTTCAGACTATGTACCCTTTGTTGCAAAACTCCTATATAGCCTGGCTCTCCTCCTTACATCCTTGGAGCAGTTCTTTCAGCATTACTTGAGATGCTGCTTCCTGGGCTCAAAGTCTTAAATTTTTTTGCCAGATAAAACTCTCAACTTTTATGTTATGAACATTTTTTTAGTTGACACAGAGAAGTTAGGATAGTGGAGAGAAGGTTGACTGGTAAGTTTCTCTAATGCAAGTAAGGTGAATTTCCTTTTGGTTTTTTAATTTATTGTATTTAAGTTAGTATATTTTCATAAAAGATTTCCTTGTACTTTGAATATAATATCCAAAAAAATCACTGCCAAGATCAATATCAAGCTTATTCCTTATGTTTTATACCATTAGTCTTATGGTTTCAGGTCTTACATTTAATAAGTATTTAGTCCATTTTGTATAGTCCATTTTGTAATCAAGTTTGCATATAGTGTAAGAATGAAGGCTCCTGAGGTCTTTCTGATCTTTTTTATTCCACACAGAGCAGTCATGGCCAAAGGGACTCCTCTTGGTGCTAGGATGGCTTGTGAGGATTCTCACATTTGCATTGGTACCAGTATCTGATGTGTCGGAATCGATGAAGTGGTCATGGAATTGAAGCCTGGAGTATAGGCATGAATGAAAAAACTGTGCCTCTAGGGTCTAGTGCATCGGGGGCACTAGAGCCCACCCAAGGTGCCTCCATCTTAGCATTGGTAATGGTGTGAGAGGTGCAAACAATTATGGAGTGCAAACATGAAGCTGAGGTGTAGAATATGAGTGTGAACAGATCCATAGCAGCTCTAGGGTCTGGGAGACAGACACTCCTTCTGCAGCCATGGCTCCAGTCACTGGGTATAAGGCATGAAGAGTGGGCATGTGTGGAGCTACCCCAGCTCCAGGGGCTGAAGCATGGGAACTTCTGCTATAGTGGTGGCCCCAGTGTCTGAGGTTGAAGTCAGGGTCTGGCACACAGGTGTGTGAGAGCAGCTGTGGTTCTGGAGCCAGGGTCTGGAATGTGAGTGTACAGAGAGTCCAGGATGTGTTGGGTTTGGGGTTGAAGGCAACTCAATACCATGGTGGGCTACAGTGGCTTCTTCTTGGGGGTTGTAGCATTATCCCTTCTCAGGGTGTTTTAGGCAGTGATGTTGTTGTTCTGTCACTAAGTATTATCTGACTCTTTGCAACCTCATGGACTGCAGCATGCCAGGCTCCTCTGTCCTCCCAGAGTTTGTTCAAACTCACATCCCTTGAGTCTGTGATGCTATCTAACCATCTCATCTTCTGCCAGCCCATTCTCCTTTTGCCTACAATCTTTCCCAACATCAGGGTCTTTTCTAGTGAATCCCCTCTTTGTATCATGTGGCCAAAGTACTGAAGCTTCAGCTTCAGGATCAGTCAGTCCTTCCAATGAATATCACGGTTGATTTCCTTTAGGATTGACTGGTTTGGTCTCCTTGCTGTCCAAGGGACTCTCAAAAGTCTTCTCCAGCAACGTAGTTTGAAAACATCAATTCTTCAGCCTTCAGCCTTCTTTATAGTCCAACTCTCACATCCATACATGACGACTGGTAAAACCACAGCTTTGACTATACAGATCTTTGTTAACCAAGTGATGTCTCTGCTTTTTAATATGCTGTGTTGGTTTGTCGTATGTCTCCTTCCAAGGAGAAAGCATATTTTAATTTCATGGCTGTAGTCACTGTCTACAGTGATTTTGGAGCCCAAGAAAGTAAAATCTGTCACTGCTTCCATTTTGGTCCAGGGGTGAAAGCTGCCACTCTTCTCCATGGAGTAAGTCACTAAAGTCTGTGCCAACAAACTCTACTGAGTCCTCCATGGAGAAGGCTGTAGGGAGTCTTTAGCTGTCAGAGCAGTTGCTGAGGTCCTCTATGGAAGAGACTGCTGGGGTTTTCTATAGAGCAGGGGGCCACAGTGGCACGCGCTGCAGAGCTGATACTGATAGCTTCCACTCCACTATGGCCCCGTCTACAGCGGCTCTATAGTTGCCTTCACATGGCTTAACTATGCTGATCTCCCCAGTGATCCCATCTGTGCGGTTATTCTATTTTCTGCCCTATTGAGTTGTCGTATGTTCTTATTGAGACTCTTGTGTCTTCCCAAGACTATTTTCATGTGTTTAGCTACCTAATTGATTTTTTGTGTGTGTGAACAGATGAAAGTTGGTAATCACCCCCTCTGCCACTTTGTTAAAATTACCACTCCTTACTCTATTTTTAGTTATCATGATTATTTGACTTGCTTTATCATCCTTACTATTTTATTTGTTCACTTTTATTTGTATATTGTCAGCTTATTCTTAACATGGCTCTTGGTTCATGGTAAACCTCATGAATATGTGTAGAATATGAAAGATCCAGTGCCTGACATATAGTAGACACTCAACAGATGTTTGTATATAATTTGTTTGAATGAAACATTATAATGTATGGCAATGAATGTCCTTCTGCCTTCAGCTTTGAGTCATTTCTTTTAATCTCCTAAAGCTGGCTTAGCTAATATACCTGTTCTAAATGTTCACTTGCATATAGAAATAGGGAGTCTATTCCTGGAGTAACTTCATAGGCTCAGGAGGGCAATAGCTTTGCCTAGAGCACCTCACTGACATTTATTCACAGAAGGAAACCACCCTAGCATTAGAATGAGCTGAGCAAGTCGTAGGTGTTGCAAATTAGGACTCCAGTTGGGAAACCCACACAGCACACACCAACAAAAAACCCTGCAGCCAGTCTTAAGCTAAATGAACAGATGTGTGTGGGGAATTCCTTAAATAGCAAGGGTGGGTTGTAAGTTTAGACTGTGACATCTCGTCTGCGTGCTATGGAGGTGTGGATATGGAAAGAAAAATAAGGCATAAGTACAGGACATTTTAGGTTGGCATATGATGGTAGGAAGAACCGGATATCCAACATTTAGAGAATATTATACTTCCCTTGGCAAAACACTTAGATAAACAGAAAAATAGGTGAGTGAACATCACACACCCATACACACACACACTAGACTTATATCATGCTCCTTTCCATATTGTAAAACAAACAAACAAGCTGGATTTATTTGGATTACCAGTGCAAAATAAAAGGTGTACTTTTGTATGTACTACAAAAGTACATACAATTGAAAGTTAAAAGAATGTAGTCTTTTTTTTTTTCTTTCAGAGGAGAATTTGATGTATTGTGTTCTGAGAATCAAGATATGTGTATATCTTGGAATCAAGGGAAGAAAATAAGATCCTCAACTCTCACCATTTCTTTCTGTGTCCCAGTTGTATAATTGGTCCTACTCATCACTGTACTGTTAGGTATCACCCAATTAGAGTTCCCAGTTGCCCCAAAAGAAAACACTTTTACTTAGAGTCACAGTAAGGTTTCTCATGAGCTTGAACCTGAACCTACTACCTGATTTCTTTCATCTGCTTATGTCAATAGATCAAAAGGCAAAGTAAACAATTGATGTAATAAGGGTGCAATCAGCTCAAATTTGAGGAAGGCAATGGTAACCCACTCCAGTAATCTTGCCTGGAAAATCTCACAGATGGAGGAGCCTGGTGGGTTGCAGTCTATGGGGTCACGAAGAGTCAGACACGACTGAGTGATTTCACTTTCACTTTTCCCTTTCATGCATTGGAGAAGGAAATGGCAACCCACTCCAGTGTTCTTGCCTGGAATATCCCAGGGACAGGGGAACCTGGTGGGCTGTTGTCTGTGGGGTTGCACAGAATCAGACACAACTGAAGTGACTTAGCAGCAGCAGCGCAGATGATCTGAAGTGATGTTTTCTGCTAGCTAATGCTTTCAATCCTAAAGGAAATCATTCTTGAATATTCACTGGAAGGACTGATGCTGAAGCTGAAGCTCCAATACTTTGGCCACTTGATGCAAAGAGCTGACTCTTTGGAAAGGACCCTGATGCTGGGAAGGATTGCAGGCAGGAGAAGAAGGGGGTGACAGAGAACAAGACGGGTGGATGGCATTACCAACTCAATGGACATGAGTTTGAGCAAGCTCCAAGAGATGGTGAAGGACAGTGAAGCCAGGCGTGCCACAGTCCATGGGGTTGTAAAGAGGCGGACGTGACTGAGCAACTGAACAACAACAGTGTTGGCAGGGCAGAGTGTGTTTGGAGCTGCTTTATTGCCTTCCTATCCAGTAATGGTAGTTATTAGACAAGAGCAGCAACCACAGCCTGGAAAGACAACTAAGAAATTAGACCCTCAGGATTGGCAACTCAGAATAGCCAAAACACTGGCTGAAGATGAGGAAACACTATAATGAATAGATGGAGGGAAAGAAGATGATGACAAACACAGCCTCACTACTGCAGCAAGGACTGGAGGAAATTTCAACAACCAACTTGCCGTAAATCTTAACATCTAAGTGACCTATGCGGCCAACATTTAGAATGAGACTTGGTGACAGATTGGAAAAAAAGAAAAGGCAAGCTGTTCTCACAAAAGTGAAAACTCTAAATTGTGGTATGGAGACCTGAGAGATGTACAGGGTGGTTTCCATCAGATTTTATTTATTGTCCATTTCGTATCCTATCTACCTCACCTCTCTCCTGCTATGGTCATAACTGCACAGGTTTACAGCTTCACACAGGGGAAATTTAACAGGATCTTGTCTCATAACCACACTGTACTTTTCTTGCCTCCCTTCTTGGAGTTTTTTTTGTCATGTTGGTAAAGAAAAGTTGTGGTACTCCCCTTAAGCCTACCAGAGGGGTGGGGAATTTGACAATTTTGGAAAATACTTGTTCAATAGGGAAAGAGTTACTTAATGAGAAAAAAGCTTTTCTTTCTTTTTCTCCACGAAGTGGCTATTCTGATATGTAAAACTACATATCGAAACTAAAAATGGCTTCTCAGAGGATAGTGCCTAAGGGTTGACCAGTCAGCCACATTTAGTGGTGAACCACTTAATAATATACCCTTGCATCACCTCTCCCTCTTTTCTTTCTACCATCCCTCCTTCTTGTCCACTGTCCCTTATTCTTATTACATAGGGTCCTTCTCCCTGATAAAGGAATAGCTAAAATCCTTTTAATATGTCTCACTTTCCTGAGGAACCCAAGCAATGACACATGGGCAGTGTTGTTAGCCAATTTCCACAAAGAGTAGCTGAAAAATGTTTCCATCTCACCTGGAGACAGAGAGCTTTGGAGTCCGATCAAAGTCAACCCTTATTTTAAAGTTTTGTTTGTTTGTTTTTACTTTTGGTAAACTGAAGTCCATTATGGCATTACCAATAAAATGTTTGTTTTGTTTTTTTTTCTTGAACTAATTTGAGGAAAATCTACATTGAAATTACATCTGATACAATTCCCCCAAATAAGTTCCTAACCTGGCTCTGCCATTTATTTTAGTTTAAGGTTGCTCCCACCTTTATATTAAAGTGAAAAAATAGATAGATTTACAAATGAAGCTTCAGAAGAAAGAGAAAGGTGAGAAGGAGGTAATTGTTAACTGAATAGTCCAAAGGATGTATAAAGCAGTGTAATCCCTTACTGTCAGAGCTATCTGGCTCTGCAAGTAACTGAACTAAATTAGGGAAATCTCAGACTAGACAATCATCATCATCACAATGATAAAGTCTCATTAGGTGAGTGTAGCTAACAAAAGAAACTTCTAAGAGGAAGGGCTCTATGAAATTTAAATCTCTGTAGAGCTTAAATTTGTTGCTACTATAACTATTCTCAGCCTAGAGATTCTTAGCTTCTCTCTGTGGGATCTACAGATAGGCAATATGTGATTACAGGGGAGGTGTAAAATTTGAGATTTGTGACTTAATCTTCCTCTTTTACTTCCTGCTTGGTCTAAACCATATACCTTCATTGCTCAGAGCCTCAGATTCTTCATGGGTAGAATGAAACTAATAGTAAAAACTACAGTACATACTCCCTACAGAGATGTTGTGAAAATTACTGAGAGAGTGTTTGTGAAAGCACTTTAATAACTCTCAAGAGCAAGATAAATATTAGTTGCTATTAATATTCTCCCTTATCATAATATTAAGGCGTCTTCCTGGTTGAAGAGGTGATTATTCCACAATATACTTGACTAAAGCAAATTAGAAAGCATCACTATGAACAAAGCTACTGGAGGTGATGGAATTCCAGTTGAGCTATTTCAAGTCCTGAAAGATGATGCTGTGAAAGTGCTGCACTCAATATGCCAGCAAATTTGGAAAACTCAACAGTAGCCACAGGACTGGAAAAGGTCAGTTTTCATTCCAATCCCAAAGAAAGGCAATGGCAAGGAATGCTCAAACTACCGCACAATTGCACTCATCTCACATGCTAGTAAAGTAATGCTCAAAATTCTCCAAGCCAGGCTTTAGCAATACGTGAACCGTGAACTTCCTGATGTTCAAGCTGGTTTTAGAAAAGGTGGAGGAACCAGAGATCAAATTGCCAACATCTGCTGGATCATAGAAAAAGCAAGAGAATTCCAGAAAAACATCTATTTCTGCTTTATTGGCTATGCCAAAGCCTTTGACTGTGTGGATCACAAGAAACTGTGGAAAATTCTGAAAGAGATGGGAATACCAGAGCACCTGACCTGCCTCTTGAGAAATCTGTATGCAGGTCAGGAAGCAACAGTTAGAACTGGACATGGAACAACAGACTGGTTCCAAATAGGAAAAGGAGTATGTCAAGGCTGTATATTGTCACCCTGCTTATTTAACTTCTATGCAGAGTACATCATGAGAAACGCTGGGCTGGAAGAAACACAAGCTGGAATCAATATTGCCAGGAGAAATATCAGTAACCTCAGATATGCAGATGACACCACCCTTATGGCAGAAAGTGAAGAGGAACTAAAAAGCCTCTTGACAAAAGTGAAAGAGGAGAGTGAAAAAGTTGGCTTAAAGCTCAACATTCAGAAAAGGAACATCATGGCATCCAGTCCCATCACTTCATGGCAAATAGATGGGGAAACAGTGGAAACAGTGTCAGACTTTATTTTGGGGAGCTCCAAAATCACTGCAGATGGTGATTGCAGCCATGAAATTAAAAGATGCTTATTCCTTGGAAGAAAAGTTATGACCAACCTAAATAGCACATTCAAAAGCAGAGACATTACTTTGCCGACTAAGCTCCGTCTAGTCAAGGCTATGGTTTTTCCTGTGGTCATGTATGGATGTTAGAGTTGGACTGTGAAGAATGCTGAGCGCCGAAAAATTGATGCTTTTGAACTGTGGTGTTGGAGAAGACTCTTGAGAGTCCCTTGGACTGCAAGGAGATCCAACCAGTCCATTCTGAAGGAGATCAGCCCTGGGTGTTCTTTGGAAGGAATGATGCTAAAGCTGAAACTCCAGTACTTTGGCCACCTCATGTGAAGGGTTGACTCATTGGAAAAGACTCTGATGCTGGGAGGGATTGGGGGCAGGAGGAGAAGGGGAGCAGGATGAGATGGCTGGATGGCATCACTGACTTGATGGACGTAAGTCTGAGTGAACTCCAGGAGTTGATGATGGACAGGGAGGCCTGGCATGCTGCGATTCATGGGGTTGCAAAGAGTCAGACATGACTGAGCGACTAAACTGAACTGAAAGCAAATTACAAATATGTAATTGTCCCCTTGAACTATCAATGATAAGAGGAAGTGGAACATTTATCTTCTTCAGGTTGTAACACTGAAAAATCTCTCTCTTATCCCAATGGAAAATTAAGATCACTAAACCTCATGGGACATTTAGCCCATTGAGAACAGATGCCCATAGACAATTATGAGTTATTTCTTCAAATACTAAATAATTTAATAATAATTTAAAAGTCCTTTAATTCAGTCATAGAACACAGCTGATTTTGAGCTGAGAAAATTTTAAAATTAACTTATGAGCAAATAATTTTAGCTTCTCTGGTTTTAAGTCTTGATTAGCTTAAAAATCAAGACATCTTCATAAAGGGAGATATGTGTAGAAGCTGGGAGGAGAGAAGATAGAATGAAGACTGATTGAAAAAAGTGGATGGAAACAGTGAGCCCCAAACATCTAAGAAAGTAAATATCGTGTAAGTGCAAAGTACCTACCCTTCCAAAGGAATTTAAAACAAAATATAAATTTATCTAAAATGCATATTTAAATATCTTCACAAAAACTTAGCATACAACTTAACAAGTCACTATTCCATTCTAATAATAGATGAAAAGCTGAACAGATTGAAAAAAACCAAAAACTCTCTTTTGATCCATAATAAGAAAGAAGACAGGACAAACCACTGTCCCCAAAGACTGGAGAGAGTGACAGATTTACACAGAGTCATAGCTTACAAAAAAAAATCTCATCAATGGAAGCCATTCTAAGAGCCAGCTTCAGAGTGGGGAAACATGACTGTAATTGACAAATTGCTGGAGCTCTGACAACTCTTGAGTTGTCTCAGTGCAGAGAACACTGGGAGCCAAAAACTCCAGGAGGATATAGTCCTGGTAGTGGGGTGTAGGGGACCATATAACATTGTGAGATTTATCTGCAGGATCTCAACGATGTTATCATAGAAAATATAGGAGAAAAATCCCCTGGGGCCCTTGCCAAGGTAGGGGAAAGAAACCATTTTAAAATATGACAGAGCAATCTATTCTTATCAACGAACCTGCTCTCAGAGGGAATTAGTAAACCAGAGTAATCTGCTAGGGTAATTTTAGAGTCTAACTGACCTGGGCAAGGAAAATACCTAACTAGAGCCCATTCGAGCCATCCTGTCCCACCTAAGGGAGAGAAGAAAATCGATAAACACGTGTGAAGTTTCAAAGTCCAGAAGTATAGACTAACTAAAATCTGAAAGTTAACATTATAGAACACACCCCCTCAACCCCAACACACCCCAATACCATATTATTAATTACTAAAAAGCCTATTTATAGTAGTTCGGCGTACATGGTGTATCATGTCAAGCTACTAAGAAAAATAATAAGAAATACCCAAAAGCAAAAGACACAATTTGAAGACAAAAAGCCAGTATCAGAATCAGACATGATAGACAGAGGTGTTGGAATTCAGACTGGAAATTTAAAGTGAAAGTGAAAGTTGCTCAGTCATGTCCAACTATTTGGGATCCCATGGACTACATAGTCCATGGAATTCTCCAGGCCAGAATACTGGAGTGGGTAGCCTTTCCCTTCTCCAGGGGATCTTCCCAACCCAGGGATCGAACTCAGGTCTCCCACATTGCAGGTAGATTCTTTAGCTGCTGGGCCACAAGGGAAGCCCAAGAATACTGGAGTGGATAGCCTATCCCTTCTCCAGCGGACGTTCCCAAACAAGGAATCGAACCAGGGTCTCTTGCATTTCAGGCGGATTCTTTAACAACCAAGTAATGAGGGAAATTTAAAACAACTATAATTAAAATGTTAAAAGCTCTAAGAACAAATTACACAGCATGTAAGAACACATCTAAAGTGTATGCAGAGATGGAAATTCAAAGAAATAACCAAGAAGAAATGCTAGAGTCTAAAAAAATAAAAATAAACCTAAAACACTGTAGCTAAAATGAAGATGGGCCTATTAGTAGATTGGACACAGATGAGGAAAGACTCTGAGTTAGATTAAGAAACCAAAGCAGAGCATTCAATGACTGGGGGACAAATCTGAAAGGCATAAGACATGCATAACAAGACTATAAAGAGTAGAAAGAGGAGAACTACTTAAAAAATGATGACTGAGAATTTCCACATCAATGTCAACTATGAAACCAAGAAGACTGCAGACTAGGCTTGATAAATCACATATTAACATACTACTTTCAAATTATTGAAAGTCGAAAATAAAAACTTGAAAAAGACTGGAGAGCCTATAGAAAAACCAAAATAAAAATTACTTCTGACTTCTCATAAATCATGTTACCAAGAGGTAAAGGGAAATATTTAAAGTGTTAACAGGACAAAACCAGCAGTCCAGAAAAAAAAAAAAACAAAAAAACTAGCAATAAGGCAAGAAAAGGAAAAACAAGTACACACATTGAGAAGAGAGACATAAAACTTTGTTTACAGATGACATTACTTTCCATGTGGAAAATCTGAAGGAACTGACAAAAAACTCCTGAAGTTAGCATTTATAACAAGCTTGCAGAATATAAGGTTAATGCACAAAATTTCAAAATAGCTAAATAAAATATAAACTACAAACATGGATGGGAAGATAGGATTTTGTTTGGATGTAAATTTTCACTAAATTGGCTTATATATTCATATAGTCTCAGTATCATAACAATAGACTTTATAAACTGATATTGACAAGGTGATTCTAAAATTTTTATGAAAATACAGAGGACTTAGAATAGCTAGCCTAACTCTTAAAATAAAAACCCAAAATTAAAGAACTTATACAACCTGATGTCAAGATTTACTACAAACCTACAATAATCAAGACAGTGTGGCATTAACATAAAAATAGACAAACTGGCTGATGGAACAAAAGGCTAAGCAAAGAAATAGATTCACAGTTACATGATTAAAATTCAGTTAAATCATTAAAATAATTCAATGGAGAAGCAATAATCTTTACAATAAATGATGTTGGAACTAGATACTCAAAAAAAGAGAAATGAACCTCAACCTCTGCCTAGAATGATATACAAACAATGCTTCAAATGAATAATAAAACTAAACCTAACAACAAGCTAAGAATACACACTTCTATAAGACAGGATAATAATTTTCTGATCTGGGGATAGGTAAATTTTCACAGGGAAGACACAGAAATGGATAGACAAAGAAAAAATATAAATCAGACTTAATTTAAATTAAACTTTCTGCTTATAAGAAGATTACATGAAAATTAATGGGCAATACACACACTTGCAGAAAGTCTAAATGCATGTATATGTATGCTGCTGCTGATGCCAAGTTACTTCAGTCGTGTCCGACTCCATGTGACCACATAGACGGCAGCCCAGCAGGCTCCTCTGTCCCTGGGATTCTCCAGGCAAGAATACTGGAGTGGGTTGCCATTTCCTTCTCCAATGCATGCATGCATGCTAAGTCACTTTGGTCATTTCCGACGCTCTGCAACCTATGGACAGCAGCCCACCAGCTCCTCCGTCAACAGGATTCTCTAGGTGAGAATACTGGAGTGGGTTGCCATTTCCTTCTCCAGTATACTTATGCATATATATATAAATGTATATATGCATATATATGATGAGTATGTATCTAATTTATATCTAGACTATATCAATAACTCCTATAACTCAATACTAAAAAGTTTTAGCAATACAATGGAGTGAGGGAGGCAAAAATCTTGAATATATATGCAAATTTCAATGCCAACAAGCATATGAAAAAAATTTTTTGATATCATTACATGTTAAGAGAACACAAATTAAATTCATAGTGTAATATCACTGCTCACCTGCTAGAATGGCTAAAGTTAGCAAGCCTGACAAGACAAAATACTGTATGTGAAGCAGTAAAAACTCTCATACATACATTTCTTGTGGGAATATAAAATACCACAGTCAGTTTTGGAAAAGGTTTAGCAGTTTCTTATATAATTTCAAGCATATATCTATCCTGTAACCATATATTTATTTATGTAATAGAAATAAGGGCATATTTTGTCCAAGAGGCTTGCACAGAATATTCACAGAAGATTTATTCTTAAAAATTTCAAACTGGAAACATCTTAAAAGTTCATGAAGTATACAATGATTTTTTAAAATTGTGGTTTATTATTATAACAGAGTATCATTTAATAACTGAAAAAGAACAAACCACAGATGTATGCCACAGTGTAGGTTAGCTTCAAAGATATTATACTAATCTAACAAAGACAGGCACAAAAATCTATCTGTATGATTATTTTTATAAAGTTTTAGAGAAGGGAAAATTTATAATAATAAAAAAGGTTGCCTCTGGCAGAGGAGGCAGGGAAGAAAATGAGAATTGATTGAAAGGGGGCACAAAGAAACTTTCTAGAATGATGGAAATATTTTATATCTTGACTAGAATAGTGTTTATATATGTACATATGCAAGCGTGCTGCCTCTTCAGTCATGTCCAACTCTGCAATCCCATGGACCAGAGCCTGCCAGGCTCCTCTGTCCATGGGATTCTCCAGGCAAGAATACTGGAGTGGGTGGCTATGCCCTTCTCCAGGAATCTTCTCAAACCAGGGATTGAACCCACATCTCTTACATATCCTGTGCTGGTAAGCTGGTTCTTTACCACTAGTACCACCTGGGCTATATGTGTATGTGTGTGTGTGTGTGTGTGTGTGTGTATTCACATATATAAAATGTTAATACATACACATAATGTGTAAATTTTAAATTTATGGAAATTATGTCAAATACATTCATTTTTAACACATTCAATATTTTAAAATTACTTTTTATACATACAATGCATATTTCATGTAGAATAACAGCAGTACAAATGACTGCTGACTTCTCACTAGAAGACTTTATGGTATTAAAGATGAACAAAACAAAACTGGCTATCTTGAATTCCATATTCAGTAAAAATATCCCTCAAGATTCATTTTCAGAGACAAAAATCAGAGAATTTGTTTCCAGCTGACCTACACTATTAAAAACTTTCCAAAATGCTAACTGAAATTATTCAGGCTGAAAAGAAGTTACCAGATGGAACTCTGGATGAACAGGAAGAAATAAAGAACACAGAATAGATACATATCTGGGTAAATACCAAAATACTTTTTAAAAAGTGTCTTATTTTCACATGCAGTTTTAAATTTAAACTACTGTGTGTCTCTTGTTACCAGTGGGGGATTGATTCTAGGACTGACCTCAGTCTTCCAAATCCACAGACGAAGTCCCACAGATCTCCCTTCTTCCTGTATATGATGTTCCACACCTGTGGATTCAGCAAGCTGTGGATCGTGTGGTACTGTAGTATTTACCGAAGAAAATCTGCCGGTAAGCAGACCCGTGCAAGTCAAACTGTGTTGTCCAAAGGTCAACTGTACTATTAACCATGTGAAAAATTGTATATTATAATGTATACTGTGTTTGTGTGCTCAGTCTTGTCCAACTATTTGCAACACTATGGGCTATAGCCCACCAGGCTCCTCTGCCCATGGAATTTTCCAGGCAAGAATACTGGAGTGGGTTGCCATTTCCTTCTTCAGGTCATCTTCCAGGCCCAGGGATTGAACCCATGTCTCCTGCATTGGCAGGCAGATTCTTTACCCCTGAGCCACCTGAGAAGCCTGATGCATACTGTATGTGGAAGCTAAGTGTAAGACAATTTAGAGCATAAATGCTAGGAAAAGGCAAGATGTAATTATATTAAGATTACATAAAGTAATATTATTTGAAGATAAACTGCAAATACTTAAAGAAATTTATTGTAACCTCTGGAACAACAGCTTTAAAAAATACAAAATTATATAGCTAAAAAAACAATTCAGAGGATGAAAAAGAATGCTCACGCCCATCCCCACAAACAGGTAGAAGAGAAAGACTAAAGGAACAAAGAATAAATAAGATAAATGGAAAGCTCAAATCATGTCTATAATTACATTAAATGATAATGAACTAAACACTTCAATTAAAAGGCAAAGATTAAAAAAACTGAATTTAAAAAAGACCCAACCATATGCTGTTCACAAGAAACACACTTTAAATATAGAGCACAGATTGTTGACAATAATAAGATAAAAAAGATATATCATGCAACATTAAATGTGAGAAAGCTGGCATGGCTATATTAATATCAAAGTAGACTTTAAAATATAAAGTATTTTTGGAGATAGAGGGATATTTTATAATGAAAAAAATCAGTCAGGAAGACAGTAATCCCAAATATGTATTCACCTATTAAGAAAGAAAGAGACAGAATCCTTGGATGTTAATGTGACTTGAGGCAACGTTGGAAATTTCTGTAGCTGTATATCAATAATGTAGTACTTCAGTCTCAAATTGAAAAGCAAAGACTTAGGATAGCAAAGTGAAGAGACAGTAGAAATCTATGCATCTACCCACTTGCTCATTCTATTCAACCATTTGTCCTATCTCAGTGGGTCTTACTCTAAACTTCCAATTTTAAGCAAATTACTATTTTTAGTCTGAAGCATCCTACTCAAAACAGTGAAAAAAAAATACAATTTATAAGTTAAATTAATAAAATAAACATAATCTTGCAAATAAATTAGAAAATTAGTCCTTATAAGCAGATTCTAAGGAATTTGGAAATGTCTGAGTCATCTGCTGCAACAAACCTAATACTGAGGAAATATTAAACTTTTTCTAGGACCCTCATTGGAAGAATATAAAATTTATGGTCTTCGAAGATGATATTTTAGATTTTTCCTTTGCAATGTTTTTATTGTAGATAAACCAGTCTCAGAGATATCTTGAGTAAAACAGAGATACTTTATAAAAACTGAGTTTATTCTTTTTTTCACTATGAAATATTTATTACGATTTTCTAAATAAAATCAGTGCATGGTATCACTTAAAAGTAATATCTTATTACATCTAAAATTAACAATTATTGCAACACTGAAGTAGTTATTTATTAAAATAAACTACCATATTAATACATATTGTATTCAAATTCCCAAATTGCCACATTATTGTTTCTTTACCCTTGTTGCCTTAGTTCAGGCTTCTACAACAAAGTACAATATACTGAATCACTTCTTAAAAAAACAGAAATTTATTTTTAATGGTTCTGGAGGCTAGAAAGTCCAAGTTCAAGACACTTGCAGATTTTGGTGTCTGGTGAGGGTCAGAACCCGCTTCATGGTTCATAAATGGCCGACTGTCTTCTTGTTGTATCCTCACATGCCAAGAGGAGTGAGAGGGATGTCTGGAGAAACCTCAGTTTATTCTTTAAATGACTATTCTGATACCCTCGCCTCTAAGTACACCTCTCTTATCACATCCAGTTGTGAAAAACTCTTTCTTCATGTACCTTCTTCTCTGTTATCCTTCCTTGTATCTGTTACTCTGTGTTGTAATTTTTTGTCTTTCTTCATTTATTAACTCAAGCAATGATATGCTTCTTGAAGATAAGTTTCATGCTTTACACATATTCATTATGTCTTGTTTAGTTCCTGCTTGAGTGAATATTGAAATACATTGCTGTGCTTAGTCACTCAGTCATGTCTGATCCTTTGCAACCCCATGGACTGTAACCCACTAGTCTCCTCTGTCCACGGAATTCTCCAGGAAGAGTACTGGAGTGGGTTGCCATGCCCTCTTCCAGGGGATCTTCCCAACCCAGGGATCGAACCCAGGTCTCCCAGATTGCAGGCTTGAGTCAAATCAGATGAAATCTAATCAAATTAGTGACAATATTGATCTTTTTTCAAAGCAACTATTAGGGTGTATGCATATAGTTAAGTTTTTCAAATTCAAAGCAATAGAGACTCTCTTTAGGTCCTTTAAATACAGTGAGTTTATTTTATTTTATTTAGTTTTTATTTGTTTAGTTTATTTTAGACTTATGAATTAGTATATGACAAAAGTTCTCAGATAAACTTGGAATAGTTGTTGCTCAGAAACTCTAGGTGTGGAGTTACCTACTGACATCATAACCTTTACTTTATGGATCTACTGTTAATATGTACGTATAATATGGATCATATGTTAATATGAATTTAAGTTGGAAACATTAAAAAAATTAAAGCACAAACATTGTTGAAAATACTCAAGTATTCTTCACTCAGACTTAACAACTAATAGCATTGTCATATTTGTTTCAGCCTCTTTTTTTTTGCTAGCAAAACATTACAGACAAAACAACACATTTTCAAGCATTCTCAATCCCATTTTTCTTCCTCTTCATCAGCTAATCATTAATGTGGATTTAAAGTGTACCATTCTATATGTTTTTACTTATTTACATATAAATGCATATATTCATAATCTATATATATTTTCTGCATTTTAGCTTTTTGGGGAGACTGAACTGAACTGAACTGATGCTATATTAATTACTAATGTATTTGAACTTGCTTTTTACAACCTTAGTTATTTTATCTCTGTGTATGCTAGTCACTCTGTCATGTCCTATTCCTTGTGACCCTATGGACTGTAGCCCACCAGGCTTCTCTGTCCATGGAATTCTCCAGGAAAGAATACTAAAGTACTTTGCCATGTCCTTTTCCAGAGGATCTTCCTGAGCCAGGAATCAAACCCAGGTCTCTTGCATCGCAGACAGATTCTTTACAGTCTGAGCCACAAGGGAAGACTTCCCTTGCGTAGGGGTAGGGGCTTCCCTGCTGACTCAGACAGTAAGCAATCTGCTTGCACTGTGGGAGGTCTGGGTTCAAGCCCTGGGCTTAGAAGATCACCTGAAGAAGGGAATGGCTGTCAACTCCAGTATTTTTGCCTGGAGAATTCCATGGGCAGAGGACCCTGGCAGGCTACAGTCTGACTATGTGTTTTCTCTAGATCATGCTTTCTTCTCCCTCCCTCCTGCCTTCTTCTCCCTCCCTCCTGCCTTCTATTGAACTGATAGAATTGTCTTTTTATCTGGACTATCAATATTTATCAATATGCTATTTTAGAGTTAAATACTTATATCATTTTAGTGACATATACTACATTTTAATATACCTAAAATATTGTTTAATGTGTCTTTTTTCTAAAGAAGGAAAAGATGTGTCTTTAACAAACTTTATTATTCTTCTCCAATCTTTTACATTGCTTACTATTTTAATTCCACCTCATTTTCTTACACATGAAAAAATTGTTTTTTAAAAATTTGCATTTAATACTGTTTCTATATTAATATATTTATTTAATTCTTTGTTCATATTTGCCACTTGCATATTACTGCTTATTTCTGGGTTTACTTTTTTCCTGATTAAGTATACTTCTATTTACAAATTCCATGGACAATGTTTTCACTTAGCTTTTTTTTAGTAGTGTCTTTATTTCATCCAGAAATTTGAATTATGGTTTAGCTGGATGACAGTTTAGTTTTTCCTTCAGTGCTTTGATAATATTATTCCAAAAGTCAGCTAGCTTCAATTTTTGGTGATAAGAAGTTCACTGGCAGTCATATTGTTCAATTCTAAGTCATATCCAATTGCAACCCGTGGACTGCAGCATGCCAGTCTTCCCTGTCCACTGCCTCTGGGAGTTTGCTCAGAGTCCTGTCCATTGAGTTGGCGATGCTATCTATTATCTCATCTTTTGTCGCTTTCTTCTTCTTTTGCCCTCAATCTTTCCCAGCATCAGGGTCTTTTCCCATGAGAGGCTCTTTGCATTAAGTGGCTGAAGTTTTGGAGTTTCAACTTCAGTATCAGTCCTTCCAATGAATATTCAGGATTGATTTCCTTTAGGTTGACTGGTCGTAAGTACTCATTTTTATATCATTATCTTGTTCTTTTTTTTCTTTTTATAGGTTTTCTGAGCACTTAAAACCCATAAATATGCTTATTTTAAAATTTCTTTCTACTTTTTTTTTCTTTTCTGTGATTCCAGATATATATTTTTTCCTATGTGTGAGTCTTGTCTGCTTTCTACTTTCATGTATGTAACAACATTTTCAGTGGTAAATTTCCTAGGGAGTCTTGTGCAAATTCCAAGCACTGGACATTCTGCTATGAGACAGTTTTGTAGTCGCCTCTCGTAGGCCTCATGGGAAGGCTGGTCAACTTTTATCAGTTCTAGCTGGAGTTCTTCCAAATAGCTCAGGTGGTATATAATTGTGCTGCACACAAGTATAGGACTAAGATCTCAATGTGTTATGGGTCATAGGTCTTTTTGCCTGTGAACTCAAGAGCCATTGCTTAGTAAGAAATGATTTCAGAGATTTTAATATGCTACACATATACAAAGAGACAATTATTTTGCTTCCAGTTTACACTAAGAGCTCATATACAGTCTTCACTGTATGTGAGGATTAAAGTCTTGATCATTTTAGTTTTCACTTGTTTTTATTGTAACATAATTGCTTTACCATATTGTGCTGGTTTCTGCCATACATCAACGTGAATGAGTCACAGGCATACACATGTTCCCTCTTGAACCTCCCTCCCATCTCTCACCCCATCCCACGCCTCCAGGCTGTCACAGAGCACCAGGTTGTGCTCCCTGTGTCATACCGCAAATTCCCACTGGCTGTTTTACACAAGGTAATGTATAAGTTTCCATGCTATTCTCTCAATTCATCCCAATTTCACCCTCCCACACTGTGTCCACAAGTCTATTCGCTATGTCTGTGTATCCATTTTTGCCCTTCAAATAGGTTGATCAGTACCATCTTTCTATATTCCATACACATGCATTCATATACAATATTTGTCTTTCTCTTTCTTACTCCACTCTGTACAATAGGCTCTAGGTTCATCCACCTCATTCAGTTCAGTTCAGTCACTCAGTCGTGTCTGACTCTTTGCGACCCCATGAATCGCAGCACGCCAGGCCTCCCTGTCCATCACCAACTCCCGGAGTTCACTCAGACTCATGTCCATCGAGTCAGTGATGCCATCCAGCCATCTCATCCTCTGTCGTCCTCCTTTCCTCCTGCCCCCAATCCCTTCCAGCATCAGAGTCTTTTCCAGTGAGTCAACTCTTCACATGAAGTGGCCAAAGTACTGGAGTTTCAGCTTTAGCATCAGTGCTTCCAAAGAATACCCAGGGCTGATCTTCTTTAGGATGGACTGGTTGGGTCTCCTTGCAATCCAAGGGACTCTCAGGAGTCTTCACCAACACTACAGTACAAAAGCATCAATTCATCGGCACTCAGCTTTCTTCACAGTCCAACTCTCACATCCATACATGACCACTGGGAAAACCATAGCCTTGACTAGACGGACCTTTGTTGGCAAAGTAATGTCTTTGCTTTTCAGTATGCTATCTAGGTTGGTCATAACTTTTCTTCCAAGGAGTAAGCGTCTTTTAATTTCATGGCTGCAATCACCATCTGCAGTGATTAATGTGTTCTTTCTTAAAGGTAACATTCCATTGTATATTTGAACCATAGTTTCCATATCCATTCATCTGTCGATGGACATCTAGTTACTTCTATGTCTTAGCTATAGTAAAAAATGTTGCAGTGAACATTGGAGTACATGTGTCTCTTTCAATTATAGTATTCTCTGGGTATATGCCCATTAGTGGGATTGCCAGGTCATATGGTAGTTCTACTCCTAGTTTTTTAAGGAATCTCCATACTGTTCTCTGTAGTGATTGCATCAATTTACATTCCCACCAACAGTGCAAAAGTGTTCCCTCTCCTCCACATCCTCTCTAGCATTTATTGTTTGTAGATTTTCTAATGACAGACATTCTGACTGGTGTGAGGTGATACCTCATTGTAGTTTTGATTTGCATTTCTCTAATAATGAGTGATGTTGAGCATATTTTCATTTTGGCATGTTGCATTAAAAATTCAAGTCACTAAGGCACATAATCTTATTCTCCCAGAGTCAACATGGTTCAACTCTTGCTAATAACTATGGCTTTGGGATTATTATTAATGCCATTATTAGTTTTTATTTCTATCATCTAGATATGTTCCTTTCTTGCTTTATAGCCTGCTCTTAATTATTTAAAATGCATTAGCCAGTATTACTATGTGTTCAAAGTAAGAGCAAGAGCTTCTGCTCTATTAAATCTGTCCTTTAACCCAGCAGTCTGGCTCCTCTATTCCCTTAGCCTGCTTCTTTTAGTTTGTGCTGTACCACATCATATGCTAGCAAACAGTTTATGGATTCGATGCTTTGGGGCCAGTCTGGGTTACTGAACTGACACAAAGAACAACCGAAATCAGCTTCTTTTAGTAGAGGTGCTAGGTTGGGACTTGGAAAAGTAATAGGCCTTGTAGGTACTATTATTAACATATTTTGTATAGTCTGTAATGTAAAACTCTACTACAATCTACTACTCATTGTGAAATGAGTAGTAGATTGGATTTCACTTAAGAAATGAGTCTCACATAATAGATGGGCTTAGTCACTCTGTTGTATCTGACTCTTTGCAACCCCATGGACTGTAGCCCACCAGGCTCCTCTGTCCATGGAGATTCTCCAGGCAAGAATACTGGAGTGGCTTGCATGCCCTCCTCGAGGGGATTTTCCCTACCCAGAGATCAAACCCAGGTCTCCCACATTGCAGGTGGATTCTTTACATCTGAGCCACCAGGGAAGCCCCACATAATAGATATGCAATAGATATGATAGATATGAGTGAGTATGCAGTAGATATGATAGATTAAGTACATCAGTGAATGAATGGTCTATGTTTTCATATAGGCTCGGTGGTCTTTTGATTTGAGCAAGAACTTCTCTGTTCCTCAACTTTAAAACAGTGGAAATAAAATTGACTCTGCCTAAGTCATGGGTTATACAAGAGCAGAATCATAAGGAGGCAGAGTATGTGGAAATATACTGAAACTGTGAAATGCTATATAAATGTGATTTATTGCTACTGCTATTGTCATAATATAACAGAAAGTTGCATTTGGATTCATAAGGCTATTTATGTAGTCTTATTATAGTCTGTGATCTGTAATGACAAAATAATAAAGCTTATTAATCATCAAGCCATTCTTGATTGTATTTCATTAAAATAATATGTCATTGGTGTCAAAAATAAACAAACAACCATAAGAATCACATTGATTGAAATGTGAAGAGACAGCCTGCTTTGTGAAGAAAACTTAGTCTTTGGAACCAGATTTCTTTGGTTTTCAAGTACTAGTTCTGCTATTTGATGGTGTTGGATCTTGAGTAAGTTACTTTTTCTGAATCTTGGTTATATAACTTTTGGAATGGGGATAATTATACAAGATTCTTATTGTCGTAGAAATGGCACAATGTAGGTCAGTGAGGGTAGGTAGACCCCACTGCCCTTCATCTCCTCTCTCCAGCGAGTACCCTGCTATTCGCCAATACAATCCTTAGGGCAAATTTTAAAGTTAGAGAGAAGGAAAAGGTCTACATTGTTGGAAGAAGATACTTTATTTTTTTAAAGGAAAACACTGTTCATAAACATGACTAAAAGTACATAGCTGTGACTTTTTTGGGTACAGTTATATCGGTGTAAGCCATCATAAATGTGTTTCAAGAGAAAGTCACTATCTGCCAGTAATTACAATTTATGGCCAATCACTATGGTCTGTTTCATGCAATTAATGTAATTCTCTGAATAACTTTGGAGGCACGTATGTAGCCTAGGATCTTCCAGATGGGGGCATGTGCAACACAGCACTGTAGTGTGTTATGGACATGACATTGACCATGATTCTGTTACGTTCCCGAGCAAAAACACTAGGTTTTTTTAGATTTTCTCTCCTTTACTTCTTCAAAAGATAATATTTTTCACAAAAATAGTTAACATGATATGTCTTTGATCTGTTCTTTAAAATTGGAAAGTAACTATTATAAAATGTATTTGGAGAAGTTCTCTCTGTGCCTTTTATGTGTAATATTTCTCTGCTTTGTTTTGGGTTGTTGCTGAATTAACAATAATTGATTAGTTAATTTTTTATAGTTCTGAATAAAAAAATTGAAACTCCTGAATAAAATATGTTAAAAACTGTTCCTAAGCATAAGCAGGTTGATAAAATGCAATAGGAAGCAGAATTCTTTGAAAAACTTTGATTTTAAAATTTTCTTTGTTTCCCTCAAGGGCAGATTTTGTCTCAGACTATGTGACTCATATTGAATATGGGCACTGTTATAATTGAATGAACCTTTAATTGTAGACTTTAGGTGGCTTTCACAAGGAAGAAGATTTTCTCCTTAATTAAATATCTTTGGCTAATTATCTCTGCATTAATGGCCTGACTGCTATTATTCACCAAATGGGAATCATAAGTAAAGGGTTAGAGCTGCAGAGAAGTCCTAGACAAGGTCTTTTTTCCCCACTGTCTAAGACAGTCACTGTTTCTGTTCTGGGTCCTAGAAGGCCTTATAATTATTGGGAGCTTGAGCTTTGATTATTGGACATTGGACTTCTGACTAAACATCGTGTTAAATCATGGCATTAGTCATGGTTCTTTTATTTATCTTAAGGAAAAAAAAAAAAAAGAAAATTTATTGGTTCCCATGATTGAAAAATCCAGGGATTAAAAAAATACTTTAGATATTGATAAATCCAGGGACTCAAAATAGCACTTCAGGAGTCATTCCCTCCTTATCTCTTGGCTCCTCTGTTGGTTTTATCCAAGTAATTTAAGCTCAACATTCAGAAAACAAAGATCATGGCATCCAATCCCATCACTTGATGGGAAATAGATGGGGAAACAGTAGAAACAGTGTCAGACTTTATTTTTTTGGGCTCCAAAATCACTGCAGATGGTGACTGCAGCCATGAAATTAAAAGACGCTTACTCCTTGGAAGAAAAGTTATGACCAACCTAGATAGTATATTCGAAAGCAGAGACATTATCTTGCCGACTAAGGTCCGTCTAGTCAAGGCTATGGTTTTTCCTGTGGTCATGTATGGATGTGAGAGTTGGACTATGAAAAAGGCTGAGCGCCGAAGAATTGATGCGTTTGAACTGTGGTGTTGGAGAAGACTCTTGAGAGTCCCTTGGACTGCAAGGAGATCCACCCAGTCCATTCTGAAGGAGATCAATCCTGGGATTTCTTTGGAAGGAATGATGCTGAAGCTGAAACTCCAGTACTTTGGCCACCTCATGTGAAGAGTTGACTCATTGGAAAAGACTCTGATGCTGGGCGGGATTGGGGGCAGGAGGAGAAGGGGACGACAGAGGATGAGATGGCTGAATGGCATCATGGACACGATGGACGTGAGTCTGAGTGAACTCCGGGAGATGGTGATGGACAGGGAGGCCTGGCGTGCAGCGATTCATGGGGTTGCAAAGAGTCGGACACGACTGAGCGACTGAACTGACTAACTAACTAATTTCTTCTTGCAAAGCAAGGAAGGTTGGTCATAGCAGCTACTTTTCTCTCAGTAACCCCACCAGAAGATTGTATTTCTTTCTGAAAATTCCAGTGGTAAGCCCATCTTAATTTCTCTGGATTGATTTGGACCATGTGGCTTTTGTAAACTACTTATGGAAGTCAAGGAAATATGACTGACTGAGTGGGTTTAAGTCATATACCCTCTTCTGAATCTAATCCTAGCTATAAAACAAGGAAAGGAAAGATTGAATACCCTAAAAAAATCAGAATTTTATTACTATGAATTGGGAGAATGTATTTTGAGATGTAAAAAATTTTTTCTTCATTGTGCATTTGCCAAAAATGTGATATTTGTGTTGAGCTTAAAACAATGAATGAAGAAATTTCCATAAGGTGAACAAATAGTCATTAGGAGATAGAGTACTGGTCATTGGAGGCAAAGGGGTCAGAGAGACATAGGGATAATTAAAGAATGTGGTAGTTTAGAGAAATAAGAATAGGTCGCTGTTATGGCTAAATATCATACTAATACTAACCACCTCCAGGCGGTGTCACTTCTGAGAGGGATAGGGAATGTGAGACACTAGGCATCCTTAGGACAAAAAATTTAAAAATTATACTATACAAAGTTAGGTTGATGTATACAATGGAATATTACACAGCCAGAAAAAGAATAAAACATTGCCATTTAAAGCAACATGAATGAACCCAGAGACTGTCATATTGAGTGAAGTCAGACAGAGGACAAGTATCATGAAATTGCTTATATGTGGAATCTTAAAAAATAATACAAATAGATTTATTTATAAAACAGAAACAGATTCACAGATGTAGAAAACAATCTAAGGTTACCAAGGGTAGATAGGAAGGAGGGATAAATTGAGACACTAGGATTGACATATTTATACTATAATAAAAAGATAACTAATAAAGACCTGCTGTATAGCGCAGGGAGCTCTACTCAGTACTCTGTAATGACCTAAGTGGGAAAATAATCAAAACAAAAGTGGAGATATGTATATGTGTAACTGATGCACTTTGTTTTACACCTGAAGCTAATGCAACATTGCAAGTCAACTATACTCCAATAAAAACTTCAAAAGAACAATGTTAAGTTGAAATCGAAAAGTTAATCTTCAATAGTAACTGAGGGTGGCTTGATTATTACTTGACAGTGGCTTAAAAGTGCCTATCGTGTGGGACAGCTTGGAGATTATGGAGAAACTAGGCAACTGACAGTAATCATGCTTTCAAGTGAACTGTTACTAAGAAATGTTAGGACATGTTCCTAGGGCACTGTTGAATGTGTAACAAATCATTACATACAAGACAGGAAGTAAAGGGCCTAGTTCTTATCTCTCACAGGAACATTAACACAGATCAAGAGAGAGCCCCACTGGGACAACCCTGAGGGATGGGATGGGGAGGGAGGTGGGAGGGGCGTTCAGGATGGGGGACGCATGGACACCCATGGCTGATTCATGTGAATGTATGGCAAAAACCACCACAATATTGTAAAGTAACTAGCTCCAATTAAAATAGATAAATAAATTTACAAAAAAAAAAGAGAGAGAGCCCCAGAATTGTTCAGGTTCCTGACAAGAACTTTGAATCCTTCTCATCACCTTTTTGCCCTGAAAGTATTGGGACAAACCTCTTTATGTTCTGGTTCTGTTTGTATCAGTTATGTCCGCAAAAGACTCTCTGGTTATCTCAAGATTGCTAAACTTCCCTCTTCATAGGTTTTCTTTTTTTTTAATACTCTCTTCCCCACTCCCACCCCACAAACAACCTGATTCCCACCTCCATTTATCTGCTGGAATCCATCAGACCAAGTTAATCATAGATGACACATGACTCTAAGGCTCCAAGATGACTTTCATCTTCTGCATTATAATCCATACAAGGTTCTGGTCTTCCCCATTTCTGACCTAATTCCTTTCCTTTCTTCAAGCACTACATCACTTTCACCAAGGCCTCTGAAAGTGATGGTTAGTAATTGGCAGAATTTCTGGTAGCCTTTATCTCTTTTCTGTAAATGACCTTCTCTTCGTACTCTAACAGAAACTGATTTGCCTCAAAGACACTGTTTCTTCTCTAGCCTTCTCAGGTAATGGTTATTTTCTTCCCATACCCCTTATACAACTGGACTGGCAGTAAGTTGTATCCTCCTTGCTCTTTGTGCTGTTTCTAGACCACTGTCCTCACCCCTCCATAAAATCATCCAGCTTTGAATTTCATGTTTACTACCCAGATTTCCTTCTAAATATTTACAGTCATATATCAACCCCTGATCTCTCCCTCTCACGTTGTAATTTTAACAGCTGAATCACTGTCACTCTTTCAATAGTACTGCCTTAATTGTTGTGATTCAAATAGTCACATAGAGTATATTTTCAATACTTTAGCCTCTCAATCCTTGATCTCCTCCCAACTAGGGGTCCTATATTCAATCTACCTCACTCCCTCACTGACACTAAATTACCTTTAATGTTATGAGGCTGCATAATTTAAAATTCTCATACTTTCAGTTTTAAGCACCCACTCTCATTGCCTATCTTTCTATGTCTCTTGACCTACTACTCTTATTTTAACAATTATTTGAGCCTACCAAGATCTCCAATCTATTTATCTTACCACTTTTTCCTATCCCTAAACTCTCTCATATCCTCACGGTAATTCTTATATGGCTTAAATTCTCCAGTCAGTTGACATAATTATGTCTCTCCTGGCTTTATCCACCCCTATTCTAGTCAAATCCATCTCTCCACCTACTTACCACCTGCATATTTATAGACAGATGTGGTAGAAATACACATTCATGCTGACTGATGCCATACCAATTTCATGACCATCATCTGCTGCTGCTGCTGCTGCTGCTGCTAATTTGCTTTAGTCGTGTCCGACTCTGTGTGACCCCGTAGATGGCAGCCCACCAGGCTCCGCTGTCCCTGGGATTCTCCAAGTAAGAACACTGGAGTGGGTTGCCATTTCCTTCTCCAATGTATGAAAGTGAAGAGTGAAAGTGAAGTCGCTCAGTCGTGTCCGACTCTTAGCGACCCCATGGACTGCCGCCCACCAGCCTACCAGGCAAGAGTACTGGAGCGGCGTGCCATTGCCTTCTTCACCATCATCCTCTAGTAGACTTTTATTGCTCCCCAGAAATAATAGTATATTGCCTAGGACTATTCACTTTTATTTTCCATGATAACTGTTTCATTTCTGGCCCACTTTTCCTAAATTTTTCTTCTCTTATTACTCTAGACTGATTATCTTTATAATTTTTTTCATTTAGAAAGCAATATAAGAGAGCCAGAAAAGACAATTCTCAAATTCCCAGCACTATATCTACCTACCAGCAACCCCCTGTTACTCTGAATTTTATGCTATTTAAGGAAACCCTTCCATTGTGCACTATTGCCAATTTATACAGGTTTATTCATCCAACAATTTTCTCCTCTCTATCCTTCATCTTTAATTATCCCCTTTCTGCTTATTTACCTGTCCATGTACAGCGAAATATGGATGATGAAAAACACACAAGTATGCTGAATGGTCTCAGGTAAAAACCAGGACTACCATTATAAAGTGAGGCTTTATTATTTTAATCAGCATGGAGGAAACAGCAACAAAGCACTTCTTGATGCCACTTATACCTCAAAAAATTCCACTTCTCTGTCCTTAAAGTAAAATCCATTAAGAATTATTTTACTTTCTGTACCTAGTGCTGTTTCCTCTCTGTCTTGAACCCATTCAGAGCAGGTTTTTTTCTCCCACCACTCCACAAAATGCTTCTTATCAAGCTCATGAACTTCTCTAGTTGCTAAATTTGATGGTCAGTTCTCATCCTCATCTCACGTGATCCATCCTCAGCGTTTGACTTACTAATCATTTCCTTCACTGTGAAGTACTTTCTTCATTCGACTTCCAGGGCTCTACATTTTATGTGTTTTTTTCCTTGCTTTTTCTTTACAAGCTTCCTGCTGGTTACTTCTCATCATGATGAACTTCCAGCACTGGGATTCCTTAGAAATCTCTTGGTTGGACCTTTTCTTTTTCCGGTACATCCACCTCTTTCTAATATATTTAAATTGAAATAATATTTGCATTTCAATATGAATACACCAATATGCATAGCAGAAAAGCAAAGAGGAACTAAAGAGCCTCTTGATGACCGTGGAAGGGGAGGGTGAAAAAACTGGCTTAAAAATCAATATTCAAAAAGCAAAGATCATGGCAAATAGATAGGGAAAAAAAATGGAAACTGGCAGATTTTATGTTCTTGGGTTCCAAAATCACTGCAGATGGTGACTGCAGCCATGAAATTAAAAGACGCTTGCTCCTTGGAAGGGAAGCTATGACAAACCTAGACAGCATATTAAGAAGTAGAGCCATCACTTTGCTGACAAAGGTCCATATAGTCAAAGCTACAGTTTTTCCATTAGTGATATACAGATATGAAAGCTGGACCATAAAGAAGGCTGAGCACTAAATAATTGATGCTTTTGAACTGTGGTGTTGGGGAAGACTTTTGAGAGTCCCTTGGACAGCAAGGAGATCAAACCAGTCCATCCTAAAGGAAATCAACAATGAATATTTATTGGAAGGACTGATGCTGAAGTTGAAGTTCCAATACTTTGGCCACTTGATTGGAAGAGACCATTCATTGGAAAAGACCCTGATGCTGGAAACAATTGAGGGCAGAAGGAGAAGGGGACAGAAGAGAATATGATGTTTGGATAGCATCACCAGCTCAATGGACATGAGTTTGAGCACCCCTGGGAGATAGTGAGGGTAGGGAACCCTGGTGTGTTGCAGTTCATGGGGCCGCAAAGAATTAGACACGACTTAGACAATGAACAACAACGAATACATCCTGTTTAGTCCTTTGTCTTGAATGGCAAGTTCCCAGCACTAAGCTGACTCCTAAGCATCATCACCTTGAAGTCTGAAGCATTTTGAATTTAAAACAAACAAACAAACTCAACTTCCTATCTTCTCCCTCTGTCAAAGCTGCCACTCTATTTTTCAGTTGCTCGAGCCAAAACTATGAATTTAAATTTAGTTCCATTCATAGTTTAATATCCCTCTTCTAATAGGTCAGAAAATTCTGTCAACTTAACTTTCAAATTGCAAAGCTTGCAACTACTTCTCATTGCCTCCTTGCTAACATACTGACCCAATCCTCATTATCTCTCACTTAGTGTATTGCCATTCTTGTTCCCCTATAATTTATCCTTCACAAAATGTCCTGATAAGATGTAAAATAAATCATGTCACTCCTCTATTCATATCCCTCCAAATGATTCCAGATCTGAATATTTTTGTGTGTTCCCTAGATCCTGGTTATGTTCAAAGTGGGCTGAACCTATTAGATTTCATCTACAAGATTCTTTGATCTCTAGATTCTGGTTGGATCCAGCAATGAGAGGAACTAACTAGAAATTTGTGGGAAGAGGAGAGTGAGGTCTAGGTATTCCTCCTGTTTCTGTATGGTCAAAAAATGTTAGCTGTTTCACTCTACTGAAAACCACAGTTGCGGTGTAGCAGCCCACTCCTCACAGACACTCCTGTTGTCTTTTAATTACTTTTTCTCTTTGCCATCTTAGCCTAGGGAAGTAATGCTGATCATTGATGCTAGTACTGTGTACTCTTATTAAGCTTATTTAACCTTTTGCCTACATTTGTAAATTTAAAATTCATTAAAGTATATTTATTTTTCTCAATTTATATATGTCATCTGTTTCCTGTTGAGACTATAGAGAAAGCTTTTGCTGTTCTACTTGGAGTAAACTGATAGGAACTTACAATGATCTACAAAGACACACATTATTGTCAAATTGCTCCAGTGCCCTTGACTTCATTCCCTGCTCTCCCAGGTAGTCCTCATACTCCATGTGCAAACCACAATACTTGTTCTTTTTTATTTTATTTTTTGACATTTTATGCCAGGAAAAATGTCAACAGTCTCAGATATGCATATGATATTACTCTAATGGCACAAAGTGAAGACAAACTAAAAAACCTCTTGATGAGGGTGCAAGAGGAGCATAAAAAGGCTGGTTTAAAACTCAAAATTCAAAAAACTAAGGTAATGGTATCCAGTCCTATTACTTCATGGCAAATAGGAGGGGAAAGAGTGGAAACAGAGACAGATTTTTATTTTCTTGGGCTCCAAAATCACTGCAGATAGTGACTGTAGCCATGAAATTGAAAGATACTTGCTCCTTGGAAAGAAAGTTGTGACAAAGGTAGACAGTGTATTAAAAAATAGGGACATCACTTTACTAACAAAGGCCTATATAGTCAAAGCTATGGTTTTTCCAGTAGTCATGTATAGATATGAGAGTTCGACCATAAAGAAAGCTGAGTGCTTTCAAATTTCAAATTGATTCTTGCAAATTGTGGTGCTGGGGAACACTTTTGAGAATTCAGAGGACTGAAGGGCGATCAAACCATTCAGTCCTAAAGGAAATCAAGCCTGGAAAGACTGATGCTGAAACTGAAGCTCCAATACTTTGGTAAGCTGATGCGAAGAGCCGACTTTTTAAAATCAATTAATTTATTTTAATTGGAGGCTAATTACTTTACAATATTGTAGTGGTTTTTGCCATACATTGACATGAATCAGCCATGGGTGTACATGTGTCTGCCATCTTGAACCCTCTTCCCAACTTCCTCCACATCCCATCCCTCTGGGCCCAGTGCACCAGCTTTGAGTGCCCTGTTTCATGCATCGAACTTGAACCGGTCATCTATTTCATGTATGGTAATATACACGTTTCAAAGTTATTCTCTCAAATCATCCCACCCTCGCCTTTTCCCACAGAGTCCCAAAGTCTGTTCTTTACATCTGTGTCTCTTTTGTTATCTCACATATGGGGTCATCATTACCATCTTTCTAAATTCCATATATATGCATTAATATTACTGTATTGGTATTTTTCTTTCTGACTTACTTCACTTGTATAATAGGCTCCAGTTTCATCTACCTCATTAGAACTGATTCAAGTGTGTTCTTGATAGCTGAGTGATATTCTTTTGTGTGTAAGTACCACAGCTGTCTTTTTAAAAAAAATACCCTGATGCTGGGAAAGATTGAGTGCAGGAGGAAAAGAGGGTAACAGAGGATGAGATGGTTGGATGGCATCACTGGCTTAATGCACATGAGTTTGAGCAAACTTCAGGTGACAGTGAAGGACAGGGAAGCCTGGCACACTGAAGTCCATGGGGTTGCAAAGAGTTGGACTTGTCTTAGTGACTGAACAACAACAAAACATAGCTCTTATACTTGCTAGTAAGTCCATTCACTCCTCCACCTCTCTTATGTCTCCACTCAAAAGCCACCTTCTCCGTGGGGTCTTTCTATGAACACTATTTAAAATGAAAAGTTCCCTCCCAGTACTTCGTGTCCCATGTGTTTAATTTATCTAAATCCATAGAACTTACTCTATATCTTAATTACCTATTAACACTTTACTTTTTTCCTGTTTCCTACCACTAGGATGTAAGCCTAAAAGAGAGAAAGAATTTTAATCTGTTCTGTTCACTGATGTGTTTTGAGTTTTTACAAAAGTACTAGGCACAGAGTCAGTTCAGTTCAGTCGCTCAGTAGTGTCCAAATCTCTGCTACCCATGAACTGCAGCACACCAGGCCTCCCTGTCCATCACCAACTCCTGGAGTTCACCCAAATCCATGTCCATTGAGTCAGTGATGCCATCCAACCATTTCATCCTCTGTCGTCCCCTTCTCCTCTTGCCGTCAATCTTTCCCAGTATCAGGGTCTTCTCAAATAAGTCAGCTCTTCGCATCAGGTGGCCAAAGTACTGGAGTTTCAGCTTCAACATCAGTCCTTCCAATGAACACCCAGGACTGAGCTCTTTTAGAGTGGACTGGTTGGATCTCCTTGCAGTCCAAGGGACTCTCAAGAGTATTCTCCAACTAGTTCAAGTAGATCCTCAATATTATTGAATGAGTAAATTAATGAAGACAAATGGGAAAAATACAATGATAGATTTGATAGTAGAGAAAATATTTTCTTCTAATGGTATCAGAAAAATGATATTTGAACAGTAACCTTGAGAGTAGACATGGGAGATGAGTAGAAGGGTCTTTGGGAATTAACAATCTGAACAAAGTCACACTGATGGAAAAGTATTCAAGAAACATTGTCTCTCAGTTGAACTGGAGTGTTGACTACATACACAAAAGCAGAAAAATGTAAGTTGCTGAAGATAAGCTCAGGATAGGGAATGGAGTATCCCAAGTGCAGAGCAAAGCAATCCAGAACAAGTTTTATTTTGTGTAAAATGAGATGCAGATTCTTTGGTATTTGACATGTCATGGTCTAAGTTATATCCTAGAAAGACTGATTTGGTGGTGGTATCCACAAGAATTTGAATAGGAGGAACTAGAGTCATTGAAAGAATCTAGAAAAGTGATTATAAGAAGTGGTGAGTCCTGAACCACAGTAGAGGTGATAAACATGGAAAGGAAGGCTGTAAGATGTATTAAGAGTTTATTGACCCTTAGAGTAAACAAATGCATTATACAGGGTGTTTGGAAGAACTGATCTCTTAATTACCAATTAACCCTGAATCAAGTAATACTTTATTAATTTTTTTACAATATCACCTGAATTTTGAAACAATAAGCAGGTTTAATTTTTTTCTTCTTGAATTCATTAGCAAAAAGACTCTTCAGTACATTGTAGATAGTGATTATTTATCACAGCTTAGTGTCCTGTCGTTTTGGACTTATTTAATAGCAAGATCACAAATAGAACAGCTGCTGATGAGCACGATGCTGATTCCAGCATCAGCTGTGATTGCAGAGAGTGTGAAACAGGGACAGGAGTCCTTGATGTAGGGGTGGCAGCCAGGACAGGCATGGTGCAGCTGGGCCTCTTCCCACTCATGCTAGGTCATGGGTCATCTGTTGTCGAGCAATGACCAGGGCAAAATTCAATGAAGTTGAATGTGGTGGTGGGACCCCCAGGATTCCAATATTGAAATTCATGTTACACAGTGATGAACAAAATCCTAAAATGCTATCTTTTATAGAATACTGCATCTTTAATGGAGAGGAGATGGAAGTAAGAAAGAGGCATGGCTCTATTACTTTGTACTCAATGATACTCGTCATAATTAATTAATTTATTTAACAAAACATCAATGGAAAAATGTTCTCATTTTCTTGTTAAATTAAATTAGAGATTCAATAGATAGTTTCTGTCCACAGACACTTAGAGGATAGTAGGTGAAAGAGAAATACAGTGAAGTATCATTCAGTAACAGAAGTCTTATGAACGATACAGTCACAGAGCAGGAATATCCAGCTCTATCTGGGAAATTTCATAGGTTTAAAAACATTTGAGCTGAAGTTGAAGCATTGCCAGAACTCTCTTACATGGGGGAGGAAAAGAGCAGACATTCCAACAGAAGAAACATTAGCAAAGGTATATAGAGCATGAAAATCCATGTCATGTTCAGAAAAGAGTGCTTGGTGTGTGTACCTCAAATTCTTAGAATTCCTGGGGAAAAGAGAAAATTTTTGAAATATTTTTGGGAAATAGATGAAAAAGAGTTGATGAACAATTTACTCAGGTTGAGAGGGGAGGAGAGATCTCAGATCTGACTTCACGTTGTGCAACTCAACTAGCATTTAGTGTACTTATGATGAATCAACTCCTTAGACATCTGACTTTGGATTACAGCTCAGAAGGAATCATGGATTATACCTTGATACAGAGAGAAAAGTCTTGCTTCATTATTATACCAGCTCCTAGAATATCTGAGTTAGAAAGGCACATCGTGATGCTTGAATTGTATTGATGAGAAACTATACACAGTTGGTGCTTTGCTCAGGGTCTCATAGTAAAAGAATTATAGCATGAATTAGAACTCAGATCTTCTAACTCCATAGATGTTACTGTTTATACACGGTGTAGTTTCAGAAGTAGTCTCCATTTATTTTTTGGCATGGTGAAATATATGAACATATATCACAATGAAAAGGTCACTTGGAGTTTGTTTGGGTAAAAGATAAGAACATAAAGCTGTTAGGAAGCAAGAAGGTAACTTTTGTTCAATCTAATTTACAAAGTGGTAACCTTGGAATTTGACGTTAAAATTGGTTTAGAGAAATTGGAAGCATCAGAGTTGAACTATGAGGAAGCTCCATACAGACTTAATGTATCTTCTCAAAGCTACTGGCAACAGGCAGTGACAGAAAACAGATAAGGGAGGATAGAAAGAAGTAAGCTGTTTAGCTTTACAAGTGAAGAATGCATGTTACAGGAACTAGGTCTAAATAAAGCACTGTTCACGATTCCTTGAGAAGAAAACTTGCACCTTTTAAATATTCTTCCAATTATAACTAGACTTGGATGCTGGTGTGTATGTCTGTGAGAGAGGAGGGGGTTATTTAAGCATTCCTAAATAAACCAAGGGCTTCCCAGTGACTCCGTGGTAAAGAATCCACCTGCAATGCAGGAGATGTGGGTTTGACCCCTAGGTAGGGAAGATCCTCAGGAGAAGGAAATGGCAACCCACTCTGTATTCTTGCCTGGAAAATTCCATTGACAGAGGAGTCTGGTGGGCTACACTCTGTGGGGTTGCAAAGAGTCAGGCATGATTTAGTGACTAAACAACAACAAAGTAAACTTATAGCAACCTATAGAATGTCTCTGACGCTGGGAGGGATTGGGGGCAGGAGGAGAAGGGGACGACAGAGGATGAGATGGCTGGATGGCATCACCAGCTCAATGGACATGAGTATGAGTGAACTCTGGGAGTTGGTGATGGACAGGGAGGCCTGGCTTGCTGCAATTCATGGGGTCGCAAAGAGTTGGACACGACTGAGCAACTGAACTGAACTGAACTGAACTGATAGAATGTCTAGTCCAACTCCATCCATTTATGTGGTTGGGGGGCTTAGAAGTCTGAGACACAGGGGATCAGTGACTTGATTATTAATATATAATCATTTCAGTTCAGAGCTAAGACTAGAACCTGGGTTACTTCAAAGAGAGCTATTACCTACTCATCTTTCCTCTTGCAACAGCCGCTTTTTGAAATGAACCGTCACTTCCAATCTCTTTAGAAGCAAGCCCAGAATAAAAGTTCTATATTTGGACTCAACTCCAGACCAAGAATATGGCTAACCAGCTCCATTTACCTCATCCATCTGCAGTTTTCAGAGTCTGCTTGCTTCTTTGTGGAGTAGAACAGAAAGGGGGGAGGGGAAGGAAAAGAGAGAAAGAAGAGAGAGACCGAAAGAAAAACAGAGATACCAGGACTACAGATGATATCATTCTTCTCCAGTCTACAGTCTTTCACTAGATGGAAGAAATGTCCTAGCCAGAACAAGTTAGTTAGCTCTCATTTGAGTTGTGGTGCCAGCGAGTTAGCTTATTGGGTTAGGGATGAAGTTAGGAAGGCTAATGACCAATCACTTTCTTTTTCTGAACTTCAATTTATTCAACTGAAATTTTTTTTTCTATGTTACAGGACTGGTTCTAAAATATGTTGACAGATTCTTTGATCCTGCCTTTAAGAGCTAAATTCCCCTCTTCTTGAGTCTGGGCTGGACGTTGGGACTCATTTCTAACCAATAGACTATTGCTGAGGTAGTGATACATCACCTGGAGACTGGGTCATAGACGGTACTGAGACTCTTTCTCTGCCTCTCTCTCTGGAATCTCTTCCTCTGGTGTAAGCCAGCTGATGTGTCATATGGATACTAAGTAACCCTATGACCCTACAGGGAGGTCCATATGGCAAGGGCCTGAGGCTTCCTACAAACACCCATGTGCCTGCACTTGGAAGTGGATCCTTTATCCTCAGTGAAGCTTGCAGATGACCACAGCCCTGGCACACTCAGACAGTAACCTTAGGAGTAACTCTGAGCAGGAACCACCCACCTAAGCCTCTCCCAAATTCCTAACCCACAGAGAATATGATGTGATCAATAGATGTTTCAACCTGCTATGGGGAATTCACTATATGGCAATGCAAAACAAATAGAGTTATTTTTCTACTTCTTACTTTTTCAGAAACTGATTTTTTTGGTAATATTCAGTGTTTAGAGTCATATAAAATTGTATTGTCTATTCTCTAACTTTTAGGTATGAAAGGTTACAACTACTCTATGTGCTGTGGGAAGTACCCCAGTATTCAGTAGACTGAGGAGCTTCATTTGGAGCTCTTCATTTCCTCAACTGTCTTCTATAATATCATTGTCATCTTCACCCCAGCATCAAGCACGTGTGCTGTGCTTAGTTGCTTCAGCCATGTCTGACTCTATGCAACCCTATGGACTGTAGCCCACCAAGGCTCCTCTGTTCATGGGATTTTCCAGGCAAGAATACTGGAATAGGTTGCCATGCCCTCCTCCACTGAATCTTCCCAACCCAGGGCTTGAATCCACATCTCTTATATCTCCTGCATTGGTAGAGGGGTTCTTTACCACTGACACCATCTGGGAAGCCCAGGTAAATAGTTCCCACATTTTACAGCTTCACATTTATTATATAAGTTTACCTTTCCAACAATCCAATGAGGTAGCTATTATAGTACTCTTATTTTATATATGAGGAAATTAAAAACATGAGAGCAAAAGTGTTTGCTTGAAAATCACACAGTTTACAGGAGAATTGTTACTCCAGTTCAGGTCTTCTGACTCCTGTCTAGTATTTTTTCCACTATATCAAGAGCCCATATGATGGAAGTAATCATTCAACTTTATTCCTTAATACCTGACATCCACTCCACATTTTAGCTTTCAAGTATGATATTTGGGGAGTTTTATATATCATCCTTCCCTTTTTTATTATTGGGGTTTGTGAAAAAAATGAATGGGTTCATTTTTTTTTCTTCTCCTGACACTTCTTAAAAGTCATCAAATTGTTTTGCTTATAGCCAGGTTACTGCACCTTCAACACTTTCCTGTTCTAGGTGACAGATCACATGTTCTGGCCTTCTTTGACTATGCACTTAAGTAATTACATTGGTGATTTTTATAATGTTATCATCTGCATGGGTTTTCCTCATAGATTATGTAATTTCATATTAAGATATAAAAATAAAAGACTTAAATCCTAGTATGTGGGAATGAGTTTTAAGTTTTGCAATTTAAGGGGAAAAATTGTCTAGTGTATTAGGATTTTTTAACCTCTTTACGATAAATTTGTAATATGTCACTATTGATTTTTCATTGAAATATTTGCAAATATTGTATGGACAACTTGAGGCAGTCGTCCTTTATAAGATTATATATATGTGTGTCTGTGTATAAATCATTTGGTAGATGTATCAGTGTGGATAAGTTCAGTTTTTAAAAAGATGTTTAATTCTGGTTAAGAACCATTGTCCAAGGTATGTTTCAAAATATGACACCAAATTACAAATTGTGCTTCGTGCCCAGTTGCTTCAGTTATATCCCGACTCTTGTGATCCCACAGACTGTAACCCACTAGGCTCCTTTGTCCATGGGATTTCCCATGCAAGAATACTGGAGTGGGTTGCCATTTCCTTCTCCAGGGGATCTTCCTGACATGGGGATTCAAACGTATGTCTCCTGCATTGCAGGCAGATTCTTTACTGAGTTACCAGGGAAGCCCAAATTACAAATTATTTGCTAGCATATGACACAGTTTTAGACAATAGAAAAGCAGTAAGTTGTTTTGTATACCTTTGTGTCTTAAATGAAAAATACATCAAAGACTGTATCTTGAGGTTTTTGTTTTTTGTTTTTTTTTTTCAATATGGCAGTAGAGTGGTAATGGTCTCATTACCTGAAGTAGGATAAAAACAGCTCATGATCTGAGTTGTTTATTTTGAATCTTTTTGTTTCCTTTCCATGCACCCATTTCAAAGAGCATTCTTTCCATTTAAATATTTTTAAATATGGATGGACAGGGAGGCCTGGTGTGCTGTGATTCATGGAGTCGCAAAGAGTCGGACAGGACTGAGCGATTGAACTGAACTGAACTGATATATATACATATATACATATATATACATATATATATATATATGCACACACCCATACATGTGTAACAATCACTTCAGTGTACAGCAGAAATTAACACAACTTTGTAAACCAAGGATGGTGGTAGTGGTTTAGTCACTGATTCATGTCCGAGTCTTGTGATTCCATGGACTGTAGCCTACCAGACTACTCTGTCCATGGGATTTCCCAGGCAAGAATACTGGAGTGGGTTGCGATTTCCTTCTCCAAGGGATCTTCCTGACCCAGGAATTGAACCCACGGCTCCTGATTGCAGATGCTTCACCAGGGAGCCACCCAGGAAGCCTAAAACCAACTACGGTTAAATGTGGGAAAAAAGTTCTTAAGCACTGATCTTTACCACCCCCAAAATAGCATTTTTTCTCATGATAAAATGCTATTTCATGATATTAGAAGAGTCATATAAAACATTCAGATTTTAGTACAGAGAGTCCAAATCATAGAGCAGATGCCTAGATAATAGTAGACTTCCTAAAGTACACATTAGCATTAGTCTCTTCCTTAATCTGAGCTTTAACATGTTCAGCTTGAATTCCCTATTTAGCTTTTCAGATAAATGAATAAGTGATGCTTTCTAATGATTGTGTTACATGCTCTGCTGTGTTCTAAATGTCTTTAATTCTTCTGAGGGTTCCTGAATATTCAAAAATGAAATGGCTCATTGGCAGATAGTTTGAGCATCACATTCTCAGAGAACTAACTGAATGGAAATTAACCGAATACAGAAACTTAAATTTTTTCAATTTTTAAGAATGCTTCCCCTTAATTAGAAGCTATATTTATTGTGCATTTCTTCAGTGATTTTTTTGGGGGGAACATTTAAATACAACGTCTACACTTTTCTGTACACTGTTTTGTTTTTTTTTTTCTCCCACAGCAATCTGACTTGACAGGTTGGCAACCTGAGGTAGGGTGTTGGCAGCAAAGTCCTTCTAGTCCTTCATTACCAAAATACGTGACATATCTCAGTTTGTAGGTCTCTTGGCTCTTCAGGCAATCTTAGTATCCCATTCTTAGACACAGAGAATGTTATGTGTTTTCCAAGCTCTATTTCATTCTTCTTTCCAGGAACACAAGAAGACTGCATTTTCCAGCTTTCTCTATGACTAGATCCGTATGTGTAGCTAGTTCTGGCCAATGAAATAAGAAAGTACCAAGTATGATAATTAGCCTGAAATATAGAATAACAGGATGCCACACATTTCAGGCAGCAGTGCTAAAGAAAGTAAGCCTTCATGCCTGGATAAGTAGCATATATAAGAAATGTCTTGTTATATGAAGCTACTAAAATGTTGAGGTTATTTGTTACCACAGTATTGCTTATGTAATTCTGATAATTATATATTATAAGCTACAGCAATCCTATCAGATTCCAAATGTCAGTGTTTGATGTTTCATATATTAGAAATATATTCCATTAGCTACTCATCTATTCAAATGTCTCCTCGTGCTGAGGCAACTCCAAGACTTAAACTTGCCCTATATTTTCATGTATAGCCTGTAAACACCTATAGCTTGTTAAAAGGATGATTCGTAGTCTTCCTTGGCTGGAGAAAATCAGAGCCTACAAGGGTAAAAGAGGAGTTAAAGAGAGATAAAAATGACTGTTTCTTAAGCTTTTTTGTAAATCAGAATCACCTGGGAAGTTTATTCTGAGTGCAAATCTGCTCCACTCAAGAAATCCTCATATTGCATAGGATCAAGAAATATGCATTTTAATATGAAACCAAAATTGGCTCTCATGTGGATGTATCTAGGAACACACTTTAAGGAGCTTTAGAGTAGACTCTAATAAAGTCTGTCTCCTCTTATAGCCTGCATAGTATAAAAATATGATGGGGTTTGAAACAATTATCATAGGTAGTTGTTTGTTTGATGCATGGAATAGTTTATTTGAATTATCAAGGGCCTGGACAATGTCCAGTACTTAATAAATCAGTCTCTCTGGAGATCTTCACCTGTAAGATGGCCCCCCAAACAATTTTTATACACAAAGGTTTGAAACAAGTGCCATAGGGATTGTTTGTCCTTCTGTACACATCTTTATGATTAGTTCCATTTATTATTCATAACTTTTTTCAAAAACATTAGTTAAGGAACATTAGTTTACTGACCAACTCAGATCTTCACACAGGAAGTAAATATATTATTATGAGTTTTTACTAATTATAAGAAGAAGTAATTGTAACCCATGGTGTAAATGATAGTTCCTAAAATATTATATTTTATTTTCCGATGAATGGTGAACATATTTTTATTTTCCATAAAGAAAAATACAAATTATCTATTTGGGGGGAAAATTATAATATGATCATTGATTCTAGAAGACAGAATGATTCTACTTTTTAAAACTTAAATGTTATAATATTTTAAAGTGAAATTATATAAACCATAATATGACAAGGTCAGTTGTCACATCACATACTTGATATGACATTTAATTTGCTGCATGTGGGTTAACATGAACTGCATTTTTGATTGGAATGTATAACAGTTCAAATTAAATAGTTCTAATTAGGTGGCTTTGTAATAGGAATACTTCCACTTGAGTCTTACAAGAGTAGTTCTGCAATCGGCACTGAGTCAGGGGTCAGAAGGCCAGATTAGAAGCCCAACCCTTGCTAATTGACTGAGTGTCATTAGGAAAGTTACTTAATCTGGACAATATGTTCCTGTTCTGTACTGCTTTTGTGTTAAAAAATGATGTAATAAAATCAATTTGTAAGCCATAAATAATTATGCAAATGGAGTGGTTTCACTATGGATATAAAATTGGCCAACAATTATTGAGCACTTACAATGTGCCAGACACTGTGATACGAACCTACATGAGTTATACAATTTAATACTCACAAAGTCCAATAAGTTTAATAATATCTCCGTTTTAGCTCACAGGAGATGGAGACCCTTAGAGCCCATGGTAAAACACAGGAGAGAAGGAGGTCTCATATTTCTCTCTACTTAACTTGAAACTTATTCCTAAAAAGGCAATATTCCTGTGTAAGTGATATATCCATTTAACCTACAGCCATATCAATTGAGTTAGGAATCTGCATGACCCATTAGGAAATATTTTTCTCCTTATTCACCCCACTGAAATATATTGTACTGAACACTACATTCAAGGGTACCATGTTGGGTCAGGAAACACTCATATAACCTCCTTGCTTTTCTCCATACAGTACAAGTATGGTCTATCATCTGTCTGAACATCATTTAGATTTTGGCTATATGCCAAAAATCATAACATTTTATTGGTTACATTGTGCTTATATTGTCAATGGAAATTGATACTGACCAAAAGTAGGCTTTTGAGAATACCACGATTATCCAGCTACACATTCATAATAAGAGTTCATGTTTAATTTTCTATGCCTCTCCCACTAGTCTTTTCATTTGGTGATGGACAGGGAGGCCTAGCATGCTGCAATTCATGGGGTCGCAAAGAGTCGGACACGACTGAGCAACTGAACTGAACTGATTCACTTAGGAAATAATTTATAAATGACAAAAGTAATCTATCAGTTTTCCCAAACATATTTTATGATTTGAAACACTGTGCTAATAAAGAATAAGACTGATTACAGATAACAGCATTCTCTCCCTACTTGGGTTTTGGAGCAACTTACAATAGCCACTATTTAACAGATCTAGAGAGAAACTACTATCTGTCTTCCAAGTGAAGATTCAAGTATGAATTAATCTCTTTAAGAAGGCCTTCAACGTAGAACATGAGTTGCACATTGTTATTTACCGCTGGGTGTTCAGGTAGGGTGGCCTGTCCTTTCCTAATTACAAGTTTCTTGTTGAGTCCCATTTACTCTGGAGGGCCCTATTCCCTCATCTTATTTCTGCATGAAAAGGATCTAATCGCTTCTTGTTTCAACAGAGAGTTCTGTATTTCATTCCAAGGGGAGGAGTGGGATGAAAACTCTGGTTTCTTTCTCCAGCCCTCATTCATTATTAATAACCGAGAAAGGCTGGCATCCCCTGGGCCATAGCTCATGAGGACTCAAGTTTATGCACTGAAGTGAGTGCTAATGGCTGGTACCACCTTTGCCTCCTGCTTTGCTCCTGTTCATGAGCAGTAGATTGTGCTTCTAATTTTCTTACAGTAAAACCACCATTCAGGGACCCTTTACCAGACTAGATGGAAGACATGCTATTTCCAGCTTTTTCTCCTTAATGGAGTGTTGGGTCAGTTCAGCCCTATTCTGAGTGTCTGGATGTCTTCAGTTTGGGGAGGGAATAAATGTTTTCCATTATTTCTTTAGGGCCAGTCTGTGCTCTTCAGTCTCAATATCACCAGGGTTATTTGGATATCCATTCAACATACGCTTTTTGAGTGAATACTTTAGTTCTGAAATTACAAATTAGTGGCCTTTTGGGTGAATATGTGCTCATGTGTTTAGGTTGTTTGTTTTTTTTAAAGTCATTTCATAATTGACAGATTACTTAAAAATCTGGATTTTTGAGATTCATTTGAAAAATGACGCTTTTTCAACACTGGGGCTTAATCACTGACAGGAATCAAATGAAACAGAGTGAAGGATGCTCCTTTTTAAAGAAATATATACTTTACCTCCAGGCTTAATTATCTCTATTTTCTCCCTGACTTGGAAATCAAATGCTATGTGCCTTTTATGATTGTATTAAAATATTTAAAGAGATATTTATCTCTATCTATGTCCATATACACATGAGTACTAGATGAAGAGCATTGTATTATACTTATATGTGGCCCTCTTTTCTCCTTATGCTTACATTTTGATCCTTGTAGGCCCTTGAATGACTATCCTCAAAATTCCAAATGAGAAGAAGGGATTGATGGACCAAACTCTACCCTAACCCCTAACCATACTGGATTTTTCAGCTGTCATTTCTAAAATTACAATGATATTTTTGTATAGCTCTTCATTTCCTTTGAGACATTTTCTCATTCTCTTTTGGCCCTTTCCTAGATCATTCCTAGAAAGAAAGTAAAGATACATCTCAGCTTTCCTTGTACCCAAACCAAATCTCAGTTTCCTTAAAAGAATAGTCTTCAGATATGAATTTAAAAGTCATAAAAAAGAAGAAGGGAAAGAGAGAGGTAAAAATTTGTTAGTACAAATGAAATCACATAAAAATATAACTTTATTGATGCTAACAACTTTAGGCAGTTTAGAGAACATTAGTTTACAGTGAGACAGAACACTGTGCATCCCTGTGTGGGAGTACTTGGTTCTTCCTGGGAAAATGTTCTGTAGGTTTCCCATTGAGCCTATTCCTACAGCTTCCACCAAAACGGAAACTGACTTCTTTCCATGATGCTTCCTTGAGATGCACATACCCTGTTAAGTGTCATAGCCCAAGTACACCTGACTGACTTATAGTATGAGGTTGGTCAACAAACTCAAAGGAAACACTGAAATTCTTTGCTCTGTTTAAAACCATAGGGTAAGAGAGAGGATCAGACTTTAGGCAACTTGCACATACTGACCTTCTAGGGCCCAAGAAGAGTGTGCTCTTCTGAGGCCTTTAGAGGCAATAAATCTGGATTCAGGTCCTTCAGGTCTTTTGTCTCCTAGAAATAAATAGTTTTTAAAAATCAATAAAGGGGACGCAACCTGATAGTCCATTAGATGATAAAAATGTCAATTATCCCCATAGGTTCATGACACATAATGGGCTGGTAGAAATAGCAGCCACCACCCACCACACAGTAATTATAGGATATAAAAGTCATTGTTATTGGATAAATCTGTGAAATGGTGAAGAGCAAGGGCTGAAATCTGGGGGGCAGGGGGTTCCAATCTGGTGCCATTTTGTATCCACTGAGTTTCTGACTCTTGGGGAACAGGCTTACAAAGGTGTGTCTCCCACTGGGGCTGGGTGTGGATCTCTGCCCGGCTCTTGCTCCTAAGCTGACTCTCTCCTTCGCAGTAGGTGACGCAGCACCGGCAGGCTGCAGAGGGCTTCCCTCTGTGCTTCGACATCGTGTCTGGGCCCGGAGAAGCGCCTGCAGCTCTCCCTGAGCTCTGGAGTTCTGGGGGCTCTTTCAAACGACTTTTCCTCCTTTGAACGTGGTCCAGACTAATGTCAGACTGGGAAGAGCAGCTCTCATTCCAGCCAGAGCTGGCACTCAGACTTCTCAGTGGAAGAGCCAGTCTCAAGGCCTTCCAGAATTTAGAGCCAGAATGTTTTGACTTTTCTCCCTTCCAGCTCACAAAAGATACAGACTCCTTCAGCTGTAGGATGCTTGGGTGTGGCTGCTCAAGGGGACGATACTCAACCACAATGAGCTTGGTGGCAATGGAGTTCTGGCACATGACACCCAGTTTGAACTCTAGCATGCTGATGCTCTTTTCTGTCACATAATCTGGGCTCAGCACCACAATCATCCTCCGGCTCCTTTGAATGAAGTCAAAAACTGCTTCCACTGTATCTATAGGAAAATGAAAGATAGGACAATCCCTAGTGAAAACATACACATTTCAGTTCATTGTTGACAGTCTTAGGGAGGACAGGCAACGAACACTTGAAAATACAAGATCGAAGTGTCAAATAATCTACCCAGGTAAGGAATCTCATAATTTCAGTTCTACTCGTAAATAATTTCTTGTTTTGAAAAGTTGTTTCCTTGTACTTTAGTGGTCTTAGATCTGACATTTTAAAATACTTTAAGTATTTCATAATTATTTTGATCTCATTGTATTTTTTTTCTCCTCTCTAGATTAAATAACTTCATGAATTTTAAATCTTATTCTCCATATGAATTGGTATCAAGTCTCTTCCCTACTTTTATTGATTTTTTTCTTAATAACATTCAGTTTATAAATATATATATATATATATATGTCACCTAAGAGTATTATCATGAACAGGACTGAACATAATGCTCCAGACACAGTCTTATCAGCAAAGATCTATAGGGCATTACTTGCTCCTAAGATCCGCAAGGAGATCCAACCAGTCCATTCTGAAGGAGATCAGCCCTGGGTGTTCTTTGGAAGGAATGATGCTAAAGCTGAAACTCCAGTATTTCGGCCACCTCATGCGAAGAGTTGACTCATTGGAAAAGACTCTGATGCTGGGAGGGATTGGGGGCAGGAGGAGAAGGGGACGACAGAGGATGAGATGGCTGGATGGCATCACCGACTTGATGGACGTGAGTCTGAGTGAATTCCGGGAGTTGGTGATGGACAGGGAGGCCTGGCGTGCTGCGATTCATGGGGTCGCAAAGAGTCGGACACGACTGAGCGGCTGAACTGAACTGAACTGAAGATCCACACAGTTATAGCTCTTGATACTTAAAAATTTTGGACATATCAAACAGTTCATAGTATTGACTGTGATGTCAGCCAAAATTCCCTTTCTTTTTCTCTGTATGTCAATAATTGGTCTGAATAACAATTAAAGAGGCAACAACAATGACAACAATAACTGGTAAAAATCAGCCAGTTAGACTTCTCACCAAGTATTCAATTCTAATAGTTATTGCGGTGAATTTGGGCAAAACCTAACAGAAGCTTCTGGAGATAAACTCCATGCTAAACTCATTGTGAGATTTAGGAGCTTAAACAGATTTTCTGAAGGAAATTCCAAACTTGTAAATTGCAGCTGTTGACAACTCTGAAAACACATGTTGTGAACAGACCATGAGATTGAGCACCTATGCTTTTCAGGCCAGGAGTGAAGCACTGAGGGAGAAACTTTTCAGTCTGTGAAGACAAGCTGAAAGTTTTCAGTGAATTGGATTATGAATTTGACAGGGAATGAAGGAGCTTTGCTCTCTACCATATTATTTCTTTCCAACCGCTGAGTTTAACATGAATTTGAAGGAAAACCAAAAGAGATGTGCTCAGTGTTTAAGAACCTGTGACTGGCTTTATCAAGAGCACAAAGTATTTTAGTGACTTTTTGCTTTAATCTTTTCTTTTTGCTTCAATCATTTATCTTCAAAGCCTGTTTGTGTGTGTGTGTGTGTGTGTGTGTGTGTGTGTATCTGTGTGTCTTGGTAACTCCTTTTTATTTCCTATCTTATTCAGAATCTTATGTTTCTATCTTTCATAAAACCAAGGATGTGACTTTAGGAAGTCTACTGTTTCTCCTGTATCATGATGAATATAATATAACCCTAAGATAACATGGATAATTTTTCAACAAAAGGAACTCATGCATTCAAATTGCATGTAGGGAGGAGGTGTGTACCTGTGGGTATGGGTGGTTCATTTCTAAACAGTCACTTTAGGAAAATGTTTGTTCTGTCCAAAGGGGGTACCATTGTTGAAAATAAAGCATTGTCTTAGACCCTCTAAAAAAATTGTCTTTAAAGCTTATGGCTTTTTTTGTTTGTTTGTTTGTTTGTGTTTAATTTTGGTAATCCACTTGAAAGTGGAGGATTTGCCTTTTAGAGACCGTAATGCAAAAAAATAAAATAAATAAATATGAATGGTGGAATTCCAGACATAGAGGAATAGATTAGAACATGGTTTTCAGATAAGAGTTGGTCTATACCTTGGCATCTTCATATAATACTTTGAAAGAAACTGCTTCCTTTATGGCCTATTTTAATATCTTCCATACGGTTAAATTTCATATTTGAGGATGTTAATTATTATTATTTTTTTAATGATGACTATTATTTGGAGAGGGCATCTTAAATTAGGTTGTTTATTCTGTTTGGGTCAAAAAAAAAAGAAGGAGAAAACCTGAGGTGTGGCTATAGATTGGTAAGGCCAGTTTCTTTGTGTGTGGTCATAAATTGGGTTTGGAGTGACAGTTTCTGATCTATAACTCTTCACTACTCTAAAATAATCCTGCCTATAAAAGTTGGAATATCCTAGGTATTAACTTGGGAGTAGAAAGAAAACTAAAAGAAAACTAGGACTGTAATTTTGTTCTTTAGCTAGATTACTGGTATATGAGAATGTATTAAACCTCTCTCTCTTTCTCTTAAAACTTGAAGTACAGATTTTAAAAAATAGGGGCATCTAATTTGAAAGACTAATCTGAATTCAAATACTGTTTCTCCATTTATCTTAATAGTATAATCATTTATTTTAGTATCTTTAAAGTTTGAATTCATCCATCTATAAAATACATATAATGAGAGCAAATTTGTAGGGTTGCTGGACAATTTATCAATACCATTAGGTCAATTTCTATCACATGGTATGCTTTTGAATTAATCACCTTGATTAAATTATTATTATTCAATGTTTACTGAGCACAATATTAAAAATAATGTATAGACTAATTTTGATTCCAAATCAATCCCAATAACCTCAGATATGCAGATGACACCACCCTTATGGCAGAAAGTGAAGAGGAACTAAAAAGCCTCTTGATGAAAGTCAAAGAGGAGAGTGAAAAAGTTGGCTTAAAGCTCAACATTCAGAAAATGAAGATCATGGCATCCGGTCCCATCACTTCATGGGAAATAGATGGGGAAACAGTGGAAACAGTGTCAGACTTTATTTTGGGGAGCTCCAAAATCACTGCAGATGGTGACTGCAGCCATGAAATTAAAAGACGCTTACTCCTTGGAAGAAAAGTTATGACCATCCTAGATAGCATTTTCAAAAGCAGAGACATTTACTTTGCCGACTAAGGTCCGTCTAGTCGAGGCTATGGTTTTTCCAGTGGTCGTGTATGGATGTGAGAGTTGGACTGTGAAGAAGGCTGAGTGCCGAAGAATTGATGCTTTTGAACTGTGGTGTTGGAGAAGACTCTTGAGAGTCCCTTGGACTGCAAGGAGATCCAACCAGTCCATTCTGAAGGTGATCAGCCCTGGGATTTCTTTGGAAGGAATGATGCTAAAGCTGAAACTCCAGTAGTTTGGCTACCTCATGCGAAGGGTTGACTCATTGGAAAAGACTCTGATGCTAGGAGGGATTGGGGGCAGGAGGAGAAGGGGACGACCGAGAATGAGATGGCTGGATGGCATCACTGACTGGATGGACGTGAGTCTGAGTGAATTCTGGGAGTTGGTGATGGACAGGGAGGCCTGCCGTGCTGCGATTCATGGGGTCGCAGAGTCGGACACGACTGAGCGACTGAACTGAACTGAACTGAACTGAACTGAATGGGAACTTTAGAAGACTGACTTAAACTGTGGATTCAAAGTTTTAAAATTCTGCCTATTAGGGTTTAAAATAAAAGTGGAATACTTAGCCCATTGCTAAGAATACTTCATATCCCTTGAGTAGAAACAGAGAAAAATATAAGTTGCTGAATGCATCTTCTGTTATACTTCATGTTTACTTGTGTCAAAGATCTAATAACCTCAGTTGTTCACTCAGTTGTGTCCAACTCTTTACAACACAGTGGAGTATAGTCTGCCAGCCTCCTTTGTCCATGAAATTTTCCAGGCAACAATAAGCTGGAGTAGGTTGTCATTTCCTTCTCTAGGCAATCTTCCTGACCCAGGGACTGAACCTGCATCTCTTGCATTGGCAGGAGGATTCCTTACCACTGCATCACCTGGGTGCTTATATCGCCAAAGACAGTGATTACATTATGTTCCAACTCTGCTTTAAAGTTGTTTCTTAAATGAGTAAAGATTGCTTTTTTGTAACTTCCATGCATTGATCCCAAGTCTACTCTTTGGAGACTGGTTTGAAACAGGGAAATGTTTTGGAGAAAGTTTTTACTAAGCAAACCAGTTAAATTATAGAGGCCCAATAAATATTCTTGAAATAAATAAGATTTATTTTAAAAAGCAAGAAAGCTCCCTTTTACTACAGACTTAATATTAACTCAAAAGAAAATGTCTTTTCAAATATTTATCACTGATTTGTTTGAAATAGAAATGCATATCTGATTCAAATGATCACCTGTTAACTAAAGGCAAAGCATTGTTAGTTGATCTTTTTTAAGGCAACTGCTTTCAAGTTGAAAACTTATAAAAGGTAAGCTATTACTGTTAACTGTCCAAGTTTCAAGTTGAACAAAAAGAAATAGGTTTGTGTCTCTATTTTAAAACTCTCTCCTCTCTCTCTGCCTTTCTTTATTCTCTGTCTCTATTCCTCATCTTTTTCTCCATCTCATTCTCTCTTTTGACTCTTTCTCTCCACACTCATTCACGTGTGCACACACACACACACACACACAAACACATACAGATGTCTGGTATATTACATCAATCCATTTTACTTAAGTAACTCTTTTACTTAGAGGTAAAGAAAATGTTGAGTTGAAGTTCCCAGTTTTTTCAGATTTTTCTCAGAAAGAGAAACTAATGTCCTTTAAAACATTTCTTTTTCTAAGTGTATCATTCTTTTTATTCTCATTTCTTATGCCCAAACATNATGGATAAAATAAAAAAGATAGTCTTAAAATATGAAAAACCTATGGAAAGAAAATAGATAATTAACAAGTGGAGTGAAACTTTTGTTTTCAAATACAATGGAGTACTTGTTTATTAGAATATTAGGGAATCATCTAAACTATAATGCAGAAAAAATTAAATTAAATTATTTTATATGGTTGTGTAATTGGACACTCTATATATCATGTCTTTTTTGTTTGTTTAATTGGGTGCAGAAGGTCTTTATACCATATAGCTAAAACCTTTGAGATTTTTCTTTTTAACATTGGATACTTTTGTTTTTAATATTAGAGAGAGATTTCTCCTTGCTGTCCAATGTATGTTTCTCCTTCTCTCTCAAATATTCTGTACTGGGCATCTTCTGGATCATAAAACAAACAAACTAAAAAGAACTCTTGAAGCAAAATTATCTTAGGATGAGATATCATTTTAATTTGAGTTGCTTTAGATTTTTAGCATTTGAAAATGTTCAGTAGCAAATACAGTAATATAAATAGAACAAAATTTATCTAGAAGTTTCTAGGGGTACCAAACATCGTTTAGCATAAATATGAAATCCAAGAGTGCAAAAAGATGCTGAATTAGCAAGAGAATGGCCCCTTGATAATGGGGCTGTCCCTCATCTACCTAAAGCTCATTCTTGAATTGAAATTCAAATCTTATCTGGGGTCAGTTCTCCCCTGGTCTTGTGATGAAAGGGTTAATAGAAGGAGTAATTGTAGTAATGAAAAGCATTAACAAAGCTAAAAATATAGGAGATAATTTTAGAACAGTTTATCAACATTCATACTACTAAAATAAGGATTTCCTTAAATTATGAATTATTATTTTTCATAGGATACCCAGGCTCATTTATAGGTATTTTAATTTTCTTTTCCATCTTTGTTACTTAAAAGTCCAAATAGAGACTTATCTCTCCAAGAGTTGAGCACTAAGATTAACATAATTTCTAAGTATGTGTGCTCAGAATATAGTAGACAGTCAATTAATGCCAGAGGGCTGGCTACTGCTTAGCAGTGACCATGGAAGCTCTGTGCAAAACAGAACCCACTGCACCCAGACCAACTGTGGCAGCAGTAAGTTATTGTTACTAATTTAGGGAGGGTGGGAGTTAACAGCAACTACTCTGGGAGCTGTAAATTCACAAATATTATTAATGTGTGGAAAACAGTGACATAAAATATTACAGTAAAAAACATAATTTAAAAACTGGATAAGAGTTCCAGTAATTTGTAATATTGTGCCAATGGCTATTTAAAGTCATATGTGGATATATATATACATATATGTGTGTGTAGTGTGTGTGTATATATATACAATTCATGCATGTATGTATGTGTATATGTAATTCATGTGTATATATGCAATATATATATATATAATTTTGTGTGTATATACATATATATTTTTTAAAAATCTATATGTAACATAGATATTCACCACTCTGTAAACCCTGGACTTAGTTTTCACTTTTCCAAGTCTTAAGAACAGTAAAGTTTTACTTATACAAACTAAAAGATGTTTAGTTGACAGTGGCTTTTCAGTCTGACTTGTTTGAAGTGAGTGTTATTAACTTATCAGTGAATAAAATATGAAAACTACTCAGGGTCCAGTTAATACTTTTATAGTATTAATGCTAAAAGCACTCTCAAGGTCCCTAAGTATAACTTTAACACTTTACAATGGGGAGACAGAAACAAGTAAAGAGAAATTATTTCCCTAACAGTCACATTAGCAAAGCTAAGATTAAAAGACAAAATTGACAAACACCCTGTTCTGTGCTTTTCTTATAAGACAGAAAATGCCCTTGAAAGCTTTTTGCTCTTCTTTTACTCAATATTAGCACCAGTAAGAGAAGCTTCCTCTCCAAAGAATCAAGTGTGGAGCCACCTGCATCCTCTGAATGACTGACCCAAAATGCAGGAGGAAGGGGGATGGAGTGATGGATATGGGTCAACCTACAGATAATTGGGAGTTTACTGTAATAAAGTACTATTACATAGTTTTCAAGGTGACAAATATGATACCAACTACCTGAGATAGTGTGCATGGGGTGGTGGGGGGAGATGACAGGAGACAATGCGGGAAAGCCCTTTAAGCCAATCGTAAGGAACGTTTACAGTCGCCCTGCTTTATAACATCATAAATGGTGTTGGTCTTGCTGTGAGGGTGTCTAGCATAGTAGGATGAGCAAAACAGTTTATTTTCCTTAGCAAAGATAAATTTAGGCCCTGATTATCTTTTAAGGGATGAATAAAAAGAAAAGAAAACTATACTTGAAACTCTTAATGACCTTGTTAACAGATGACTCATCTATAAGGGGTCTTTAAATCAATAACAAAGGCCTCCCCATAATATTAAGATTATTCCAAAAAAAGAGAGAGAGAGAGAGAGAGAGAGAGTGAGAGAGAGTGAATAGATATGAGTAGAAACAGGAATGGAGGATGCAGAAGAGGAATTTTGCATCACCAATTCTTGCAAAAAATGGAGTGACCTCAGGCACTGGCCACAAGTGGTGGCATGATCATTCTAAGCCTTGGTATTGCCTGAGGAAGCAGAACAGTTCTACAGTAACCCTGAATTTATCTCTATGGGGAGGCTTCCATAGAATTTGTTTCTGTCCATGAACAACACACTGGGAATAAAGCAGGGGAATCTTTCCTTCTTGGAGTATTGCTGGATCTTTTCATCCATCATTCACTGGCTCTTTCATACATTTTTCAAGGATGAATAAGTGAGACCCTGCTCGCCACTTCTAGACCACCTGGGGCTTTTCTTCACTGGCATGGCCACCTGCAGCTGCTTCCAGAACCTGCCCTGTGGATACTTGGATTTCTCCCCTTTCCATTTAATGACCGTGAGCACCGTCTTAGCCCTCTTCAACTCTTTCACCTTCGTTTCCTTCACAGCTTTGTACTGTACTAAAATGACGTTGATGCTGCCTCGAGAGGCCATGTTTTCTAGGCCAGCCTTGAGCTCCAGGAGGGCTTGGGTTCCCTGGAGCACGTAGTTGGGGCTTAGGACAACCAGGAGGCGTCTGCTTTTCTGAATGAAGCTCAAGGTCTCATCTGTGACAACTGGGAAAGAAAACACCACGGGGATTAGTGATGGCCAAGAACTCCCTCAAAGTGCGGGGCTTGAGGACCAAGGGAAAAGAAATTAGCATAATAGTTTGAGAATTGAGGTGAAACTTTGATCAACAACACTTAATCCTTAGACCCAAGGCTTCAGAAAATGTTCAAAAAATGTCACTGTCTTCAGGGAGAATAGAGATTGAATCCACATATTCCAACCCTGAAGGAATTCCAAACAGGCATAAAGCCAAAATGTATTCCTATGACCTTGGTCTTCAGAAGCATCATTTGGGACATGAAGAATGTGTGAGTAGTACTGAAATCAATTTCTTCAAACTGTGTGGTATATTTTGGCCCAGCAAAATCAGGTCTTGACTCCTTTCTCCCCAAAGATACCCATGTATTAACTCTCTACTGCCAGTGAGTGTTTAAAAATATACATTATAGTGCTAAATCATAGAAATTCACTTTTCAGTAACACAGAACAGCAAGAGTAAAACACATCATTTTTGGTAGTCCCTCGCTACTGTCAGGCACCTCCCAGACACAGACTATTCTATATCATTGGAATAGGAACTTAAGAAAATCTAGCCAATTGAATGGTATTTTGACTGGAATCACATTCTCAGCTCAGCTTTCTATTCTGCTCTGCTCTGGAGGCTAAATTAGTCCCTGAATCTTTCTCCTTAAACTCCTGTCATTACGAAGAAGCCATGTGTTTCAGCAGCTGCTAGCTGATGCGTGTGCCTTCACTGGCAAGCAAATGGCTTCTTCAGGTCGAAAAAGAAGCAGCAGGGGAAAATGGAAATGCTGTATAATTTTATTCTGTTGTCAAGGGTTCTGATTAGTTCCTGTCACTAAATTCTTGGGAATAATCCATCTCCTCGAGGTTGCTTATCAAGGACTGAATAATCCTTTTCCTGGGGTTCAGATAGAAGGCAACCCCAGGGAATGCACCAGTGCTGTGGAAAGCCATCCCAAGGTTTACCATACTCGCCACTCCCCTGAGCAGTCATTTTGCCCTTTAATCCTCACAGGTACAGAGGCAATGGGGAGAGAGTTGAACTTAACATAGCATGTGCAGCCTAGAGGAGAATCCAGGAATAAGTAATTGTCCACTCCAAGCACTGTTGCTGATTGACTGTGTGTAAGCAGGGAAAGAGACCTAGAGGCAGAGGACTGAGTAAAAGCAGCAGGGAGAATGCAAAAGATCACAAAGATCAGTCATCAAAAGCAAAATGCAAGAGTAATTATATAGGACTTGAATTCTTCAAAAAACTATCAATCCCTGCCCGAGTCTTACATTGTTGTTATACTCTATATTTTTGCATAACTGTTCAGATAGTAGTAAATATCAGTTGAATGACTTATGAATGAATAATTAGATGAATAGATTATTTAAGATTTTAAGCTTCAAAATGAGTGGGATTTGTCCTTTATCTATATAGTCAAGTCAGCATTTTCTGGCAAAATTATGCTGAAAGAGATATCTCCTACAGAAAAAAAGCATGATGGACTTCTGGATGATGATTTTGGACATAAAGTGATCCAGCTAATTCAAAATAAGAATAAATATTAATGTCCCTTCTCTCTCTCAAATTATCAATATAACTAAAAAATATGCTAAGTGATTAGTGTAAACAGGATTTAGGGGAAGAAAATAGATTAGTTTGTTGTAAAGATTAGAGATATTAATTCATTTTAACAGTACAGAGTTTAACAGTGGGTTTATGAATGCTATTATGCATTTATAAAAGAGACTTGAATGTAGCATCACTTTATGTGTTAGTCTGGATCTGAAAATAAGAGGTACATTTTATTTTAAATCATTTAGCATTTCAATCTTTTTATACCTATTAGGATATACTGGCCTTTGTAAAATGTTAAACTCATTTCAAATGTGTAATTTGATATGAAGGAAGAAACAGACACAAGGAAAGAGGGGATTCGAGCAGCATTGGTTTGCAAGAAAACAAGAATGAAAAAAAGGAAGGAAAATATGCTAATTACTATCAGTAAGTAATATAATGGAGGATTCCAAGCACTCTCTTCTGCACCTCACTTTTTGCAAAATCGAGTAAATCTCATCTGTATACAAATACTTTAAACTCACTCTTTATGAAAAAATTCTAGGCAAATTAGTGCAAATTAGTTAAACCTTCTAAAAATCTAAATGTGAGTAAACAAAATGTTTAAAGCTGTGGCTCTTAGCAGAGCTCCAATGCATTCTGCATCTACATGTTCCTGACATTGTTTTTAAAGCTTACTGGGGAAATATTTTAAAACCATAAACTGCACTTGAAAAATCTACATCTTACAATGTAGAATTATTCCTGTTGTTGTTTAGTTGCTAAGTCGTGTCTGACTCTTTGTGACCCATGGAGTGTACCCTGCCAAGACTTTTTCTCAGGTAAGAATACTGGAGTGGACTGGCATTTCCTTCCTTATGGCATCTTTCTGAGCCAGGGATAGAACCCACATCTCCTGTGTTTCCTGCGTTGGCAGGCCGATTCTTTACCACTGAGACATCTGGGAAGACCAGATTTATTCCTAGAGAGTCTATCTGTTACAAAAAGAATTGGGCATTTAAATGTCCAAAGATGTCAACATAGAACTGTGCCATGACTCTTACGTGTGACCCGAAGCTAGAGGTCTACTCTGCCTTTCAGTGTAGCATCACCTGTACTCATCTGAAATACCTACTTCCCCCAGGCAGACTGTCTCGGTCAAAGATGCAGAGCTTGTATCCAAATTCATTCTCCAAGACTCCACGGAGGGTCAGTAATACAAATTCTTCTTCTTCAGCATTCCTTGCATAGGATACATAAATATCATATTCCTTTCCATCTAGCAAAAATTCAATAAAAGACACAAAACACAGATCCAATATAAATTAGGAAAGTTTTTCAATAGTACTGTATTTTTTCTTAAATCAAACTTTTGGATATTAGACATTTTTTACACATGTGAATTAGCTGACAGATTTCAGTGTGATTCCCCACCTGTGACAGGTCTCCAGGCAAAATGACTATTTTAAGGTGTAATTGCAAAGTTTATCTGATGTGTCTTCTACTCTCATCTCACTGAGTTCAGATTTTGTAGTAGAGAATGAGTGAGGTTTGGCTCATTCAACTATGAACTGATGGAATCAGGAAGCAAATAGTCAGAGATGCTGGCAAAAATACCATGCAGAACATTTCTAATTCCTGCCCACGTATGTCACTCACTAATATATAAGAATAATAAATTGAGCAAAACCTTGAGAAATGTCTAAATCATGTATACCTGAAAATACCTACAATTAAAATATGCTTAGATTTGATGAACCAATTTTTCTCCCAGTTGCCTAATTATAAAAATCATCTCTTGTTAAAAATACAGGTGCCTGTCTCTTCTACAAGCCACTCAATGAGATTCTTTATGGGCTGGGTATTAGAATTGGTAATTAAATGTTTCATTCTTGTCACCTGGCATAGAGGCACTAAGACAGTGTTTCTTAAACTATAATGTGTACATGGATCATTTCGGGATACTGCTGAAATGAAGATGCTGATTCATAATAGGGGCCAGCCTTTAGATGCTCCTTTTAGTAAGCTCCCATGTGACTCTTCTGGTACACAGATAACTTGTGAGTACAAAGTGTGGACATGCACTGTCTAGTACAATAACCACAAGCCACAAGTGGCTATTAAGCACTGGAAATGTGTCTGGTCTGAATGGAGGTATGCTGCAAGTGTAAAACACAATACATGCTGAACTTTGAAGATTTTTTAGTACCAAAAATAAGACTAAAATATCTCTATTAACATAATATTAAATTACAAGCTAAAATGATAGTCTTTTGAACATGTTAGATAACATGATTATTAAAATTATTTTCACTTTTCTTTTCTTTTTCCTTATGTGACCACTAGAACAATATTAAATTACATACGTGGTTCATATTGCATTTCTATTTGGATAGTGCCAATCTAGACTAAATCATATATTGACCCAAGAAAGCAGACTAATATGCATTAGAAAGATTTTCAAAAGTAAGGGCTGAAACCAAAGTTAGTCTGATTATATCTTCCAACTAATCCAGGTTTTATCAAGCCAATATGTTTTCTCAAGATTGTAGTCAGGAGATATACATGAAATTCTCATCACTCACCTAAAATGGTTTCATCTGTTCCAAAATGAGCCCGGTAAAATAAGACCATCTCCAGCCAGTAAACATGGTAAATAACAATGAGAATCACCACCAGGAGAACTGTGGCTCCAAAGCCACATGCCAGTTCCACTGTGTACCTTGGAGCTATCATTGGAGAGACCAACAAAGAAACAAATTGATTTGTGCATGATAGTCATGGTGACCCATCATTCTGCAAGTAGCTGGTTAAACCAAGCAGCTGAGTCATGAACCTGACCTATATCTGTGAACAAGCAGAGATCACATGGTAGAGGTTAAGCACTGTGTTCTAATACCAGATTGTGGCCTATTTATCTTTTTGTTCCCAGAAACTGACATAGAAGGTGCTTTTAAACAAGTATATGATTTGAATACACTTTGATCATATTACAAATTAAAACAGATCTTATCGGGAACAGTTTAAAAGGTCATACAGTCTGACTCACAAACTGACAACTAAATCTTCTCAAAAATATTTTTGGAAAGTGCAACTGCATCCTATGTCCAGCTCTTACTAGACCAGCTGATGACACTGGTAGAATTGTAATTGTTGGAGGAGCTAACTGAGCAAAAATTTTAATGTATTTATATAAGTCTTAGTTTCATCCTCTTGTCCAGTGCCATATGGAAGAAATTTAATTCCTTTTTCTTTATATTTCACAATAGGCCTCAACAATTTTATTATCATTGAACAGAAAATGAGGGTATCCACCTAATGCTGAGTTTGCTGGGCTCTGAAAGTATCTCTCAGGTGTACAGTTCTAGGATATACATTCTACAAGCCTGCTTCTCCACTCTTTCTCACTCACCATTAAACTATACATTGTTACAGTCATCTAGGTAGAGACTATGTCTTCCTCATCCATCCTATCTTGAGAACTCTGGGAACTGAATGAACATTTCTGGATATAACATTATAGACTTCTAAGTAGTGTTATTTAAAATAAGTCTAGTACTATGTGATATTTAAAATAAGTCTGAAAATGAAAGTCACTCAGTCGTGTCCGACTCTACTGGAGTGGGTACTCTTTCCCTTCTGCAGGGAATATTCCCAACTCAGGGATCAAACCCAAGTATCCCACATTGCAGGCAGATTCTTTATCAGCTGAACCACAAGAAAAGTTCAATACTGGAGTGGGTAGCCTATCTTTTCTGCAGGAGATCTTCCTGACCCTGGAATCGAACCTGGGTCTCCTGCATCACAGGTGGATTCTTAAGCAACTGAGTTATCAGGGAAGCCCCCAAATAAGTCTAGTCCTATACTATGTATTTGCAACTTCATGTGGCTGCTTTATTAGCTTTACTAGTGAAATTTAAGAGTTTGAGATGGAACAAAATATTTCTGGATCTGAAACAGAAGTGGCTTAAATTATGTATTAGCTGATTTGATAATTACTTATTGGCATCTACCATTTGCTAGAAGCTGTTGAGGTTATAACAGTAGATAAAACAGGAAGGGTCTCTGCCCTTTTAGGGCTAAGATTCTAATGCAGGGAAGTAAATAAGGAAATAAACAAGACAGTTACTGTTAGAGAGTGATCCATGCTATGAAGGAAATAAACCAGGGTAATATGAGGAGGTAGGTCCATCTAGTCAAGGCTATGGTTTTTCCAGTAGTCATGTATAGATGTGAGAGTTGGACTGTGAAGAAGGCTGAGCACTGAAGAATGATGCTTTTGAACTGTGGTGTTGGAGAAGACTCTTGGGAATCCCTTGGACTGCAAAGAGATCCAACCAGTCCATTCTGAAGGAGATCAGTCCTGGGATTTCTTTGGAAGGAATGATGCTAAAGCTGAAACTCCAGTACTTTGGCCAGCTTATGCGAAGAGTTGACTCATTGGAAAAGACTTTGATGCTAGGAGGGATTGGGGGCAGGAGGAGAAGGGGACGACCAAGGATGAGATGGCTGGATGACATCACTGACTGGATGGACACGAGTCTGAGTGAACTCCGGGAGTTGGTGATGGACAGGGAGGCCTGGTGTGCTGCGATTCATGGGGTCGCAAAGAGTCGGACACTCTTTGAGCAACTGGACTGAACTGAACTGAACTGAGGGGAGGAGTTGGGGCAGGAGAGGTACATTAGGTAGAGGTGAGAAAAAGCCTTTTTAAACACCTGAACATTGTGTGTATTAAGTGTTTGTCGGGACAAGGCACAGAAAAATGTTCTTCAATCTGTCCTGACTTCAAAGTTCAGAGATCTTTCCACAACACTACCATGAAGTTCAATTATTGATCATACCAGTGAACAATCCCTTTTAAAACAGGTAGCTATTCTAAGGGGAAAATGGTGAGTAGCCTAGAGCAAAATCTGAAATTCTCTAATTAAAAGGAAAAATCATTGAGTTTTGCATTCATTATCCTAAACTCAGGGTACTAATCCTGCTACAGATATAGCCTAGGAGTCAGCTGTACAGAATTACCATGTATTCTAATACTCATGATTTCCAGGTGGCACAATGGTAAAGAATCTTCCTCTCAAATGCAGGAGACCTGGGTTCAATCGATCCTTGGGTCTGGAAGATTCCCAGAAGTAGAAAATGGCAACCCACTCCAGTATTCTTGCCTGGATAATCCCATGGACAGAGGAGCCTGGCAGGCTACAGTCCACGGGGTTGCAAATAGTCAGATACAACTAAGCAACTGAGCATGCATGCACACAGGCTTGTACTCAACCCATGAACAACAGTGCTTCAAAATAAGATAATAAATGCCATAAAGCAATGTCAGTGCAGTTGAGAATTTATTAAGATCAGTTTGAGTAGCTGGCATGAAAATTGCTGTGTCCTTGGTATTTCTGAGTAGATGTTATGTTAACGACACACTGGGCTAATTCCCACTGTCATCCTCATTATTTGCTCAGCTATTTTGGCTCTCTCTGGATAGACATTTCACAATAAGAAAAAATGAAAAAAGGTCAGTGGATCCACTTAACCTGAAATGGATTTTTCTTAAAAAAAGATCAATAGTTACCTTGTTTAGTGATCAAGATATCAATTACACTCATGGCTTTCCCTCTGCCACATTCATTTTAATACTGCCTGTTTTATTTCTACTAGAGCTTTTTAATTTTGTGTCATACAATTACACGTGTCATATTTACAGACTGCATTTTGTTGGGCCACCTTGATGATTTCAAGAAGTTCCTAATGCTATTTAACTAATTGAACTCAAGATTAATCCACAAGCCTGATTTTCTAAATGGTTTGAGTCACATTTAGGAAGTGCTCTAAAAAGCTTTCAAATATAGCTTTGCTGGTTTGTTTGAAAGGCTGATCCTTAGTCCACATTTTCTGTCTGCCCCACCTCAAGTCTCTGATGTTTAGGGGGTAAAGACTTTACTCTGATGCCATCCCAGACCAAAGGGTTTCCAGTCAAAGGGCTGATATAAATGACCAAACTGGACTCCTAAACTACTTCTATCTTTGTTCTCACTGATAATCTAAACAGGATGGAGACAAATTTAGTGACTTTCTGTACTGTTTCTTCCTGAATCAGAATTCCCTCTATCTTTTTCCAGAGCCCAAATTTGTAGCTAACTACCCTTGGTTAAGCCAATACAATAGCTCTAGTCTTTTTCCTTCTTTCAGGCTATCAGTCTACCATCTTGTTTCTCCTTGAAAACTTAAATTTATCTCCTTCATATTCATTATCATAGTAGGGGCCTTGTTATCCATTGGATCTCCCAACCAAATACCAGCTTCTTGAATTTTCAAGTATTTCCTGCCATGGAATATTTGTCTATTCTTTGCTAAATTGTTGTTACCACTTGACAATTTTTGGTACTACAATAGTCACTTGCTTGAATAACAAAGAGAATGTGTGCATGTGTGTGCATGTGCTAAGTCCCTTCAATTGTGTCTGATTCTTTGGGACCCTATGGGCTGTAGCCCACCAGGCTCCTCTGTCCATGGGATTCTCTAGGCAAGAATACTGAAATGGATTGCCATGCCCTTCTCCAGGGGATCTTCCCAACCCAGGAATCGAACTGAAGTCTCTTATATCTCTTGCACTGGTAGTCAGGTTCTTTACCACTTGTGCCACCTGATAGTAAATCAAATATTTATGACTGAATTAACCTTCAGACTTTGTTTGGCTATTTTAGTTCAAACTTGTGCATTTTGAAAATCAGCTTCTGGTCTTAGAGAAGTGACAGGGGCAGCCTTCTCTCCATAATATCTAAAATATTATGATGATTTAAGGGTATGCAAAGAAAAATCCCATGGTCAGAGGAGCCTGGTAGGCTGCAGTCCATGGGGTTGCGAACAGTTGGACACGACTGATCGACTTCACTTTCACTTTTCACTTGCATGCATTGGAGAAGGAAATGGCAACCCACTCCAGTGTTCTTGCCTGGAGAATCCCAGGGACGGGGGAGCCTGGTGGGCTGCCGTCTATGGGGTCACACAGAGTCGGATACGACTGAAGCAACTTAGCAGCAGCAGCAGCAGCAGCAAAGATTTCTTAGAACAAAGAAAACAATAACCATTAAAGAAAACATTAATAAATTACACCTCATCACTAAAATGTACCACTGAAGAAAGGAACTGGCAAGATACAGAGTGGGAGAAAGTATTTTCAAAATATTTATCCAAGAAGGAACTGGTATCTAGGGTAGAAAAGAGAATTGCTCAGATCTGATAATGAAAATACAAACAACCTACTTATAAAATGGACAAGGTATTTGAACATTCATAACACAAAAGAAGACCAATGGCTAACAAGCATATGAAAAGGTGCTCAGTATCTTAATCATCAGTGAGACAAAAACTAGAAAATGAGGTACCACCACACACTCACTAAAATGGCTAACACTAGGATTGTTGTTTGCTGTTGTTTTAGTCACCAAGTCGTGTTTGACTCTGTGACCCCATGGACTCTAACCCGACAGGCCCCTCTGTCCATGGTATTTCCCAGGCAAGAATACTGCAGTGGGTTGTCATTCCCTTCTCCTGGCACTCCTCTTGACCCAGAATTGAACCCATGAGTCCTTCATTGGCAAGTGGATTCTTTACGCTGAGCCACCAGGGAAACCCAAAACTAAAGAGTAACAACACTGAATGACAAAGATGTGATCACACTGCTTCAGTGGGAGGGGAGAATGATCCTACCACTCGGGAAGAAAGCTCTGAGAGTTTCCCATAAAACTAAGCTGTAATTCTACTCATAGGTACTCACGTCAGAGAAGTAAAAATTAAAGTCCATAAAGAGGCTTAGATAAGAATGTTAACAGAAGCTCTTCAAAACTGAACAACCCAGATGACCTCCACCCAGAGAAAGAATAACTAAGCTGCAATAAATTCTTTAAAAAACAACAACAACAAAAAACACTACTTGGCAAACAAAAGCAACTAATGACTGATACAAGAGCATGACTATTAAGATTATTTTCTGAGTGAAAGAAGCTTTATAAAAAAGAGCATTCTGTATAGGTCTAGGTACATAAAGTTCTAGAAGAGGAAAAAAATAGTACATTCTGATAAGGAAAATCAGAACAGTTGCTTTAATAGTGGTGGAGAAGGTAGGAGTAGCAGGATTGATTGATAAGGGGAAGGAGTGGGATGTTACTGTCTATGGTGATGATAATATTCTATATTTGATTTTAAGTTACACCATAAATATGTACACATTTCTTAAATATTATCAAAGTTCACATAACTGTGGTTTATAATTTATCACTGTATACAAACTTTACCTAAAAAAAAACTTAAGAGAACTATAAATAAATACTAAAATTTGGATAATACAAGATGCTTAAATGTTTAGGTGATAACTTTCATTCATGTCTGTAACTACTTTAAAGGTATAAATAATAAGATATATTAATGTATGCATAGCAGAATGGATCCATGGGTAGATATGTGATAAAGCAAAGATAGCAAAATGATAGAATCTACACAGGTAATTGTTCACTGTATAACTCTTTCAACTTTTCCATGTATTTGAAAACTGTCAATAAAGTATCAAAATATGAAAATTAAGATGAAATAAACCTGCAGATTAAAACAAAGCTGAGAGAACTTGTCGCCA
>SJYQ01092089.1:134371-164538 GCA_006410935.1 Redunca redunca
TCAGTTAGTCCTAAATAAATTGAGATATAATGTTAATGAATTTAAAAACTCAATACTGCTAAAATTTCAATTCCCATTGAATCAATTTATAAATTAGTTTGAAATTCCAATCAAATTACATGAGCCTTTAATGTAGAAATAGACAAGCTGATAGTAAAATCTACATGAAAAATATGTGGTCCCTGAATCCATCTTGGAAAAGAAAATATGGAGGAAAGACATAAAGTATATGAGCATATGATTTCATGACTTACTTTAAAGCTGTCAGTCAAGACTAAGTAATATTGGACTGCTGCTGCTGCTAAGTTGTTTCAGTCGTGTCCGACTCTGTGCGAACCCAGACACGGCAGTCCACCAGGCTCCCCCGTCCCTGGGATTCTCCAGGCAAGAACACTGGAGTGGGTTGCCATTTCCTTCTCCAATGCATGAAAGTAAAAAGTGAAAGTGAAGTCGCTCAGTCGTGTCTGACTCTTTGAGACCCCATGGACTTTAGTCTAACAGGCTCCTCTGTCCATGGGATTTTCCAGGCAAGAGTACTGGAGTGGGGTGCCATAAATATTGGACTAAAGACAGACAAACAGATTAATAGAACATAATAGGAAATTCAGAAATAGACTAACATTAAGAGAGTCTTTTTTTGGCCAAGTTGTAAAATCAATTCAATAAAAAAAGAAAAGATATCTTTCAATGTGGTTTCTGTATGGGGGAGAAAAAGACATGGGTCATAAGCCTAAATATAAAAGTCCTCATAAATGAAACATTGTTAATATAGGGTTTAAAAAAGTACCAACTATAACAGAAGAAACTATTAAGTGGACTTTGTCAACAAATTTAGAGAAGGACCCCTACATATAGCATATGAACATGAACACAGATATCACTTATGAATCTCAGCATTAGCTGGCCCAGAATAGAACCCACATAAGCAAACACACAGCTCTTCTGGTACTACTAAGTGCACAAAGAACCAACCATGTTATATGTAATACGAATATAATTTCAGCAGAGATCATCTGGTCTAGTGGATTTTCTGCTGCTGCTGCTAAGTCGCTTCAGTCGTGTCCGATTCTGTGTGACCCCATAGATGGCAGCCTGCCAGGCTCCCCTGTCCCTGGGATTCTCCAGGCAAGAACCCTGGAGTTGGTTGCCATTTCCTTCTCCAATGCGTGAAAGTGAAAAGTGAAAGTGAAGTCGCTCAGTCGTGTCCAACTCTTAGCGACCCCATGGACTGCAGCCCACCAGGCTCCTCCATCCATGGGATTTTCCAGGCAAGAGTACTGGAGTGGGGTGCCATTGCCTTCTCTGCTGTGTGACACTAGTCACTCCATATTCCTAAAGCCATTCATATTAAACCATTGGAACAAAGCCTTCTGTGAAAGAAGAGTTGCTCAAAACAGCTCTGGTGGACAGACTTCCATATCACTCCTAGATTCAACATGATTTCAATTGATTCTTTTGATTCTGTCCATCTGACACTAAGTTATTAATTTATTATTCATCCATAATTGTTGCCCAAAACACATGCCTTAGAAGATGAAACCCACAAAAATGTTCCATACCTAAAGAATCTGGAATCAAGTCAATTTGAATTAATTCTACCTACTACATTTCAACTCTACTACATTCCAATTTGATATTCATATCAAATATTAACATATGAAAAAACCATGAGGCTCTGAACTAAATTAANTTTTACTTATCACAGACCTTAATGATACTTGAGTATAAAAGCCTTTGTCAAATAATACCTACACAAATCTTGTGCAAGTATAATAAGATCTAACATTCATTGAGCATTTAATATTTATATATGTTTATATGTCAGTAACTGTGCTGAGTACTTTAAAACAACTTTGTGAGGGAGTGCTATTATTAATATTTTGCCTACTCTAAATAGAAACTGAAGTTCAGAGAGGTTAAGTGATTTTTTCCAAGGTCACAGAATTGGACAGTATTCCAACATAGGCTGTCTGTGTCTAGAGTACAAAAAAATGAATCGCAGTACTATGAAGAGGCTTAGTAGTATTCTTAGGAACTTACTTTGGGAATCACTGTCTTACAACATGCAGTTCAGTCTTCTCTTTTTACACTGCCTTCTGAGGACCAGAAGCAATGAACTATTCAGAACCAATCCACTAAGTCTCCTTAAGAGGCATATTTTTCAGGCTTTTGCTCTTTACTTCCTAAGTTGTAATAAAATGCTAAAGTGAAGCCTGTATTTTTTTAATCAGTTTTAAAAGAGGTTTAATCCTATTGCAAAATGCAGTAGTTTTAAATTAACATTTTTAATTTTTTTGTGTATATATTAAAGGCTCTAATTTTGACATAGGTCCAAAATGATTCTGAATGGGTTGACTTCATGTGTGATGAATCATCCTTATTATTATCTAGATCATTGAAAAACATTCATGAAAGGATTCATTATCTAGGGTTCTTTGTTAGGTGAGAGACCGAAAGAAAATTTTAGATACAATATGTTTCAGGAGCAACAGCTCACACAAGAAAGCTTTATGATCTTTATTTATTGTAGGAAAATATAGTAATATCAACATAGAAATCATTTCACATCACTTTAATGGTTTTATTAATTTTCATTTTAGCAATTGTGGCTAGTGGTATATTAAAAGCCTGCTTGAAATATTGGCACAGAGTATTTAAAATTATCATTTTTAAATTATATTTTTGAGAATATTTTATACCTTACTTACATGCAATTAGACGATTGCTATTTATAATGTTTCATTATTATAGATAATGCTTCTAAGAATATCGATAGGGACATAATTCTCTTTCTGTTAAGTTACTTGTTCAAGAAAAATTCCAAAAGTATTAAGTCATATGGTATGACCAGTATTTACGACTTCTGAACTCTGCCATCAATGATTTCTAAAATGGTCTTTACAATTCACCAATGATATGTGGTTCTACCAGTTTTGTTATATCTCTGAGAACAGGAAATATTCTTTAGTTTTCATTTTTCTTTATAGATATGACACTGTACCTTATTATCATAATCATATGAAATTTTTAAGTCACATATGGGCATTAAATACTAAAACCATAAGACATCATATTTTCAGTATCATTATATAAATGGAAACTTGCAAGATTTTTCATTCAAGTTTAATTCATCACTACGTGTCAGAATGTGCTAAGTGATAGAGCTCTCGTTGTCGATTTCTCCTTTTTCTTTATTCACTGGAGGGTTGCATTTGGACTTCACACATTCATCTGCTGAGTGCATCCATTACCTTTCTGTTTCACAATGGCTGCTCTGTCAACCTCCCCTTTGGCATTTCTGGCATGACAGACATAGTTGCGCTTGAGATCCTCAGCAGTAACTTTCTTGATGCTCAAAAGCTGAGTTCTCGTCTCGTCTTCTGTTACTTTCAGAATTACACTAGGAGTAGGAAAAAGAAAATCAAAGCATTAGTGAGATTCAAGGGCCAAAGGCTGTGTGTAAATCAGACAAGTAGATAATCATAGATCTCCCGGGTGAGGAAAGACAATGTGAATAAGTTGTGTGTTCATGATCCTGAAGATACAAAAGGAGACTAGCCTCTGGATTCTAATATCATTCTTTACCATCTATACTACACACAATCCCAATATCTAGTTCAACACCCAGCATTAGCATCATACTACAGGTCACTCTGCAAAGCAAAGGGTCTCCTTTCCTCAAATATATGAGGCAGGATGCAGCATTGATTCAGTGAGAGGATTCTGAGGCCTGACCCCTTTGAATTTTGATCAAGGTTTTTGCACTTACTGGTTATGTTCTTTGAGCATGGTAAGTAATCTTTCCATGTCTTAGTTCCTCCTTTGAAAAGGAGGAAACTGGCATTGTTTAATGCATTATTAATGCACTGTATCTAATTAACTATTGTTAATAGTGCATTGCATGTATTAATTTACTCAAGAATTCTGAAGATTGAGTAAGTTAATTCATAAGTATTAGAACAATGCATGTGTACATTCTAAGTCACTTCAGTCATGTCTGACTCTTTGCAACCCTATGGACTTTAGCCCGCTAGGTTCCTCTGTCTATGGGATTCTCCAGGCAAGAATACTGAAGTGGGTTGCTATTCCCTTCTCCATGGATCTTCCCACCCAGGGAGTGAACCCATGTCTCTTTTGACTCCTGCACTGGCACTAGCACCACCTGGGAATCATTAGAACAATGCTTAATATTCATATAAGCTATTGTTATTATCTCACAGTAATAACTGATGCATTTCAGGGATTCCCAAAACTTGGAATTTGCACACAGATAGAACATTTTGGTCAAAATGCTGAAACCTCCTGGTTATATCCTAAAGAAAGAAGAAACTTCTCAGAGCAAGTAAACTTTGTGAAAATAAGTATATCCAATTCTCTGCGAGTCAGAGATCAAGTGCTTTGGGTCTAAGATCAAGACCGAAGATCTCTCTGAACTACTGTGCTCAAAAGGAAAAAATAAAATAAAAATTCTCTCTCTTACAGTTGACTGACATCCAGGTTCTTATGAGGTTTACTGTCAGTCATGAAAACTTGGTTAAGGGCTGTGATGGAGTTAACCTAAGTTGAACTGCACTGCTCAACTATAAACAGTAACTTGTGTTTCAATAGCAGCAAGGAGGAACAGTATGACTGTCCTTACTATTCATTCACTATTTTTATAAGGGTTGAAAGCACAATGTTCAGAATTCCTGAAATGGTCAATAACTCTCCTTCTGTGCATTCGGTCACATCTTTCATCAATTCCTTCAGCAAAAATTGCTCCAATTTCGGGAAGCTCCTTCTGTATCATTAAATATGTTCTGTTTCTTGAAACTCTACACCTTTGTGCATGATGTAAAAAAAAGAAATGATTTTTTTTTCTTTTTACCAGGAACATACTTTTATTTCTTTCTCCAGTTTATTTCTACTTATCCTTCAAATCTTTATTTAGGCCATGTATCATCTGAGAAGTATTACCTAACTCCCTAAAGCTGACTGGAACTTCCAACTAAATCTTTCCAAATACCCAATACTTCCCTTTTACTGCATTTATCACATTGTACTGACATCTCTGGTGTATCATTGTTATATCTGTAAAATCTACTCAGTTAGGAACTAAGTATCTTGCATATTACCTGATGATACTTCATAATTTCTGTATAAAGCCTGAGTTTACTACTAGGGAATAAATATCTTTTAACTTCCTGAAGTTCAAGTAACCTAAGATCTATCAGCACATAGATGATAAGGTGTAAGTTTTCAGAACTACTTTGTCATGCAGTTAGCTGCTCATTTTTATTTAGTGTTGCAATCTTCCTTGCCAAATCAAGCCACTTCAAAAAATATCATGTTTATTTATGTCATGACCCAGCTTGTTATTTTAAAAGTGAGTTATATTACCACCTCATCCACTTAAAAAATAAAATTTAAAGAACATTAATGTTTTTAGCCAATATTGAAAATGATCACTTATAAATGTGATATATATGCTATGAAAATTAAGAAAGGGGAGGAAGGAGATAGGAAATATATGCTTAATGGGAGATAAGGAACTAATACAACTATCTGAGGCACAAAAACATAGGCCCAGACTCCAGACTTGAGAGACAGAATAGGGCCATGCTGGCAGGCTTTCATCTGTCTATAACTCTAAGTCCGGGCCTTTTCATTCATATAGGGTATTCATTCCAACTACTTTCAGAAGGTATCATAAAGATATAATCATCAGGTAGTATCTGGGGCTTGGATTACAAGTCTGAGAATCCTGTTTTGGGATATAGCCACTAAAGCCTTGAAAATTAGGCTGATTTTTGTTACTGACAGGGAAAAATTAGAATTTTCATCAATTAGCATAAACCAGAAGGCATTAGGTTGAGGAACAAGGGTTAGTCACCCCCTTGTCAGTGTCAATGATACCTTTCATTAACAGATACGTCAATAGTGGTGTCCTCTGGCTTTTTTCCATCAATGGTCCACCAAATCTCATTGCGAGAGTCCTTCAGGTAACTAAAATAGACTTTACAGGGAATGAGTAGCTCTTCTCCTAAAAAAAACAAGTTAACTCATGAGTTTGTAACTGTTACATGGTTATGTCGGTTGTATTTTGTGATTAATCAGAAGTTATAAAAGTTCTATGTGCCTGTAAGCTTACTTCTGATTAATTTTCCCAGTGGACTACCATAAGATAACGTACCATACTTCACTGCAAAACAAACAAACCAGGAAAAGGACAGCAGCTTTTTATATACAATTATTAGAATGCCCATCTTTTAATAGAGCCGATATATGTCCTAAAATGACAGTATTTGTTCAAAAGGCTCAGATAATGTTTCTTCTCTTAGCCCCAAACCTCCATGGACTGCTCTTCTCCTCTGTTATTTCCCTCACCCACAATGAGAGATTGAGGCATGGTTATCCAGATGTTTGGTCCTTGGCCCAGAGAAGATGAGGCAATGCCATCGCTGAGAGGACTGACCAGGCAGGCCGCATCTTGCAATATTCAAGTTATCATGGTTCGGTCAATGAGCTTAAAGACAACTTACAAATAGAAATGCTATACTACCCTTCTGAGATGGAACATGGTGAAGACAGGGGAAATCTCTAGGCAAAACATGGTAATAATAATTGTAACAACAGCAGCAGACTCACTGAGGACTTTGAATGATTCCCTGTGCTAAATGTTTTAGCTACTTATCAATAGATACATTTAATTTTAACAAGATATTATGAACTATCTCTTAAATTAATGTTTTTACAGATGCAAAAATTGAAGCTTAAATGCTATCCCAAGGTCAAATTGCAAATAAGTGGCACACCAGTATTTCACCCAGACTGACCTTCTGTTTTTGTTTGCCCAGAACAGTTCTGTTTTATGCTTGCTTTCCTAGTTAGTTATTAATACTGACTGCTTTCATTCTCAAAAGGTGTCCAGGTTGAGATGATAAATTATATTGTCATCCCAATTTGAACTCAGGTTTGTCTCACTGAGTGGTCATACTCTAGCCTCTCCTCCAATGCAAGGTTCTTATGCCATCCTCTAGACCGTTGCCTATAACAATATGTACAAAGATGAAGTGACCAAGCATGCTTTTGTAACCATAATATGACAGAGGAAAGGCATTTAGATGATTAATATGGGTTTGCCCTAATGCCAGAAAGAATGTTCATATTAATATATAAAGCCACTACTGAGTTTAGAAAACATCGTCCATCCGGGATTGGCAGACTCCCTCAGTGCGGTCTTGTTTTTTTCACAAAGCAGATCACTATTTGAAACCGTACCTTAATTTGAGGGGGTTATTGTTCTCCATCTGGATTGAACACTGCTTCTATTATCTTTAGTACATTTTAAACAAATTTTCTTTTATATCTTTCATTGGATTGGAATTGAATATATTGGGAAGGATACGATATAAAGGAGGTTACAATTTTCTGTGGTTTTCAAGTTAATGAGAAGCTTTGTTTCAGAAGTACAACATATTATGCCTTAACTGGTCAGTTCCAAATAATTTTTATACAGAATGAAAACTATGAAAACGAAAAGGAGAAAAGGATAGCTGGTGTAAACATTTGACAGTGTTCAAACCAAGAAGTACTAGTTTTATTAGTTGTTACCTGTTGAATTCCCAGTTCTGCCTCCAGTCCCACTCCCCACTCCTTTGCAGTGGGGTAGAAATTTAAGGAAGTCTTTTGCTCATGTTGAAGTCTCAGTAAACCAGAACCCTGCACAGGCTAAAGTTTGCATCAAACAGAAGTCACTAATCAGGAGAGGAAAACTGCTCACAGAGGGAAAAGAGAGCATCTCCCCTGAGAGAAGCAGAGAATCCCGGAGCTGCCCAAGTGATCAAAGAAGGAGCTCATCCCCAGAGCTGATTCGGTTTCTGATAACACTTCTGTTTCAATTCTTGTGTTTCTCTACAACAGCTCTCTGTGCTCTTGCATTAGCTTAAGTGACATGTTTAGTCATTGTAATTAAGAGAATCTAACTGCTATTCAGAGGCACAGCTGTAATTACCCGGTTCTTTCTCGTAGACCACATGATCATCAGGTGAGTAGATGTGAGGAGGCATTGCATCGTTTGGGGAGCCTGTGGTAGAGAGGACGGAACCAAGGGAGATGATGTCAAATCATGGACCTTTAATTTCACATAACCTATTTCAAAAATCTGCTCTTCTGTGAAGATTGCCTAACTTCCTGGCACAATTTGTCCATTCTTGAAAGGACCCACAGTTCCATGTATAATCAATTACAACACTTCTTTCATTTAAAACAAGGAAACAAAGGGAAAAGAATACATTAAGTATTCTTCATGTTTCAAACAGAACTATTTTATCCAGTGTTTTTGCTTTCCAAAGCCTATAGGAGGTAGGTTTCTTTCTCATACTACTTAGCAATTGATTGATTTCAAGTCTTCCTCAATTGTTTCTTTTCTACATATTTACAGTAAACATAAAAGCTAAGCCACTTTTCTTTCAGAATTTACATACTTCTTTATAAAAAAATATTAAGAGCCTGAACAAAATTATTGCACTTTGCCGTGTGCACTTAATACAAATCATGCTTACCTACCACCTTTACAGTCTGAGTTCTTGTGAGAGTGAAGGTACGTCCATTTTCTGGATATGTGACCACACATGTGTAATCTCCGTTATTTGAAACCATGGCTATGATAAAGCTCAAGTTCATGCCTTCAGGTAGTACATTATTAAAGTTATGTATTTTACGACAGCCCTAAGAAGAAGTAAAGGAAAATATGTTTACATGCATAGAAAATATACAAACACGTATACTCACATCTAACTGCACAGAACACAGACATATCTATGCTGGCAACACTTTTTACCAAACTACTTTGGTCCTATATTTGATGATGTTTCTGCTAAGAAAGAGTACAGTAACTTTTATTATCCTTTCTATAAAAGGGAAATTAATATTCTTAAACTGAAATATGAATTCAAAAGCACAAGGTTCCTGTCTCAAGACCTAGTATTCAAATTCTGGGAATTTCAAGTTAATAGTAAAGCAACATCAAAGTTTCAAAAAAAAAAAAAAAAAGATGGTTAAGGAAGCTTAAGCAAATGCATCACTGCTACTTAAAAAACTATTTTTCAATATTTCTACACTGATTATGTTAACTCAGAGTACAGTCATGTTGACAAGCTAGGCTCTGCTTTAGATGTCTGGTTTTAGCATTGGCATCTGTTGAATCACCAGATCAGTTATTTCCAAACTTCTTTGTTTTTCTTCTGTTTATCCCATTTCTTAATTTGAATAGTATAGACTCCAGAATTTAAAAGTAAAATATATTTTATGAGTCTTGGCAAACGTTAAGAATTTATTTGTACTCTAATTCCTATTTTCACATAACTCACTTGCATTTTAAAATTTTGATATTGAAATATCTCATTCAACATAACTAGAATCCTGTTTCAGATCGCTCATCCCCACTAATTGGCTGTATTGTTTTACTGTTTTCCTATAAAGAAAAGAACCAATATATCATATGTGACAAAAGTATGCATTGAACATTTACTTTTAGAAAAATTTGTGTTTTCTTTTAAAAATCAGTACTCTATTTATGACAAAAAGAACTGGACATCCTTAAGGTACTTCAGATCTTTGGGAGAATGGCATTGAAACATGTATACTATCAAGTAAGAAACGAATCGCCAGTCGATATCCGATGCAGGATGCAGGATGCTTGGGACTGGTGCAAGGAGAGGACCCAGAGAGATGGTATGGGGTGGGAGGTGGGAAGGGATTCATGTTTGGGAACGCTTGTACACTCGTGGTGAATTCATGTTAATCTTTGGCAAAAGCAATACAGTAATGTAAAGTAAACTAAAGTTAAAATAAAAATTAAAAAAAAAAAGTCCTTCTAAATAAACACTCAATTTCCTGTTTAAAAAAAAATAAAATAAAAGTCTCAGGAGTCTATTACCAGCTTGTACTTTCAATTTCCTATGTTCATACATTTAACTTTAATTCTTGTATCCTCAAGGTTTTCTTACTTCCATTCCTGGCGCATATGTTTTGAAATATGACAGTTCGACTAAGTGGCACATTTTGTAATTCTCTGTCACAAGAAATAACATCTTTTAAGAACAGTACTAAACTTCTGATTCATGGTAATGATCATCAAGAGGAAGATGACATATACTCAGTTATTTTCCTGGATATGAATACAATTTATCCTATTTTGATAAGCAGTGCCTCTAGACAATTGTCACCTCAGCACAGTATTTCAAGACTCTAAAGTTATTACAAATTGTAAGGCAACAAATCCCTATACGCTTATAATAAATTTATGTCACATTTGGTTTACATTGAGTTTATACTATCTATAGAACTATATAATTTTTCTAGCAACTTTTGGTTAAATAGTTCAAAGTTATTTTCCTCTTTCATGTGTTAGCTTAGCTGTCCACGTGAAATAGACAAATCAGATTAAATATGCCTTAGTTTTATGGGTAGAAAACAACGAGATAGATAAAGAGATATTCTAGATTACACAGTGCAGAGCTAAAACCCAATTTTTAGACAGCTGAGTAAAGGTCTTTCACTAGCTTCTTGATGAAGAATGAACACAAATCTTCATCCATTAGTTGAGGCTGAAAAAAATTATACTGAGACCTGTGCATTGGAAAAGACTGAAGCTGAAACTCCAATACTTTGGCCACCTGATGCAAAGTGCTGACTCATTTGAAGGCAGGAGAAGGGGATGACAGAGGATGAGATGGGTTGGATGGCATCACTGACTTAATGGACATGAATCTGAGTGAACTCCGGGAGTTGGCGATGGACAGGGAGGCCTGGCATGCTGTAGTCCATGGTGTCGCCAAGAGTCAGACACGACTGAGCAACTGAACGGAACTGAACTGCGCTTAGGTATACTGCATCATTATATCCTTATTCCAAACTTAGCAAGTCTAGAATGTTCTTATGCCCATTTTATAGATGAAAATGCAAAGGCCTATAAAGGTTAAGTGATTACCATTATCATGGAGCCAGGCAGTGTCAGAACTGGAATTTAAACCTAGATCTACATGTTTTGGGGGACTTGCTCTTAATCCCACCAGACACTATCTCCCCACCCACTGTGGTTCTGACACACCTGGGACCAGTCCCTGTATTAATAGTGTGATGTGGTTGTTATATGAGCTTAATTCTTAGAATTAGTGGTAATTTGGAAAAACATAGTTTTTGGTACGAGAAGTTAGCTACTAATACTAAACTTGTCAACAGCACTCCTTAAAAAAATGTTGAAAAATATTTTTTACCCACTGTAGTATGTATATATATATATATGCATATATATGTCAATAGCAGAAACTATAATACAATATTGTAAAGCAATTGTACTCTAATAAAAGAAGATCCAAGACAGTCAAAAGGTTAAAAAAATATTTCATATTTTTCAAATCAGTAAAACAAAAACACACACAATTTTTTTTAACTCACCACATATCATTTATGTAAAAACTATTTAAAACATATTGCTTTAGGAGATATAGTATGTGCTACAATTATAAAGAAATGCTTCAGACTCAAAGTCTTCTCATTCATTCATTCACCCTTGAATATTAATCCATAAACTGCATGCCAGGCACTTTTCCAGGTTCTGAGAGTACAGCACTGAATAGAACAAGAGTCAGGCCTCATGGACTTCTCATTAATAGAGAAATGGAATCTGACACATCTAAATTGCAAGGAAAATGTTACAAAACAAGTGTGTGCTGATCTCTTGCTGAAGTCTTCTTTCTCTTCACCTTATTCCAAACTCTTGAGGATGGACTTGAAATTTGGGCTGAATATGCCTGATTATCATTGGTTCTATGTGTCAGTGTTGTAAGTCAAGTTCTCTGGGATTTTCTCCTCTTTCCATAAGGTAATACAAAAATGTAGGCCAAGGACAGTTTTTCTTGGAGCTGATTTGTTTGGAAAAATATTTCAAATTGAGGAACATTCCATACAAAGGAGTGGAAAACTTTGGAGTCTAATCTACCATTCAGAAAAATGTGATCATTCAAAATTAAATTAACAACAAAAACAATAAAAAGCTATTAGACTTATAACATGTTAGAGGAGGAAATGAATAAAATTTATACATTATAGGTTTTTATGTATGTAGTGGGGGTAGCTTCAGGGCATTGTTGAAACTAAAAACATGCATTTAGCTTGTAGTATCTGCTGAGCTCTGCTTTTTTTCCTTTTTTTTTTTTTTGATCTTTATTTAATTTAATTAATTTATTTATTTTTTAACTTTACAATACTGCATTGGTTTTGCCATACATTGACATGAATCCGCCATGGGTGTACATGAGTTCCCAATCCTGAACCACCCTCCCACCACCCTCCTCATATCATCTCTCTGGGTCATCCCCGTGCACCAGCCCCAAGCATCCTGTATCTTGTATCGAACCTAGACTGGCGATTCGTTTCTTACATGATAGTATACATGTTCAATGCCATTCTCCCAAATCATCCCACCCTCTCCCTCTCCCACAGAACCCAAAAGTCTGTCTAGAGGCCCTTCATGGACCTAAGACATAAAGGGAATTTTTGACCATAATGAATTATTCTTGAAAATAACTCCTTCATATTTTTGGTGATTTAAAAATCATTCACTTGGAATCCAGAAAAAAAAAAGATATGAACAGAGATTTTGATACCCCCCCATAAAATAAAAAGACATTTCCAAATATAAGAAATAGATTAACAACATGTGGATTCCACTATGAAGCAGACATCTGACTAGAAGACAAGTCATTCACTGAGTTGAGCCATCAGTTCCTCATTCTGAATTTGAAAGAGAAGTTAAACAGGAGAGCAACTCTTCAACCATGTAATGGTAGCCTTGGCAACCTACCACAGTATATAGGTAAAAATAAGCATAAGAAATGACTTTAAGATCCTTGAGAGGAAATAAGTCATGTGGTGAGGTATGGGGTGTGGGTGGGTAGATGGCATGACTAAATAAGAACAAATATTTCCATTCAATAAGCCTACTGTTTTTAAAGAACTCTGTTAAGGAACAATGATGGAAAAGACAGTCCTATACTGAAAGATGATGCTGTGAAAGTGCTGCACTCAATATGCCAGCAAATTTGGAAAACTCAGCAGTGGCCACAGGACTGGAAAAGGTCAGTTTTCATTCCAATCCCAAAGAAAGGCAATGCCAAAGAATGCTCAAACTACTGCACAATTACACTCATCTCACATGCTAGTAAAGTAATGCTCAAATTTCTCCAAGCCAGGCATCAGCAATATGTGAACTGTGAACTCCCAGATGCTCAAGCTCGTTTTAGAAAAGGCAGAGGAATCAGAGATCAAATTGCCAACATCGAATGGATCTTTGAAAAAGCAAGAGAGTTCCAGGAAAACAGCTATTTCTGCTTTATTGACTATGCCAAAGCATTTGACTGTGTGGATCACAAGAAACTGTGGAAAATTCTGAAAGAGATGGGAATACCAGACCACCTGACCTGTCTCTTGAGAAATCTGTATGCAGGTCAGGAAGCAACAGTTAGAAATGTACATGGAAAAACACACTGGTTCCAAATAGGAAAAGGAGTACGTCAAGGCTGTATATTGTCACCCTGCTTATTTAACTTTTATGCAGAGTACATCATGAGAAATGCTGGACTGGAAGAAACACAAGCTGGAATCAAGATTGCCAGGAGAAATATCAATAACCTCAGATACGCAGATGACACCACCCTTATGGCAGAAAGTGAAGAGGAACTCAAAAGCCTCTTGATGAAAGTGAAAGTGGAGAGTGAAATAATTGGATTAAAACTCAACATTCAGAAAACGAAGATCATGGCATCCAGTCCCATCACTTCATGGCAAATAGATGTGGAAACAGTGGAAAGAGTGTCAGACTTTATTTTTTTGGGCTCCAAAATCACTGCAGATGGTGACTGCAGCCATGAAATTAAAAGACACTTACTCCTTGGAAGAAAAGTTATGACCAACCTACATAGCATATTGAAAAGCAGAGATATTACTTTGCCGACTAAGGTCCGTCTAGTCAAGGCTATGGTTTTTCCAGTGGTATGTATGGATGTGAGAGTTGGACTGTGAAGAAGGCTGAGCGCTGAAGAATTGATGCTTTTGAACTGTGGTGTTGGAGAAGACTCTTGAGAGTCCCTTGGACTGCAAGGAGGTCCAACCAGTCCATTCTGAAGGAGATCAGCCCTGGGATTTCTTTGGAAGGAAGGATGCTGAAGCTGAAACTCCAGTACTTTGGTTACCTCATGCGAAGAGTTACTCATTGTAAAAGACTCTGATGCTGGGAGGGATTGGGGGCAGGAGGAGAAGGGGAGGACAGAGGATGAGATGGCTGAATGGCATCACGGACTCGATGGACGTGCGTCTGAGTGAATTCCGGGAGTTGGTGATGGACAGGGAGGCCTGGCGTGCTGCGATTCATGGGATCACGACTGAGCGACTGAACTGAACTGAACTGAACCTACAGATGGAGATATGTGGTCTAGTGGAAGATTGCAACAAATACTATGAGAGGCATACTAGGATGGGGAAGTGGAGGAAGAAGACCAAACAGAAAACATTTAGAAAATCTGCATGGAAAAAGAAGATCTGAAGTGTATCTTAAAGGACAGGTAGATTATTAAGTTATGAAGGAAAAGGGGAGACATGGAGAGGTACCCTCCAAGGACAGAAAAAAACGTACAAACAACATCCCTTCATTACTCTTATAACATTTTGCTCTCCATGTTAGCACTTAACTAACTTCAACATAATCATCTCTTTTCATTTATCTTATCTCTTTCTCAGAAAATTTACTTCTATGGAGTAAAGTGGTGGGTAGGCAGATTTGTACTTCATCTGCACAGCCAGCAACTGCTCAATGCTGGACACATGGTAAATGCTCAATATATTGGTGTTGCATGATCAAAATTATAAACTGAACCAGAGAAACAAAGACATAATACATGGACCTGCAAGCTCATGTGGAATGCAAATGATAATAAGATGGTGAGTATACAGACTTATAAAGATATGGGATGGGTGAGCTGTAGGATGAATGGGGAAAGTAGAAGTAAGGATAAAAAGAGTTACGTTAAGATACGAGGAAAGAAGAGTCAAAAATATCTACTGACATTTTTGCTCCCTAAATTACGTTGTAAAATACACCACACTTGTTCAAAAAGACTCACAAGAGTTTTATACACCAGTCACTTTAAGTGAGCAGCACTATGTCATGCAATATTTGTGCAATAAAAATTGACAAAATCTCCTCTAGGTGCCAGGCATTGAGTTAGAAGCTAGGCATTCAGCAGCCAGTAAAAACAGAAATGGCCCTTATTTCCATGATATCTTCTAGTCCAAACTAATTCATTCACTTTTTAATCAATTCCTAAATACAAAATACATTGACTCAGTTTTGTGATATGTGCTTGATAATCAAGGGAAAGCAAAAGAGAGAGGACACTACTTCATACAGAAGAGAGAAACGCAATCATTACAGTAACAAAGTTGAAATATAAATTAAGTGCCATCAAAAACATAGAGTGGGTAATTCATCCAGCCTAATTCTCCCTGAAGGAATCACAGATAAAAGATGAACCTGTAGGTCCTCAGAAGCTCTAAACTATATGTAAAATGCTGTGTGTAGATATGCATATATGGAATTGTGTGTATGTGTGTGCTCAGTCATATAGTTGTGCCCAACTCTTTGAGATCCCATGGACTGTAGCCTGCTAGGTTCCTTTGCATGGAATTAAATAGGTATAATTTGGAAAGAGAATATGATACATGCTTTCCTTATATAATAGGCTAAGTGCTGTACTATGCTAAGTTGTGTCAGACTCTGCAACTGCATAGACTGCAGCCTACCAGGCTCCTCTGTCTATGGGACTTTCCAGGCAAGAATACTGGAGTGGGTTGCCATTTCCTCCTTCAGAGGATCTTCCGATACAGGGATCAAACCCATGTCTCCTGCATTTCCTGAATTGGCAGGTGGATTCTTTATCACTGAACCACCTGGGGAACCATACTTCCTTTATACAAAAAGTTAAATATCACTATATAGGGACTGTAGGGAAAGGAAAGAGATAAAGAACCAACCAAAATAAGTTGTCAGATCAAATGAGCACTTTAAAAATAACATCTATTACATAGACCTTGCACTAACTTCCTGATAATACGTGCTATGCCAACAAGAAGGCCAACCCTGGCAGTTTCAGAAATGTGCTTTACTGATGGCACTTTCCAAAGATTTTCCTATTCCCTGACAGGTTTCTAGACAATATCCAACCAATTGTGATGAATTTCATACTGAAAATTAAAGGTGGATATAAAATGCCAATTTTAATGATTATACTAAGGACACAGACAACAAGCTTTTTTTGAACATTGATATCCAGAATGATATCTATACTGTTAAATAACAACTGAGAGCATTTCAGGAGCTGCTATAAATGTAATACCCAAAGCATTCAATAAAGTGGTCTCTCCAATCCTCAGGAAGAAAGGGAACACTGACTTTGTTTTCATAAAGTGTCTTTGGGGAAAAAAAATTCAAATACCCAATTATAACAACGAGGAAGAGTAACCATCCATTATATGAATGTCACAATGACTTGTCTTATTTTAAAGCTCATGTGTCCAAAACATTTAACAATAATAGTGAAAGTAACAAGATCATACTTACTTGTGTCATGACCACTATATATCTGGTGAAGTGAAGTGAAGTCGCTCAGTCGTGTCTGACTCTTTGCGACCCCGTGGACTGTAGCCCACCAGGCTCCTCCATCCATGGGATTCTCCAGGCAAGAGTACTGGAGTGGGTTGCCATTTCCTTCTCCAGGGGATCTTCCCGACCCAGGGATCGAACCCAGGTCTCCCGCATTGCAGGCGGACGCTTTAACATCTGAGCATATATATCTGGTAGGCTCTGTGAATAAACAGGCAGCCTCCAATTTATATACATGCTGTGTTTCAGAAGTTCTTTCAGAAGCTAGCTATTTGAAATTCAATACATGACACAAACCTCAGTTTGCTTTTCCAAGTTAGTTACAAATACTGGCTTACTCAACATTTACTGAACATCGATTTCACTCACAAGACTGTTAAATTAGAGAACTGTGAATTCTGGGACCTGGATGAAGAAAACCATGCCATGCAGAAGACAAGGAGAGAAGGGAAGACATGTGGAGGAAGAAAGCAAAATCCTGCCCCATTTCCCTAAGATGCCAAGACAAAAATGTTGGATTTTCTATTCCCTCCAATCTGTTTTTCTGAGCTCTTTCTGATTTTCCAGGGTCCTCTTTTCATAGGTTTTCTTATGTCTCACAGTCCAGTCTACAACCCAATCTGTGTTCAGAGATAGTCCTTCCCTTCAAAGTGCCCTTTGTCCCAGAAGTAAAGACTGGACCAACCTTCTCTGTGGCCTTTCTGGAGAGCACAGGGTTTGGAACCACACAGAACTGGCCTGCAATTCCAGATTCTCATCTTATCAGCTGGATTGCTTTGAGTAGATTATATAAGAGAATATGAAAAGTCTGGGCTCTTGATATAGATAGCATAGTGTTGAATCTTGGACAAATCACTTAACCACTCCACACTTCAGTTTCCTTGACTATCAAATGGAGAAAATAGAGTCTACTTCAAGTTGAGATAACTGAGTGAAATTATTAAAGAATTTAGAATTCTTGTGCTCAATAAATGTTAGTGATTATTGTTTGTATCTCTAAACATCCATTTCCCAATCTACATAAGGATAATATCTACCTTGAAGGATTGTGATGAGTATTATGTATGATGATATTTAAAGTACATAGCACAATGTATTGCCCTAGTGGAATGAAAGAAATATGCAGTTCAGTTCAGCTCAGTTCAGTCTCTCAGTTGTGTCTGATTCTTTGTGACCCCACATACTACAGCATGCCAGGCTTCCCTGTCCAACACCAACCCCCAGAACATGCTCAAACTCATGTCCGTTGAGTCAGTGATGACATCCAACCATCTCATTCTCTGTCGTCCCCTTCTTCTCCTGCCTTCAATCTTTCCCAGCATCAAGGTGTGTTCCATTGAGTCAATTCTTCACATCAGGTGGCCAAAGTATTGGAGTTTCAACTTCAACATCATTCCTTCCAATGAACATTCAGGACTGATTTCCTTTAAGATTGACTGGCTTGGTCTCCTTGCAGTCCAAGGGACTCTCAAGAGTCTTCTCCAACACCACAGTTCAAAAGTATCAATTCTTGGGTGCTCAGCTTTATTTATGGTCCAACTCTCCCATTCATACATGAGTACTGGAAAAAACATAGCTTTGACTAGACTGACATTTGTTGGCAAAGTAATGTCTCTGCTTTTTAATATGCTGTGTAGATTTGTCATAACTTTTCTTCCAAGGAGCAAGCATCTTTTAATTTCATGGCTGCAGTTACAATCTGCAGTGATTTTGAAACCCAATAAAATAAAGTCTCTCACTGTTCCCATTGTTTCCCCATCTATTTGCCATGAAATGATGGGACCAGATGCCATGATCTTAGTTTTTTGAATGTTGAGTGAAATGAAAGAAACATTAGTTTCCGTTTTTCATGTCAGTAGCTTTCATCCTTCTGCTAACCGGGAAGCAAATTTGCTGGAATTGATTAATGTGTCTTTTAACTATTCTAGAGTTATTTGTATTACTAAAAGAGACAATTTCTACAATGTCAAGGTAAGGAATTCAGTTGGCGACAACAAAGAGGACTATTGTAGGAGGGCCAAGATACCTTGGTGGATGCAGGGAGTGACTACTGAAAGTAGAAAGCAAAATTAAAAAAAGTAGCAGCACTGCTACACAGTGATTGGAGAATGCAGTTACCAAGAGACTTGATTTTATTCCCAGAATGGAAGCACTCAGGAGTAAAGCTGTCGATCAATTACCAAAATGTAAAGAAGTAAAAGGCAGTGTAACACACATCAATAGCAGCTTTTTTCATAATCAGAGAATAGAAAAGATGGCTGGTTACTGGTTACCTTTTTTAGTCACTTGCATATTGTTTGGTATCTGCCATGGTCATGATTTTATAATCATGATTTTATTTCTTGGTCTCCTTTCTAGGCTTTCAGATTTCATTCACCTCATGAACATTCCCTCCAGATTTGTATCTTAGCCCTTTTCTCACTTTATTTTGTCTACTTAACGGCTTCACCTATCACATAAATGCATCTGGTTCTCTGCCTCCAGCTTTGAGTTCTTTTTTAATAAGCTTCAGACCCATACACATGTAGCCACTATTAGCCACTGCCATCTAGATGTCACCCAGATAAGTCCAACTCATATGACAGGATCTAAATTCATTACTTGTCCCCCAAATCTGTTCCTCCTCGCTATTTCACATCTTGATTAATAGCACGGACACTCGTCTAATCAGGAAAGCCAAACATCTGGGAATTATTGGAGATACAGAGATGGATATAGCACAATTTTGCCCTCAAGAAACAGTCAAACTCATATAATGCCCATATGTAAACCTCTTTTTAAAACCAATAATAAATTCTCTTATGAACTCATAATTCTACTTTTTGATAAGAATAGGAATTCTTATTTATAAACTTTCTTGAATTAAACTGAAATCCTTTGAAACTATGCTGAGGAGGGCATATATTACATTTTTTACCATGTCTTCCCCAGACTGCCGACATATTGCATTGAACACAGCTGATGTTCAACAAGTAGCTGCTGAATATACGCATGAATAAGTGACTATAAAACAATAAAGGAAGCTAAAAGTAACACTGAAGTAGTCACAAATAAATAGCTATATAAGGGTATGTGAGGGAAAATCATTTCAACTGGAAAGAATAGGGGACATTTTGTGAAGGTTTAGAATTTCATCTGTTCTAAAGGAGAAAAAGATGATGTTCCAGGCAGAAGGATGTTCCAGGTGAGGAAAAAGAGGAGAAAATAATAGAACATGTATAAAAGTAAAACTTTTATTCAGACAATATTCAAAAAATACAGGAAGTGAATAGGATCTCATTAGAAATGAGAGACCTTACTACAAATAAATAGATGAATATATTCTTTTAAACTGGAAGATATACTTATTAATATAAAATTGTTAATATTATTCTTTTAATCCTTTTTACCATGGAAAAGTACAATCATAGAGAGAATATACAATGATCCCTTTACCTGTATGCAGTGTCAAAAGTACCAGTTCAAGCTATGTCTTGTTTCACTCACTGCATCCCAATATTATTTCAAAACAGATCACAGACATTATACAATTTAATTCATAAATATTTCTGTGTGTACCTCTAAATGACAAGATCCCTTCTGGAAATATAACTACATTACCATTATTGTAATTTCAAAAGTAATAGTAATTCATCGATGTCATCAACATTCTGTCTGTGCTTATATTTCCCTGATTTCTCCTAACTTGTTTTACAACTTTTTTTGAATAAATCATGATCCACTTAAGGTCCATACATTGAAATTGGTTGTTATGTATCTTAAATCAGTCTTCTGCACCTCCCCTTCCTTTCCTATCTCCTTTTCTTGTATTGATTACAGAATAAGCATATATGAAAAACACTCAAAACATATGTATGAGTTAATGAATTAGTATAAAGCAAATACTTTTATAATCACCACTCAGGTCCAGGAATAGAACATTGACAGTCGGTTTTGAAAGTGCCCACATGCTCCATGTCAACTGGACCTTCTTTACTACCTCCCAAAGTAGCAACTATCTGTTTCTGCATAGTGAAATCACTCCTTGTTTTCATTTATAATTTTATTATTCATGTGTGTATCCTTAGATACTATAGTCTCAATCACTAAATCAATCTGTTCATTCTCACTCTATGCTTCTTTTTATTTTTTGGCAATTTATCTGTTGATGAACATAAAACATTTGGCCTATAGAGCTTCTCACTATTTAGATTTTGCTGACTGCAAACTCATGGTGCAGATCAATACATTCCTCTGTTCTCTATATTTCCTGAGAAATGGAAACAGGAGCCAAAGTTTTTATCAGAATCAGATTTAACCCATTTGGCACAAATACAGGTAATACTATATTCTTTCATTAAAAGGAATATGGCTGTTTCCCTTCTTATGATAGTAGCACTCATTGATATATAATGCTTAGATTTAGTAATTCATCAGGGTTTGCAAAGTGATTATACACTTTTATAAAAATATACTTCCCTGCATTATTTCATTACTCAGTGTACATTTCTTTTAGAAAAAGCAGAATAAAATCTTGATTTTTTTCCTGTTTATTTACCAGTTTTCAAGATAAATGTGTTTATTTCCTATTAACATCCAAATGCAGCCATATTTTGAAATATCACTATAAATTTATGGATTTCAAACTTAATTCATGAGATGCAACCTGTTAATAGCCTTACTAAAATTCAAATTATTCCATCTTTGGCCAATGAAAAACTCTTAAATTTGGCTCCCTAAGTCGTTTCATTAATGACTGAAACAGAGATAAATACTAAGTTTTCAACTAGGATTATANCTTTTTTTATGTGAACCATGTTTAAAGTCTTTACTGAATTTGTTACAGTATTGTTTCTGTTTTATGTTTTGACTTTTTTGGACACGAGCCCTGTGGGATCTTAGTTCCCCAACCAGGGATGGAACCTTCGCCTCTTACTCTGGAAGGCAAAGTCAACCACTGAGCTGCCAGAGCAGTTTCTTGCTCATTGTTATGTAAAACTAGTTTTTCCTGAGCTTTGGGATTTAATTGAAGTTTTCAACTTTACAGAGATCCTTCTTCAAAACTATGCTCTTGAGATTCCCTGATTCTCTTCTGCTCTTCCATTCTCAGCCAGTTCTCTTTCCATCCTCTACACTGCCCTGACCCTGTTTATTTTGATCAGCAGTTTTGCCTCAGTGTAAAACTTTGTTTTACAGAGTTCTGAAGCACAAAAACTATTTCAATTCCTTCAGAATGTCTAGCTATAGGCTTTTCAGACCTACCCTCGATAGAGGGCAAAATCCCTCCCCATTTCAACTGCTATTCTCAAATTCATCCACTGGCCTTTTTGGGATTCTCATGTTCTAGAGCCTACCAGATACCGTATTTTTTCCATTTCCATCTGCTTCCTTCTCTATAGACACTGAATCTATATGGGTCATATTAGTGATTATATCACTTGCTTTACTGAAAGTGATTCTTATGGATAACTTGTCATTGAGTTTTGTTTTAAATGTTGTTCAGGAGTTTGGGGATTTGGCTCAAGTGGATAGAGATAAGAAAACCATGCTGCTGCCACAAATCCATCTCCCAATACTTTCATTTTTGATTAAATAATTTCGTAAGGTTTCAGATGTCAAATAGATCACAGATCAAATGTGCCCACAAAGGAAGGCAACCATGAAAACACATACAAGTATTAAATACAGTACTGATTAACTAAAGAGTAGAAATTCACCAGAGGAATTTCTGGTGAAGCATCTGACTTCACTCAGCAGTGAGTAGAAGTTGGCAATATTTCTCAAGTTGTATTTCATAAGAAGTTAATAGAAATAAGATAGTTCCGATAGCCCAGAGATTATAATTTAAGACATGATGAATTGAGGTAAAGTCTCTACCACTTCCTTTAAAATGGTACACAGTAAGGAAGCAGTAAAAGATTTGTGTAAAGTTATTAAGGAAGAAATTATGACGAGACAAATCTCAGTTTCTATATTAATTCAATTTAACAAATAGTCATTATTGTTTTAGAGAGGGTAAATGACCTCTAGTTTGCTTACCATATACCAAGTGATGTTTGGTTTGATATTAGAAGGAAAAAATCCATCTATGTTTGGACAAGAGATCTTCTGAACACCATATTCTAAATACAGTTTATGCACTGGAAGTTTCATGGGAGAATTGAAGCAGTTATCTTTTTGAACCACTTCCAGAGGAAATGCAACTTTGCTGCAATAGGTGGTATTCCTGAAAAGAAAAATGTTCAGTGAATGGGCAGTTTCATTTGTTTTCATGCTGTAAACACATTGAAATGAGTGAAGTGAAGTACTCCTATGTACTGAGAACTTTATACATTAAGTTCATGTAACAATTAAATGTGTTATGGAGGTATTTCCTAGAACAATAGACATAACAAAATACAGACAGACACAATTAACTACTGTTGATAAATTACTTACATTTTTAGATATACTCCTAAATACACATATGTGTGTGTGTATATGTATTTATGGGCTTCCCTTGTGGCTCAGCTGGGAAGGAATCCACCTGCAATGCTGGAGACCTGGGTTCCATCCCTGGATTAGGAAGATTCCCTGGAGAAGGGAACGGCTACCCAATCCAGTATTCTAGGCTAGAGAATTCCGTAAACTGTGTAGTCCAAGGGGTCACAAAGAGTTGGACACGCCTGAGTGCCTTTCACTTTCATATGTATTTATATATACATACACACACACACACACATATACACATATATATCTGTTGTTCAGTCACTCGGTCGTGTCCGACTCTTTGTGACCCCCATGGTCTGGAGTGCTCCGGGTTTGCCTGTCTTTCACCATCTCCCAGAGCTTGTACAAACTCCTGTCCATTGAGTCGGTGATGCCATCAAACTATCTTGTCCTCTGCTGTCCCCTTCTTCTCCTGCCTCCTGCCTTCAGTCTTTCATGTTCACTTGTGTCCAACTCTTTGTGGCTCCATGGATCACAGCTCACCAGGCTTCTTGGTCCACAGGATTTTTCTAGGCAAGAATACAGGAGTGGGTTGCTCCCCCTCCTCCAGGGGTTTTTTCCCGACCCAAGGATCAAACCTGCATCTCCTGTGTTTCCTGCACTGGCAGGTGGATTCTTTACCACTGAGTCACCTGGGATATAAAATGTTTAATACCCTTCAAACACCTAATAATACTAGTACTGGAAAGGCAAAGGTAAGAACAGCATATTAACTCATGGTTGATAATGGTATAAACAAGTCTTGGAAAAGAAATGTTTCCAAAAGTATTTTTAAAAACCTAACCTTTGCCCTAGTCACCCTGTTTCTGGAGATGTTTTTACATGACAGAAGTAGGAAAAGTGAGAATAGAGGGAGCACCTGATCAAAAATGTCCATCCTTTGCTGTATCAGCAAGGAAGATATTGGAATCATTAGAAACACATATGAAAAGGAAGCCCGTAAAAAAACCATGGTACAACCATCCAAAGTTGTACACACACACACACACACACACACGTAAATCAAGCACTAAGGGAAAAACTAACAAATGCATAAAATGTGTTAAGATGGCTGGGGAACTGTATTTATATCTTTAATGTTTATATAAGTCATTTCATCTGCCTGGAGGGTTCTTCTTCTCCCATCATCCTACTTTTCACTTGGAGGTTTATGTCACCCTATATTTAAATTAAGACTTTCATCATCTCAGCATGTCAGACAATTCCTTGGTTGAATTTATCACATGGCATAGCCATATGTGTTTTCTTTTATTTCTTGCATCTAGCACAATACCTAAATTTTTAGTTGGCACTGAATAAATATTTGTTAGCTACATGGGATAGATGTAAAATTGTGTTACATATAGGAAAACAATGAAAAGAACATAGATAATAACAATAAGTGATTTTTTTAGGATGATATGTAAACGGCTCATTAATTGTTCACCTTCTTTTGTGATTTCTCTCAATATTTAAAACATCTTATATACTCAATAACTCATGAACTAAGACTAAATCCAAAGGAAGGTATGGGAGAATTTATTACCCTTCCCAAGGTGAGAGGAAAGAGCATTTAAAGATGACTTATGACAATGGTAATAAGGTGGAAAGGGTGAGTGGCAAGCATGATCTTTGCCTATAAATAACAAAAGGTCTTCCAAGAAGAAAAAATGTTCCATAGGTGGACATTACAGAAGGTAAACTTCAGCTTAATAAGATACATTTTCTAACTGTAAAAATAAAGTGATGAACAATAGCTAGACTAACTTTTCCAGCTTCATTGGTCAAATATGAACGTTATCTTAACAGAGGTATTGAAGCAAGGATACAAGCAGTAAAATTCTAGAAGATGAACCTGAGCTTTATGGTGTTAATGACATCAAGCCTATGATTTCACATGGTTCAGCTTAAGGTCATTCTCAGTTTAAGAATCACCACAGGATTACAGGAGGCTCTGATGCCCCACCAGATAAGTTCAATTCAAATTTTCTTTAGAGATGTAGAAGACAGGCAGAAGGTGAATTGAAGAGGTGGCAATCTGGAAACTGATAAATAACAATAAAGATATACTCAGACCTTGAGGATCATGAGCCCTGCTTCTATAATGAAAAGAAGGCTGAAATTGTTTGAGAGAGAGCTCTAGAGAAGTGTTAGGTTGGTAAGGAAAAAGAAATAGAGGTACTGAAACACTAGAATGCATGGCAGAGACAAAGGTCAACCAGAAAGCTACTGACAACCTGTTCCCAGGTATTTGCTGAGGTCCATGTAAGGAATGTTACTAGATTATTAATTGTCAAAGATAATAAGGGCTCAAAGAACATTTAGGCCAACTTTTTCATTTTGTGGGTTTAGATACTTTTTCATTTTGTGGGTTTTGTGTTAGAACATAAACAATGGACACATGAGCTCCTTGGAAGTCTAAACCCCAGTCTAGAGTTCAATCCAATAAAATGAAATAGAAGGGGTGAAAGCCTCAGTGGATTTAAGAGGTAACAAGAGACTTTCAAGGTCACATTGATTAATATGTGGGCTTTTTTGTGATAAAGAAGTGCTTTTTCACGAAATCACAACATTGGCTAAATTTATCAAAATATAGTTATGGTTCTCCATCAGAGAACAGTTAACGTCCATGAGAGACAAAGAACATTCAAAAGGTGTGGGATTACCTATTCTTCTGTTATTGTTATGTCATCTATCTACTATTACGGGCTAGGTTGTGTCCTATACCCCAAATTCATATGTTGAAGTTGAGTACTTCAGAATGAGACTGTATTTGGAGATGGGTCTTGAAATTAAGTCAAAGCAAGTTGATATGGGTGGACCCTAATCCAATAAAACTGATGCACTTAAAAGAAGAGAGGACTGGGACACAGAAGACGTGGGGGGAAAAGATGCTAAGACCTGAAGAGAAGATGTCCCTCTACAAGCCAAGCAAAGATGAATGAAGCAACCATGCTGGCACCTGGATATGGGATTTCTAGCCTCTGGAACAATAAGAAATCATGTTTCTATTGTTTAAGCCACCAATCTGCAGTATTTTGTAATGGAAGCCTAGAAAAACCAATGTACTTATTAAATGGTAGGAAACAATGTTTTAAAATATCCACCTAGATGGGAGTTTAAAAAACAAAGTAAAGCCTGAAAGCTGAAAGGGGACCTCAGGGAGTCAAAGAACTAAGCCTTAAAATGGTAAATTGTCAGAGGAACCTCCGTTTTTTCAAGATTTTTTTCAGAGAATAAACAATATTAGTCTGTTGTAAAAGAAAAATTTGTATACTATGAAGTAAAATGCAGAATCTACATGAACCTTCACAAGAAAAAAACATGGGTTTGTAATTAGTTTTGCAGTAATGATAGAATGCTTTGGATTATATTCTTAGATTCCCAGAGATCTGGTGTTCATTTGCTTTATACGGAAATTTTGGTGAAAAGTTTAAAAAGCATTGTTTTAAGTGCATTTGATGCTTCTCAAATATTCTTTCATCTATATGGCACGCTGAGGCTTTTGCTCAGTTGTGTCCGATTCTGTGTGACCCCATGGACTATATAGTCCACGGAATTCTCAAGTTCAGAATACTGGAGTGGGTAGCTGTTCCCTTCTCTAGGGGATCTTCCCAACCCAGAGATCGAACCCAGGTCTCCCGCATTGCAGGTGGATTCTTTACCAGCTGAGCCACCAAAGAAGCCCTCATTCTGTGCTAGGCACTTAAAAAACTGCCAAGAATAACAGACATGAACGGGTTCTACTGCCAGCCCTGTTCACTGTCTAAGGAAACAGATACATCTCCAAGTGACTCAAAAGTGGAGGTAGATTCCAGTGTCAAGGAAAAGGAAAATATGAATAAACCTCCATCTCTAGACAACTCTGATGTATGTCTGGTTTGAAAAGGAACCTCCAATGGAGAATGTTTTCAGAAGCTCAACCTTTCTCTCTGCACATCTCTTTCAGCTAATCTCAGCTAAGCCAATGAGGTGAAGAGTAACTCTTTCTGGATAAATGCTTCCTTCTTCCCCTCCCCAGGAGTTTCTTCTAGACCCATCATTTAGATAAGGGTTCAGGAACAGAAGCAAAAAGGGAAAGACACCACAAGGGTCAGCCTACCTTAGCATGCAGGTATAGTTTCCCGTGTCATTGAGAAGCGTGGGCCGGAACCAGAGCACGTCTTTCTCCTTACTGATACGGTTCTCAGGGAGGCGGAAGTTAATTGGCTCCTCCAGGTCCCGGTCCTGCCTTGTCCAATACCAGATGAGAGTAAGGCCTGCTGAATGGGCTGTGCTGTAGTTATATTTCAAGAAGTGTTCAAAGAGCGGGCACTTGATGCGAGCTGGTTCATCTTCGTACACTTGGATCTGCCTCATGGTATCTAGTCCCCAGTCATCGCAGCGTTCTGGAATAATCAAAAAGAAAGAAAAGGCAGCTGAATCATCTCACCTCCAAAGAACATACTTTCTCCTTAGGATACCCCCAGCCTTTTTCGGGACCCTCTTCTCTGGCCATATTAATTAGCCTCTTTCTAATAAGTGCTTATAATAGACAGCTGTGCTGTGAAGAGATGACTTCCTCTCATTCCTTCATCATCTTTTGACTATCTCTTGGGTAACGATGTGATCTGATAGTTTGATCCTGTTGAACCCAACAAGGTATGAGGGAGAATCTCACCTGGACAAGAAATCATGTGCTTTTTAACTCTTCTGGGGACAAAGGCAATTCTAAGGATAAGATCGTAACTGAAAAGAGAAGCCTCCTAGTTCTGCCCTGGTCTCCAAATTTGGGGGCTAGATCTTCACTGTCCAATAGCAGTAAAATGCCTGCCACATATTTAAGTAAAATGCCTGCCACATAATTTTAGATGTCTTGATTGCCACATTAAAGAAATAAAAAGAAGCAGGTAAAATTAATTTTTATATTTTATTAAACTTGATACATCTAAAACATTGCAAATATTAATATTTTATATGTACATTCTTTTTTATAATAAATCTTCAAAATTCAATATACTTTACACTTGTTGCACATATCAGACCGACTACAATACACAGGAAAGCTTTCTAGTAAAAAGGAGATACATAGGGTAGAGCATGGGCACCCTGCTGGTAGCTATATCCTACAGAAGCAGAACTGTCAGAACTTTTCACAGTTGATCAAAGATGCAAGAGCAGGGCCAGCTTGCATCAACAGTTACTAGAACTGCCCAGACAACTTACAGACTCATGAGCAATAATACATGAGTAATAAATTAAAAGAGGTTTGTGATCATTTGTTAGGCAATATCTTGGGGGTAACAGATAGCTAATAAAACAACTAACAATGACTAATGTTGATAAAAGCAAAGAATTTGAAGATTTATGACTTACAAAATGTTTTGTAAGTAAGTAATAAATCTCTAAATAAATAATAAATCTTCAGGAAATTTAACACACTGACTTTTCTAAAACTCAACAAATTAGTACTGTTTACAACTGTAATGCTTCATTTAGAAACACCTTTTAAAATCCAATATACAAAAAAGAAAGAACTGGAAAGACCAACATTTTGTTAACATTAAGACAAATTGATATTAAAATATTTTAATTAAACATATATCATAATGTTCTTTAAATATATTTTCACCCACACTGAAAAGTTGTAGAAAGGTCATTTAGTTTACAGGAAATTTTAACCACAGTTTTTTTTCTTTTTTTTTCAGATAAGTAAGTCATATTGAATACATGCATCTAATTTCATCCCTTAATGAAACTTCATTAAAACTAATTTTTTAAGACATTATCCCAAGTAATAGCAATAATAAGAGAAAAGACAATAGCAATACCATAACAGACAAAATGGTGACCAGTTTGGCCCATTTAAATGAAAAGTCCTAAATGAGGAGAGGAAAGCTGGAGAACAAACCAATCTGCAAAGTAGACTGCAAAAATCATCAGGAGGAGAAAGTGTCAGTATCAAGATAAGTAATCACTACTATCTTAACACCCAATATTTCTGGGCTCTCTTCCTAGGTGTATTGTAAGATTGTACTCTTACGTCCTTCTGAAATAAGAGGATGCCATGTGACTCACTTTGGCCAAAATGATGTACCAAGTGTCACCTGTGCTGAGTGTTTTAAGAGCCAGAGTATGTTTCACTATGCTTCCTTTTCTTCTGCCTTAGCAAATATGAAAACATAGACATTGAGACTCCTTTAGCTTATTTCCCTTGATATAGATGGCATATGGCAAAGCTTTACTATTTTAAGTCATAGAGAATTAGGATTGCTTATCACCAATATGAATCATCTATATTACCCTGGCAAATGCAACCACATACCTTAAAAATAAGCACATATATGAAATAGTAAAATAAGGAGAAGTGGATGAAGGCTATATCAAAAAGTGCCATTTTTTGTTCCAAGCCCACCCTCCTAGCACTCGGTAACCTTTCTCACTGAGCTTCAAGGATTGGAACAGCCAGGAGAGTGTAAACGGACTTTACACTCCAGGTGGGAGAACAAATGAATCTTCTCTAGGAAACCTGACTACTTTCAGAGGAAAGATCTAATAATCTTACTAACAGAGAATTTTTTTTAAACAACTTGTACAGCCATATCATTTAACAGTAAAAGCTCAAGATTAACAAACCCCACACACACACTTAGAATTTCTAATCGTCTTCCTAATTACTACTTCTTAAATACGAACAGCCCTAGGAGACATCTGAAAAAAATCCCTACTATTAACAGCAACACCCAAAGAAACATTGTAAAAAAAATTTGATAAAAGCAAAATTATTCAAGTAAAAGAAATCTTTGAAAACAAAACTATCATTAACATTCTCAGAGAGATGAAACTTCTACATTCATCAAGCGAGAACAGGATGATTCAACAGAGGAATAATCAGAGAAAAAAAAACTCATTAAAATTAAAAACGATTGAAGAGAGGTGAATTTTAATAAATGGTTTATTTGGAAGTTGAAATTGAGAATTTTCTAAAGAGTAGAATACAAAGAAAAATAAATAAAAAATAGACAAGAAAGTTAGAAGACTA
>SJYQ01092089.1:164581-202965 GCA_006410935.1 Redunca redunca
AGAGAGAGAGAGAGAAAACTCTCAATTAAATAATTCAAAGCAAAAACAAATCTCAGAACTAAAGTACATAACCTTCTAAATTAAAAAGAGCTGTCAATTGCTCCCGCACTGTGGATGAAAACAGACTTGCACCACAAAAATATTTTTTTAAACTGAAAAAAGAAAAGATTATATAAACTACTGGCAAGTAAGAAAGAGCAAAAGAAAATAGTCACATACTAGGAAGACTAGGAATCAGAATGGCTTTGCAACTCTCAAAAACAAGACTAGAAACTAGAAGATAATGACTCAATGCATCTTACGGAAATGTTTTATCAAGGAACTTATGTACACCCGTGGCAGATTCATGTTGATGTATGGCAAAACCAATACAGTATTGTAAAGTAAAAATAAATAAATAAATAACAGTAAAAATAAATATGATTGCACAGCTGTAAAAAAAAAAAAATCTTGAATCTTAAACCCAACCAAAAAATTACATGTGAAAGTGACATTTTCAGACACATAAAGACTCAGTAATTTTTATTCCTATACTATTTTTTAAGAAGCTTCTGGGGAATGTGTGTCCAAAAAAAAAAAAAGAGAGAGAAAACAACAGAGGAAAAAATGAGATCAAGGAGTAGGGGGATCCAACTAAAGGGAGAGGGGAAGGGATTCCCAGGAAAACAATGCAGAACATCCTAGGAAAGCAACTACACATTAGGGCTTGGTGGTAAATCAGTACAGATAGAAGAAAAATGGAGATCCCCAATAAAAGAAAAAAACTGTAACTGATGGATCATCTGAGTAGATTATCACAGTGAACAATTATGCTGAAGGGCAATTGAAAAGTATAAAAATAGTTACCAAAAGATACTAATTAGGAATTTCTCTGGTGGTTCAATGGTTAAGACTCCCTATTTCTATTGCAGGGGTTGCAGGTTCAATCCCTGGTCAGAGAACTAATATCCCACATAATTTAAATTGATCCCACATCCTTTTTTAAATTGTTATTTTGGCTAGGGACTTTTGCTTTGTTTTGTTTTAATGTGGGCCATTTTAAAAGCCTTTATTGAACTTGTTACAATATTGCTTCTGTTTTATGTTTTGGATTTTTTGGCTGTGAGACATGTGGGATCTTAGCCCCCACACCAGGGACTCAACCGACACCCAGTGCATTGGAAGGCAAAGTCTTAACCACTGGACTGCCGCAGAAGTCCCAGCCCTAAGAAGTCTTTATGACCCTGAACAATAATTAATAGCAAGACAGATGATAAGCGACAGGTGGATTTTTTTTGTAAAAATAAGAGAATGCTAATTGTGAAAGGGAAATGGAAAAGGAGACATCAAAACCAGAAGCATGTACTCAGGCAGACAAATAGAGAACAAAGTTTGAAATGGAATTTTGGTGTTCACTGGGGCATACTGTGGCAGAGACTGGGTAAATCATTAGTTCTGTTTCTCTTCTTGGTCTGTATGAAACCTGCACATCCTTGGCAATTGGGTTGGGACCATGTGACTTGGTTCTGGCCAGTGAGGGACCAGAAACACTGTACAACTTGAAATTCCCAGCATAATCTTGGTGCTTTCTCTTTCCCTTCCATGGAGTCCTTGAATTTGTGAAAAGTGCAGCATGAAACATGGAAGGAGCCTGGATTGCTGCCATCAGTCAAAGTAGAGCTTCTCAGGAAAGCTTTGAAAGCTTCACACTTTCAAAGAGTTAAGCCAAATCTCTATCAGTTAAGCCACTGAGATGTAGGACATTAATTTGTTATAGCAAATTGACTAATAAATTTATTGACTAATAAAGGAAGCCAGAATTTTTCTTTCATAATATAAGTCAAGAGCAAACAGACTTATTTTTAAAACAACATGTTAAAGGCCCTTACATACTAAACTTTAAACACAAGTTAACAAAAATTTCTGTTTTATTCACTGAATATCTTTTCAACCAAATTAAATGCAATACAGTGTCAAGGGGAAAAGACATCTTATATCTGCAATGTATCTTCCTTACAGAATATTTCATGGGTCAAATGAGTATATCTGTAGTGAATCAGACATCTTTACAATAGGGACCAAAAAACACACATATTAGTATCTGTAAGCATTAGTAAAAATGATATTAGTATTGAGCTTTTTCTTTGGGGCATTTACCCATTTGAAATTAGTTCTGTGAGTTCTTTAACTTTCCCTAGCCAGCCACCTGAGGGAACTTTGTCAGAGATTTTTAAATTATTCAATGAACAAATAAAAGTAAAATCTATGACAACAGGCTGGAGTGTCATGCAATACCAAAGTAATTATATGATTCACTGCAGACACCAGGCAAAGAAGATACTGGGGAAATGGCTGTTATGCAAACAGATGTACCTCTAATAACAGCAAAGGGAATTTAACGAATTAATGGCACAGAGAATCACTTTTTTGTTTAAAATGTCCCTTCTCATCCAGTGTACTCCATAGTGGAAGTCCTCTTTAAGTTGGCCCCTCAACATGGGAGGACTATAAAGTCATCATTTCCCTCAGTCAAAGGGTTTCTTAAAGCTGGGGTTTGGTGGCACAGAGGACTAATGGGAATGTGCAAAGCCAAGTCACTGGAAAATCAACCCACGCTCCTGACAGCAATTAGCATTTATATAGCAGGGTATACATTTTAACTAATTAATCTCACAACACCCTCTTGGGCTTTCATGCCCATTCCCACATTACATGCCAGGAAACGAAAGAAAGATTAATTGACTTACTTTTGCCTGAGTGGTAGCACAAATAAAAGCTGCCTGAACATAGCTCTGGGAGGCTTGTTCCAAAGCTATGTTCACACATACAAAGCAAGATATTTCCCACAGGAAAGCTACTCATATATTTGTATTTATTAAATATTTACTGGAAGCCTGCTGTGTTGGGTGCTACAGTAAAGAGTATGTAAATTTAAGAAATCAAGAAGCTCAAATACAAGAGGATAAAAAAGGTGGGGGGAGTTTTAAATATTGGAAGAACTAAGGTGGAATTAATGTCTATATGTAATTATTTGCCCTGTGCCACTTACTTACAACCTTGGACAAAATGCTTCCCCCTGATTCATGTGTCATATGCCTATTGTATAGTGCTATATGGAAAGCTGAGGTCTAGAGATATGTAAAGAGCTCAGTACATATTAGCTGGATCTGCATGATAAATCTGAGTGGGTCTTTGTCCAGCAAGAGGTTAATAATCTTGGAAAGAAAAAGACATAGACACAAAAAAATTAAAAGAAAATACTTGGTAGAATGAATGAACCAACTGTTAAAACAGGCTTCTAAGAAGAACTCTGAGAGTCCCTTGGACTGCAAGGAGATCCAGCCAGTCCATTCTGAAGGAGATCAGCCCTGGTATTTCTTTGGAAGGAAGGATGCTAAAGCTGAAACTCCAGTACTTTGGCCTCCTCATGCGAAGAGTTGACTCATTGGAAAAGACTCTGATGCTGGGAGGGATTGGGGGCAGGAGGAGAAGGGGACGACAGAGGATGAGATGGCTGGATGACATCACCGACTCGATGGACATGAATTTGAGTGAACTCTGGGAGTTGGTGATGGACAGGGAGGCCTGGCGTGCTGGGATTAATGGGGTCGCAGAGTCGGACACGACTGAGCGACTGAACTGAACTGAAGCAGGACAGTAGTCATTATGTTAGTATAGTATAGTAGTGTAGTGAAGCATAGTATCATGTAGTGTAGTGTAGTATAGTATGGTATAGTGTAGTATTGTATAGTAAAGTATAGTATATACATGGTGCAGGTAGAAAGAACAATCCTGAGATTGAGTTTAGATGAGAACCAGGCCCTTTTAACATCCCATCTTGGAATGCGACATAGATGAAGTCACCTTGAAACCTCCTATCAGCACGTTCTAGTAGTCCTATGTCTGAGGGCAGAGACTCAGTCTAATGGAAGGCTGGTTTTACAACCATCTTGGCAATTTTGAATAGTTTTGTTTTCCTAGTAGTATACTTGGCTCCTCATGAAATATTACCCTGGTACTGTGATCCAGAGAGAATCTAAGGTGTGAGCAAGCTGGTTAGGCTGGGAAGCGACACTGAGTGAGTGACATGAAGACAAGAAGTAAATCAACAAATTAAGTGTGGGCAAGTCTCTGAGGTAAGATGGAGAAGTGTCAGACACAAAACCCTTAGCAGGAGCCCTGAGAGAGAAGACAGGCACAGAGCATTAACACTGGGGTTAACAAACATGATTCAGAAGCAGGCTTTAATACCCACTGACTGTATTAATTCAATTAAAAATAACTCCTGAGCAACCCATCCTGTGTGTGCGTGTCACGTCAGTCATGCCTGACTCTGTGACCGAATGTACTGTAGCCCGTCAGGCTCCGGATTCTCCAGGCGAGAATGCTGGAGTGGATTGTTATGCCCTCCTTCAGGGAATCTTCCCGACCCAGGGATGGAACCGGAGTCTCTTAAGTCTCCTGCACTGGCAGGCAGCTTCTTTACCACTAGCACCACCTAAGCCAAGTACTGAAGCAGGTACTTAGAAGTCATTGGTGAATGAAATAACAGTCTCAGAGAGTACACCTTCTCACACAGGGAGACTGACAATAAAAATGGTAAGTAAGAGAAGCACAGAGTACATTGGAAGGTAATAAGCCAATGAAACAAAGCAAAACACTGACTCTCATAAGAGGGATCAAGAATGAGGGAGTGGGGGAGAGGAGAATCAGAAGGATGAAATTTTTAAAAAGATAGGCAGAGTAAGTCATTCAACTATAATGAACCTCAGTTTCCACATCCAAAACATGAAGATTATAATAGTACTGAGTACTTAAGAAAAACAGAGTAAGGCGGGGATAAAAAGTATTATAGAAACTATAAAGCTCTATGCATGTACCAGTTGCAATTCATATGTAGACTGCCATTCTCAACGTGACCTGTGGAAAATGATCCTCTCCAGGTCTGTGGTAGAAACTGTTCAACATGCCTCATTTACCATGTCCCTGCACCCTTCTTTTTTTAGTGTTTGGGAATTTCCACTTTCGTGTACAGCCATTCAGTATAAAGGCTACCTCTTCCAGCTTCACTCTCACCTGGACAGAGTCAGGGGACTAAGTTCTGGCCAATGGAATATGTGTGAAATCGTCATGTGGGAGATTTCAGACAGTTGCCTTGAGAAACACTGACATACTGGATGTCTCCTGGGCTTTGCTACCATCCTACTTCTTCCCTCTTGCTGCTGGAACATGAAAGTGACAGCTGAAACTGTCTTATTGACCCTAAGAATAAAGGCCATGCCTTAAAGATGGAGGAAGGTGAAAGTGGGAGGTGAATGAAGTATGGAACTGCTTTATCAAACCTGAATATTCTACCTCTAGACTTTACATAAGAAATATGTATCTTTTAATGTTCTTGCTACTAGAAGTGTGGTCCATGACCACTATCTCATTAGCACCCCTTGGGAATTTGTCAGATTACAGACTTCCAGGCCCCACTTACATGCACTATATCAGAATCTACAGTTTAGCAAGATCCCTAGGTGATTTCTATGGAAGTATTAATTTATTTTGAATCTTCTTATTCACAACTGATCATTATCCTAATTGATAACAATGTCCTATTTCATCTCTTAGAATAAGTAGGTTGTTGAACTATTTCTGAGGTTGTATCCACCCCGTGAGTCTCTGACTCTGATTAACATTTACATTTAAAAATATATTCTCTTTTGTTCCTCAGTGGAAAAAAATATATTTAAACCATCCAGATATTTTTTTAAGAAGTGTCTTCTTATAAACCACCAGTTTTCAAAAAATAAAATCTATAAACTACATTTCCTAGAGCATGATTTAAGTGAAAAAAAAAAAGATGATTAAAACTTAGATGATTTTTATTCAGAGCAGAGCTACTCAAAGGTCTAGAAAATGTTGCTGAAATTTAATAGTTGTCAACTAAGCCATCACAAGGAGAGAGACAAGTTTCTGATGGGGGAGGAAAGCTGGAGAGGCTGTGAGCACCCATCAGACATCTCGGGATGCTTGTACTGTTCCATAATATTCAGCTAATAACTGGCAGATGGCTTTCCTGGACCAGATAATTAGACATACCTTACTCCCACCAAAGAAGGGAGTTTTCTTGATTGAGTAATTTGGGAAAAAAAAGAACTAGCTCCAAGAGGATAAGGTTTGCCAGATAAGAAAAGAATGCCAAATTCAGAAAGTGGGCTGGGGGAGGTAAGGATCCACAAGTTATAGCTTCAGTTTTGCAGTTTAGAGTTTGCTGCTAGAAAAAGTATTATTCCAGAGTATATAACTCTTCCTTGACACACTGAGCACTTATCTTTACACTGACCTAAAGGCTGCTATTTTATATCAATTAGAAGTGGTAGTCCTTACAATTAAAACCACAAAAAAGTAGAGAAAGTCATTACCAGGCAAACATGAAAATAAAAAGAGGTGAAAAAGGACAATGAAATTTCACAACTGGTTGAAAACAACCAGACCAGCGATGTTTAGATCTAAAACATACACCAAAGTAGATGATACTTACAGTTACAAAATCAAGCCATCTGAAGGATCACAGAGTTACGATCTTTCTAAGTCTAATGATTGTTGCAGCACCAGCACTCAGGGTCTCTGCACAGTTTGGTTTTTATTCAATACCTACCATGTGGCTGTTTCTCTCCCAGTCTGTGAACGTGAGTGTCACTTTCTACAGAGCTTTCCTTGTGACAGAGGACTTGAGAAAAAATCCTGGTGCTCTAGAAATGTTTACAGTTCTCAGGTCTAGAGGAGCTGCTGAAGGTCTCCAGGCTCACTCTTGGTCTCCATCAAGTCATCCCCCAACTGGTGTTTGGAGCACCAACAAAGAGACCCTTCATCATCATGAGTTAATGTCCAAGAAAGGCCCATGGCTGCCCTTCCTGCTGCTGTGTATAATAAGGAGGAATATGGAATAGCATCATCTAACAGCCGCCTAGAAAAGGCTCTGCTTCTTTCATCAAAGTGGCAGCAGGGGTGAGCAGGCTAAAGAATGGATTGTGGGTGTTCTGCCTCTTTACCATGGTTCCATTATTTTCTTAAAAAAAAAAAAAAATCACTGTAATGAGCATCCTCATGTGGCTGAAGGGAGTGATTTTCTTTGCAGGGCTGTTGTGACAATAAATAAACTGGCTTATGTCAAGTGTGACACAGAGCACTAGGGAAACTCTAAGCAGTCATTAGCTGGTTTTTATGTTTTTTCCCCAAGCAATTTTTTCTAATCCATGATTAAGATGTAAATATCCAATTACTATTCACATAAAATAAGCAGCCTTCGCTCTCTTTATTTTCATTATTACTCAATATTGGCTTGGATCCTATGAGTTCTAGGGGATATAAACAAAATGTAGCAAAAAGCAAGGTCTTTGCTTTCAAATTTCCATTTAAGAAGTAGGCCCTCAGTATTGGAAGTAAAGGCATTTTGGACATCATCATAGAATCCCAAAACACATGGGTCTTAGATTTGGTTGTAGCCTTCTATTCCAGTAGAATATCTGGTAATATCCTCATTTCACAGATGAGGTGAATGAAGCTAAGAGAAGATAAAAGACATACCTGAGAGATAGGCTAATTATATATGACAGAGGTGGGGAAGGACCAAACAGATCTCATAAGCTGATATGGCTTTCCCTGTAGAGCCTCTGCATGTGCTTTCTCAGTCATTTCTGACTCTGTGACACCATGCACTGTAGCCTGCCAGATTCCTCCATCCATGGCATTCTTCAGGCCAGAACACTGGAGTGGGTTGCCACTTCCTTCTCCTGGGGATCTTTCTTACCCAGGGATTGAACTCAGTCTCGTGAATCTCCGGCATTGGTAGGTGAATTCTTCACCACTGAGCCACCTGTGGAGTCTCTGGAGCCTGTCAATTCCAGGTTGAATCCTTATTTTGCTACATGCTAGTCACAGGGGCTGGAGAAGGCAATGGCACCCCACTCCAGTACTCTTGCCTGGAAAATCCCATGGAGGGAGGAGCCTGGTGGGCTACAGTCCATGGGGTCGCTAAGAGTCCATACGGCTAAGCAACTTCACTTTCACTTTTCACTTTCATGCCTTGGAGAAGGAAATGGCAACCCACTCCAGTGTTCTTGCCTGGAGCATCCCAGGGACGGGAGAGCCTGGTGGGCTGCCGTCTGTGGGGTCGCACAGAGTCAGACATGACTGAAGCGACTTAGCAGCAGCAGCCACGGGGGCATGTGCAAGTAAAGTAAATATTCCTATGTGTCAAAGAAGGCTGGTTTTAAGACTAAACAGACAATCCTTTTTAATGTGTTCAACAGAGAGCTCTTCAGTAGTCCTCACTATTCTTAATATTATATTCCTCTCTTTCTTGATTCCAAACAGAGTATGGATAACTTCAAACTAAATATAGCCCGACAAATATTGTTAACATTTAACCTATGGGGACTCCCCTCTAACATGGTGTTTGAGAGTGTTAGACTACAAGGGAGTTTTTGAAACATCTAGAACAACCCTCCCATTTTGCATATGAAGTAGCTAAGCCCAGAGAGCTAACTTGATGAATGAGTCAGAGCTCACGGGCAAGCACAGAAACTTTTTTTCAAGGCAAGTGTCATGGTCTTTCTACTCCATCATTCTGGTGAAATACAGATCTGTGCAAACATTCCCAGTTGGTATTAGCAATGTAAATAGTACAATAACATATTCTCCTAGGAAACAGGTTGAAATAGGCAAGAAAGCCAATCCAGGAAGACTGAAACAGAAAAGAGTAACAGTGAAGCGCAGGAGGGAACTCTACCTGTGTTCTGAATAATAAAGCCACCCAATTCCCCCTCTTGTTTTACAGGTGACATATGGGTCTTATCATTGAGGCTGATATTAAAACAAGTGACACCACTGCCCAGAGGTATGGCACTTGGAAAGAAAGACTTTGTACCACAGCTTCTTCATATGTAATAATACATGAAGCAAAATATGAAGCTAATGAATGTTCCTACCTCGTGGACCAAATAAAAGTTCCTACCTCATGGAACTACTGACAGGGGTGAAAAAAGATCACATATGAAAATACCACATGCTTGGATGCCTGGTAACTTAACAAATTTTAGCTAAAATTATTTTACAGATGAGGGAAATAAAAACTGGAAAGATAGCAGGGAAAATAACATGCATTTGTTTTCAAGCTTTTATTGCATTTTACCAGAGTCAGGACAGAAAATTCAAAATTAAGAGTTGAGTCTTAAAATGTAGAAAGCAGGCTAAGCATAAACCTACTTCCTAATTAGCAATGATAGCCAAGCGATCAATTTTCCCTGTGATGGAAATTGCAAAGCCCTCCATATACTCAATTGGTCTCTATACCCTCCCTCCTCATGTCTTATATCCCAGTTGGAGGTTCAGGGAGGCGTGCTCAGTGCAAAGTACATCAGAGGCCTTCAATTTTTAATTAAAAGCTATATGATTCCCATGCCTCAAGATGGGCAATCATATTTTATAAACAACTACAAAGCTGAAGGAAAAAAAAAGAGAGAGAGAGTATCTTGTGAGCTTTGCCAGTGATCTCCCCATAAATTCTCAGGAAATTGCCTGGAGTAAAAGGGTGTTTGAGATCTTCATCACCTGCCAGAGGAAGAGACATGGGTTACAATCCTCCCAGTGCATTTAAGAGAGGTATCACCTATAAAATGCAAGCACAGTCTCATTCAATTTTAATAATGTGTCAAGCATGTAGATTTTTCTTGAAAGCTGGTAGTGACAGACAGAAAACAAAAGATTCTGAGAGAAAATCAGATGAAGCAAGCGACAGACCTGAGCATTAAGGGTCTGGGAAATGTCTAGGTGTGAATGATGATGGAGGGTACAGGAAGAATTCATAAGGTACAGGTTTCCGAGTGGCTGGGCTTCCAGTGGTTCCTCATCTAGAGAACAGTGTCAGCTTCCAAAGGGAGGAGCAGGGTCTTGGAAAGATAAATGCCAAGACTAAATCATGGTCCAAGTTTCTGAATGTTTAAGACACTTCTAACTCACTGTGCTTTAAGAAAACCACTATGCATTGGAGCTGGAAGATTACAAATCATTCTGTTCCAGGACATGTCATACTGACTAGACTCTGGGACCAGAGGGGTGAAGGAATGCCTGAAAAAAAGACTGAGTTAGGAGCAGAGGCTGGATGGAATCTTCCAGATTCCTAGTTATCTGCCCCATGTCATGCATGACTTCTGCCTATAAAACCAATTATAAAAGATGATTTATACCACACTTCCATCAATTTTTGTTTTTCTTTACTCCTGGTACATCAAACTTTGAATTTTTATGCTTATATTTATGCTCAGCTTCTTGACTCACTAAAGGGTTTAGAACATTTGTCTCATATATTCATTGTCAAAGAGAAAGCGGAGAACACAAACCAACTTTTCTAAACTCCAGAGCTCTTGAAACATAGGAAGCAAAACAGAAGAATAAACTTTTAATATAGGAAGCAAAAGCAAATGCTCCAAAGAAACCAAGTGCAGAACTTTTTAGCTAATAACCCTATTGTCAGCCCTCTTTCACACAGTACACACATTTTCCATTGACACTCATGAAGGGCTGTATGCCAATGTTCCACCACTGAAAAAAAGCAAATAATTATGATAAAGAAGAAAAATGAAAACAAGAGAAATAGGTGCTAGATCAAGAAAAGGGTCTGCAGTCATACCAAGAAGGCTTTCGGGAGCACACAACTGTCATTGTATATATCTCTGTTTTGTGTTTCTGTGTGTCCACTCAAGGTATATATCCCAAGGCAAAACTATCAAGACCAGGACACTCTTTGGGTAATTTCCATCTCTCAATGCTGTGGCTTCCAGCCTTGTGGAGAAAGTGACAACAGAGGTGGTGGCTTAGAAACTCTGTAATGACCTATATGGGAAAAGAATTTTAAAAAGAGTTCAGTTCAGTTCAGTTACTCAGTCGTGTCTGACTCTGCAACCCCATGGACTGCAGCACACCAGGCTTCCCTGTCCATCACAAACTCCTGGAGCTTGCTCAGACTCATGTCCATCGAGTCAGTGATGCCATCCAACCATCTCATCCTATGTCGTCCCCTTCTCCTCCCACCTTCAATCTTTCCCAGCATCAGGGTCTTTTCAAATGAGTCAGTTCTTCACATCAGGTGGCCAAAGTACTGGAGTTGTAGCTTCACCATCAGTCCTTCCAATGAATAATCAGGACTGATTTCCTTTAGGATGGACTGGTTTGATCTCCTTGCAGTCCAAGGGACTCTCAAGAGTCTTCTCCAACACCACAGCTCAGAAGCATCAATTCTTTGGCGCTCAGCTTTCTTTAATAGTCCAACTCTCACATCCATATATGACCACTGGAAAAACCATAGCTTTGACTAGATGGACCTTTGTTGGCAAAGTAATGTTTCTGCTTTTCAATATGGTGTCTAGGTTTGTCATAGCTTTTCTTTCAAGGAGTAAGTGTCTTTTAATTTCATGGCTGCAGTCACCATCTACAGTGATTTTGGAGCCCCCCAAAATAAAGTCCCTCACTGTTTCCATTGTATCCCCATCTATTTGTCATTAAGTGATGGGAGCAGATGCCATGATCTTAGTTTTCAGAATGTTGAGTTTTAATCCAACTTTTCACTCTCCTCTTTCACTTTAATCAAGAGGCTCTTTAGTTCTTCTTCACTTTCTGCCATAAGGGTGATGTCATCTGCATTTCTGAGGTTATTGATAATTCTCTTGGCAATCTTGATTCCAGCTGGTGCTTCATCCAGCCCACCATTTTGCATGATGTACTCTGAATATAAGTTAAATAAGTAGGGTGACAATATACAGCCTTGACGTACTCCTTTCCTGATTTGGAACCAGTCTGTTGTTCTATATCCAGTTCTAACTGTTTCTTCTTAACCTGCATACAGATTTAACAGGAGGCAGGTAAGGTGGTCTGGTATTCCCATCTCTTGAAGAATTTTCCACAGTTTGTTGAGCTCCACACAGTCAAAGGCTTTGGCATAGTCAATAAAGCAGAAGCAGATTTTTTTTTTTCCTGCAACTCTCTTGCTTTTTTGATGACCCAACGGATGTTGGCAATTTGATCTCTGGTTCCTCTGCCTTCTCTAAAACCAGCTTGAACAGCTGGAAGTTCATGGTTCATGTATTGTTGAGGCCTCACTTGGAGGATTTTGAGCATTATTTTGATAGCATCTGAGATGAGTGCAATTGTGTGGTAGTTTGAACATTCTTTGGCATTGCCTTTTTTGGGATCTCCTGACTCAGGGATTGAACCCATGTCTCCCGTGTCTCCTGCATTATAGGCAGAGTTTTTACTGCTGAGCCACCAGGGAAGCCTTATAGTAAACTGTTGAGCCATTTTTTGAATGTACAAATTCATTTTCACACATACCTTTAAACTTCCTTGCCATTAAATATAGTTCCTGAGGTACATCTAATAGTATTCTTTTTAGGGAATAATAATATAGGGTCAGTAGACCTGATTTCATGCACTAACTCTACCAGTGCAACACCATTACTATAATAATGACCACTATGGCCACCTAGTATTGAATATTTTCTATATGCCAAGTAGTAAGTGCTTTGCATTTATTATCTCTTTTAATTCTCATAACAACACTTTCAGATGATTTTATTATTGTCCCTATTTAACAAGTGAAGAATGAGAGCCTTAGTAAGTAAAACAGTACTTGCAGGATTACATGGCATGAAATTAATTAAAAAAGGAGGCCATCAGACTGAGGTGATTGTAATGTCTTGGAAGCCGACCTAAGCAGTACAAAACCTAAGCTTGGGATACTTCAAGGTAAAGAAAGTCAAAATCTAAGGACAATCAGTCACAAAGAGCCAACTGATCTTTTTCAGCTAATGCAACCACTTAAGTTATGGCCAAGCAAATACATTCCTTGTCTTGCTGCCACCTCTTCTCTATAGAAGTCTTGCCCCAGTTGCCCTCTGTGAAGTGTTCCTAACCACATCCAGTTTGGCACTGCCCAGTTTGAACTGATTTTTGTTCAAATAAACTCTTAAATTTTTTAATATGCCTGCATTTATCTTTTAACAATAGCAGGTGAGAGAAGAATTCTACCCCAGATCTGCCTTATTCCAGAGTCTAAAATTTAATCATGACTGTGGCCAAGTAACTTCTCTTCTCTTGAATTTTGTTTCCTCATGGATACTACAAAGATGTAAAACTAGATGGTCTCTAACCCTTTCCATCTCTGTAACGTGATGGGCTTATCGAGTGTTTTCTAGCTTGAATCTTAAAGATGTAAAATCAAGCCTGTTTTTCAGGGATATGGGTGGGAGTGGGCGGGCACTTGTTAATGGAAAGCTGACCGAACTGAGCGAGTCTCTTTACTGAGGAGAATAAAATCAGTGAGTAGCAGTTTCCAGTGTCAGCAGGCACATGCCATAGCCCAGAGCAGTGGGGCGATCACACCTGTCTGAATCAGACTGTCATCACGCAGTCTTGTTTCCCGTGGACACTTGGAAGCTATCTTCATGCTCAACTTTCTCTCAAACACCCACTTTTAAAAAGCAGAGGAATCAGAAAAGTCAGCTCGTCCTCGAAGGCAGCTCCCTCGGGCATTGACTGCCTCTGTCTTATTAAGTATAGTCAGGCATGACTCAGCTCCTCAGTCAACTGTCTGGGAAGGAGAACATTTCATGCTGGTAGAAAATCACCTTCAGCAGAACAATGAAAGGCACTTAAGGTACACAGTTAAAACTGGGTTGCTTATTACTCAAAATCAAATCATCTTTTTCTTATTCTAGACAGTAAAGCATAATCACAGCCAGTAGAGATACAGACTGCATTTGCTTAAAACACACTGGATCATGCTTTCCCCTCCAGTTACAACTACCAGCCACTCAAACACCTCTTCTGTCTGGGTCACAAAGCAAAGGGAACTGTGGGTTATGCCATGTCTTTCAATCAATAAACCCTCAGTGAGAACCTAGTACATGCAATAGTTTCTAATTGGCTCTGATGGAGGGATAAAGACAAAGGGAAGATACGGTTTCTGCCCTCAAAGGTCTCACTGTCTCAAGAAGGTAGACAGGCAAATAATTAATTTCAATGCAAAGCGCAAAATAAAGTAAATACTAAAAAGAAAAAAGATGCACCATGTCATTAGAGGGCAGAAGGAGCTCTTAATTCCGACTGTAGGGGAGGATGGAGAGTTCAATGAAGCCTTCACAGAAGAGACAGCATCTGATTTAAGCTTGAAAAATGAATAAAATGTGCACTGACAAATGTGCACTGAATAAAATGTGCATTGTCCAGGCTGGTGGAACATTGTAAGTAAAGGCAGAGAAGGCAAGGGAGACATAACTAGTCTATAAATTAGCTGGGACTGGATTATAGGGTGTGGGATGATTTAGTTAAGCATGAGGGTGGGAGATTAGGTTTATACAGGGTAAGAAACTGACTTAGGAGTGACACGTATTAATTATGACTATGGTAGAAATGAAGACTGGATTGGGAAATACGTTTGCTCGCCGGGGTTGTTACATGGTTCACAAACATGTGCGTCTCCAGATATGTCAAGAACAGAATGTCTTCTGTTTTGTTTAGTCACTAAGTCATATGCAACTCTTTGCAACCCCATGGCTTGTAGCCTGCCAGGCTCCTTTGTCTATGGGGCTTCCTAAACAAGAATACTGGAGTGGGTTGCCATTCCCTTCCCAGGGGATCTTCTCCAGGGGATCTTCTAGATGCAGGATCAAACCTGCATCTCCTGCATTGAAGGTGGATTCTTTACCACTGAGCCACCAGGGAAGTTATCCATTTGCTATTTCTGTGTTTACTTACACAAACCACAAATGATGACAAAAGAAGCAATTACAGTAACGGGAGGACATGGTGGAGAGGTCTGATGCAATGTGGTCCACTGGAGAAGGGAATGGCAAACCACTTCAGTATTCTTGCCTTGAGAACCCCATGAACAGTAGTAGGAAAAGGCAAGATGATAGGATACTGAAAGAGGAACTCCCCAGGTCAGTAGGTGCCCAATATGCTACTGGAGATCAGTGGAGAAATAACTCCGGAAAGAATGAAGGGATGGAGCCAAAGCAAAAACAATACCCAATTGTGGATGTGACTGGTGATAGAAGCAAGGTCCGATGCTGTAAAGAGCAATATTGCATAGGAACCTGGAATATCAGGTCCATGAATCAAGGCAAATTGGAAGTGGTCAAAAAGGAGATGGCAAGAGTGAACGACGACATTCTAGGAATCAGAGAACTAAAATGGACTGGAATGGGTGAATTTAACTCAGATGACCATTATATCTACTACTGTGGGCAGGAATCCCTTAGAAGAAATGGAGTAGCCATCATGGTCAACAAAAGAGTCTGAAATGCAGCACTTGGATGCAATCTCAAAAATGACAGAATGATCTCTGTTCATTTCCAAGGCAAACCATTCAATATCACAGTAACCCAAGACTATTCCCTGACCAGTAATGCTGAAGAAGCTGAAGTTGAACGGTTCTATGAAGACCTACAAGATCATTTAGAACTAACACCCAAAAGAGATGTCCTTTTCATTATAGTGGACTGGAATGCAAAAGTAGGAAGTCAAAAACACCTGGAGTAACAGGCAAATTTGGCCTTGGAGTACGGAATGAAGCAGGGCAAATGCTAATAGAGTTCTGCCAAGAAAATGCACTGGTCACAGCAAACACCCTCTTCCAACAACACAAAAGACTCTACACATGGACATCACCAGATGGTCAGCACCAAAATCAGATTGATTATATTCTTTGCAGCCATAGATGGAGAAGCTCTATACAGTCAACAAAAACAAGACTTGGAGCTGACTGTGGCTCAGATCATGAACTCCTTATTGCCAAATTCAGACTTAAATTGAAGAAAACAGGAAAAACCACTAGACCATTCAAGTATGACCTAAATCAAATCCCTTATGATTATACAGTGGAAGTGAGAAATAGATTTAAGGGACTATATTGATAGATAGCGTGCCTGATGAACTACGGACGGAGGTTCGTGACATTGTACAGGAGACAGGGATCCAGAACATCCCCATGGAAAAGAAATGCAAAAAAGCAAAATGGCTGTCTGGGAAGGCCTTACAAATAGCTGTGAAAAGAAGAGAGGCGAAAAGCAAAGGAGAAAAGGAAAGATATAAGCATCTGAATGCAGAGTTCCAAAGAATAGCAAGAAGAGATAAAAAAGCCTTCCTCAGCGATCAGTGCAAAGAAATAGAGGAAAACAACAGAATGGGGAATACTAGAGATCTCTTCAAGAAAATTAGAGACACAAAGGGAACATTTCATGCAAAGATGGGCTCGATAAAGGACAGAAATGGCATGGACCTAACAGAAGCAGAAGATATTAAGAAGAGATGGCAAGAATACACAGAACCGTACAAAAAAGATCTTCATTACCAAGATAATCACGATGGTGTGATCACTCACCTAGAGCCAGACATCCTGGAATGTGAAGTCAAGTGGGCCTTAGAATGCATCACTACAAACAAAGCTAGTGGAGGTGAAAGTGCTGCACTCAATATGCCAGCAAATCTGGAAAACTCAGCAGTGGCCACAGGACTGGAAAAGGTCAGTTTTCATTCCAGTCCCAAAGAAAGGCAATGCCAAAGAATGCTCAAACTACCACACAATTGCACTCGTCTCACTCACTAGTAAAGTATGTTCAAAATTCTCCAAGTAAGACTTCAGCGATATGTGAACCGTGAACTCCCAGATGTTCAAGCTGGTTTTAGAAAAGGCAGAGGAACCAGGGATCAAATTGCCAACATCGAATGGATCACTGAAAAAGCGAGAGAGTTCCAGAAAAACATCTATTTCTGCTTGATTGACTATGCCAAAGCCTTTGACTGTGTGGATCACAAGAAACTGTGGACAATTCTGAAAGAGATGGGAATACCAGACCACCTGACCTTCCTCTTGAGAAACCTGTATGCAGGTCAGGAAGCAACACTTAGAACTGGACATGGAACAACTGACTTTTACCAAATAGGAAAAGGAGTGCGTCAAGGCTGTATATTGTCACCCTGCTTATCTAACTTATATACAGAGTACATCATGAGAAACGCTGGACTGGAAGAAGCACAAGCTGGAATCAAGATTGCCGTGAGAAATATCAATAATCTCAGATATGCAGATGACACCACCCTTACGGCAGAAAGTGAACAGGAACTAAAAAGCCTCTTGATGAAAGTGAAAGTGGAGAGTGAAAAAACTGGCTTAAAGCTCAACATTCATAAAACTTAGATCATGGCATCTGGTCCCGTCACTTCATGGAAAATAGATGGGGAAACAGTGTCAGACTTTATTTTTGGCGGCTCCAAAATCACTGCAGATGGTGACTGCAGCCATGAAATTAAAAGACGCTTACTCCTTGGAAGGAAAGTTATGACCAACCTAGATAATATATTCAAAAGCAGAGACATTACTTTGCCGACTAAGGTCCGTCTAGTCAAGGCTATGGTTTTTCCTGTGGTCATGTATGAATGTGAGAGTTGGACTGTGAAGAAGGCTGAGCGCCGAAGAATTGATGCTTTTGAACTGTGGTGTTGGAGAAGACTCCTGAGAGTCCCTTGGACTGCAAGGAGATCCAACCAGTCCATTCTGAAGGACATCAGCCCTGGGATTTCTTGGAAGGAATGATGCTAAAGCTGAAACTCCAGTACTTTGGCCACCTGATGCAAAGAGTTGACTCATTGGAAAAGACTCTGATGCTGGGAAGGATTGGGGGCAGGTGGAGAAGGGGACGACCAAGGATGGGATGGCTGAATGGCATCACTGACTCGATGGATGTGAGTCTGAGTCAACTCCGGGGGATGGTGATGGACAGGGAGGCCTGGCGGGCTGCGATTCATGGGGTCACGAAGAGTCGGACACGACTGAGCAACTGAACTGAACTGGGCTCAGGGATGGTGGACAATGAAGCTAGTCTCTTCTGAGGTGGTCCTTTCACTCCACAATTGTTGGATTCGAGAACTATGATTTATCAAGATGGGAAAGACAAAGTATGATTTGTCAAGATGAGAAAGACATTGCCCAGTGTCTATTCCTTTTCACCCCAATCCCCAATATTATCATCACTGATCATACATGAAGCAGCCTCTTTACTCTAATTTTTGGAACTTAATTATCCAAGACCTATATTGCTTCTCTCTTATGGAGTCTATGCTCAAAACATTTTAATAAATAGAAACTTCAATGAATGCCACTGCTCTATAGTATAGCACACTGTCTACATCCCCTATGGTACCCAGAACATCAGCCCATGGGTTATAGACCAGTGAATATAGGGACTCTCTTTTTAACTACCAAAATTTCCTTTTCACAGGACAACTGACCTTTTGAGCTTTACACCCCACATTGTGCCTGAACAAGCCAAGAAGCTCTGTAAACATGCAGAGTGAAAAGGAATAGTGGTAGATTCAATGACAGGCCAACAGGAGTTGAAGATAACTGGAAAAATTCAAGGTTAGAAAAATACAAGTTACAGATGAGAAAAAAAGTTTAAAAAATCACACATCTGATAAAGAAGGTAAACAGATATGTAAAGAACTCTCAAAATTCAATGAGATAACAATTTAAAAGGGGATGAAAGATTCCAACAGACATTTTATCAAACAACCTATATAAAGAGCAAATAAACATCTGAAGAAACACCCAAATCATTAGTCATTAGATAAATGCCAATTAAAAATCACAAAGGATACTACACACCCCCATTAGAATGGCTAATTTTTTTTAAAGGGGAAAATACTAATTGTTAATAAGGAATGGCATGGAAAATATCAAGTGTTAACAAGGATAAGCCAAACTCTGATTCATTGCTGATGCAAAAGCAAAGTGAAGTACAACCACTTAAGAAAACAGCTTGACATTTTCCTATTAAGTTAAATATATACTTACAATATGATCTAGCAATATTAGTTCTAGGTATTTAACAAAGATAAATGAAAACTCATGTTCAAACAAAAGCCTATATACAGATGTTTATAGCAGACTTAATCATCATTGTCCAAACCTTGAAGCAGCCAAATGAACTTCAACTTGTTGATGAATAAACAAACTGTTGTGTTATCTCTACAATGTAATACATCTCAGCAATAAGGGATGAATTTCTGATATGCTTGACAATGTGAACGTATCTCAAATGCATTATGCTAAGTGAAGGAAGCTCAGTTTCATATGATTCCACCTGTATAAAATTCTGGAAAAGGCAGAATTATAGAAACAGAAAACATTCGATGATTGTCTAGGGGGCTTGGGGTGGGGGAAGGCATGAGAGAAATTTTGGAGGGTAATGGGACTTTTCTGTGTCTTAATTGTTGTGGTGGTCGTTACATGGCTGTATGTAGTTGCCAAAATTCATTTATTTCACACACCCAAAACTGAATTTTATTATGTAAATGAAGTGAATTAATAAATGTTAAAAGGTCAAGAGTACCTATAAGAGAATAGAATATATTAATAAAAAGAGTGGATATATTTCATATGTGCAACTGAATCACTCTGCTGTACACCTGAAACTAACACTATATTTCAATAATTTAGTTTTTTTTAATGGCTGAGTTGTTTAAAGTAAAAATTGACCCAAATAATTCCAGCCTCTTGATTAGAGATTTGGCTGTATCTGTAATGTCTGGCAGGGGGCAAGAGTTCAGTGATGGACCCACTCTGCAGGGCCTTTTCTTATCCATCTCCAAGTAGTCAAATCACAGGAATCCTAAAGTCCTAACCTGGACACAACTCCTCTGGATACAATTGGCTACTCTCATTTTGAAGTCATTTCTCTCACTTCAAAACCACAATAGCAGTTTCTTTGGACCTCACTTATGACATCAACCAATGTAAAATTGTTATTTAAGATTATAATAGATCCCTTGCTAGACTGTGAACCCAACTGTGAGGGTTGAGATCCTTATCACCCCCCACAGTGTCAGCACACTGCAAAAACAGAGATTAAGAACTGCATAGAGATAAAAAGGTATGCTTCCTCGGAACTTCTTAATATGCATAGCATGCTCTCCCACCCAAAATAATTCATAGCTCAGGTAAAGAATGAACTGTTAGGCAGTTACTACATCTGTTCATTCATTCACTGAGTATTTACTGAGCACCTAATAACTGCAAAGTCTTTTGCTAGACACTAAAGATACAATGGTAAACAAAACTGTCCCTGTCCCCATGGAGATTTCCTTTGAGAAAAGGTGACAGATATTAAATAACTAAATCACTAGATACTTAAACAAGTAATTATACAATTAATTATTTAGTTGCTGTATGAATGGATACCATGAAAAAAAAAATGCAGGGTAATATGAAAAAGTATATGACAGGGATCTTAACTGAGCCTGAATGTTGGGAGAGAAGGGAAGGCTGTGTGCTGAAGACCTACCTGCCTTTTGAGCTGACTGGTGTAAAATGAAGGGGTGAGGGGTGAAGTTTAGAGGAGAGTGTGTCAAGCCTTAAGAAGACAGGAAACACATCTGAAAGAATGTCAGGAAGCTTCATTGCCAGGATCAAGACAGTCGAATACAACAAGATATAGGTAACAGGCAGACACGAGAACACGCAGGGGCAATATGTAAGGAACTGAAAGTTTATATTAATAATAATAGGGACTACTTTGAGGATTTCCATCAGAGGAGAGGAGATACAGAGGAGATTTTCACTAGAGGAGATACAGGATTCAGTTTGCCATTTTAAATAGATACTGCTGGTTGTCATGTGAAGAATGGACTGCAGGGAGTCAGAATGGAGGACTACAGTCAGTGACAAAGCTACCGTAGAAAAGGCCAAGGATGCAACAGTGTGTCTTGGACTGGAATGATAGTTAAGATGAAGAGAAGTGGACAGAGCTGCATAAGAGAACTGAGATAGGCTGAAGAGAAGTGCAGAGTAAGAAAGGCAACTCAGTTCAGAGGCTCTTGGACCTCAACCTTACAGTTCCAATTATGGGATCCCAGAGAGCTGGAGTCAGAAGCAACCCAATAGTTTTACAGATGATGAAACACAGATTTGGAAAAGTTAAGGAATTTGCCCACAGTCACCCAGGAAAGTAGCAACAGAGCTGAACCACAGTATGAAATCTTTTACATTTTTTGCCCTTTTTGTCATTTATACATTTTAGAGTTTAAATTCAATCTCTTTCTTTATTCTTCATTTTTAAAGCAAACACAGTAACATGTCATAAATGGGTCATGGTGCATAACAGAAACCCCAAGACACTTAGACATAAAACACAGGAGACTGTAAGATAGCATTGAGATAAAAACAAGACCTATTTGTTCACCAGTTCAGTTCAGTTCAGTTTTTCAGTTGCTCAGTCATGTCTGACTCTTTGTGACCCCATGAACCACAGCGCACCAGGCCTCCCAGAACTCCCATGAACTCCTGGAGTCCATCCAAACTCATGTTCATTGAGTCGGTGATGCCATTCAACCTCATCCTCTGTTGTCCCCTTCTCCTCCTGCCCTCAATCTTTCCCAGCATCAGGGTCTGTTCAAATAAGTCAGCTCTGCACATCAGGTGGCCAAATTATTGGACTTTCAGCTTCAACATCAGTCCTTCCAATGAACACCTAGGACTGATCTCCTTCAGGATGGACTGGCTGAATCTCCCTGCAGTCCAAGGGACTCTCAAGAGTCTTCTCCAACACCACAGTTCAAAAGCATCAATTCTTCAGCTCTCAGCTTTCTTTATAGTTAAACTCACATCCATACATGAATACTGGAAAATTTGTTCACCACTGTATCCTAAAGCTTAGCAAATGCCAGGTTCATTAAATTGTCTTAATAAAATACTGTTTAATGAATGGATACACTTGCTTTTGCCACTATATTGAGAAATACAATTGAAAAATAATACAAATTGCAAATAGTTTACAGTCATTAAAGGCAAAGTAAATGGCCGAGAATCATAGGACCATAGGCTTGTTTTCAAGCAACTGGTTTTGAAGAGTAGGCAACTACAGGCATTTTAATTTTTAGAAAATTTGTAAATAAACAAATATCTGGAGCAAATGAAATTATTTCTTGACAAGAGTTTACCTGCATTTGAAAATGTGGATTCTTATGGGTAAACAGCCACATTCAAGTACAAAAATCTCAGTCCTACTCTCATAATATATTAAGGAAATCAGTAGTGTTTACCCATATGCCAAGTGCATGGTGTCAGTTTTCAAGTTTATTCAAGTGAGTATCTTCTTACATACTTGCTTTTGCTAATTACAGGAAAACTTGGAGGGTATTATCTCACTGAATCTCCAGAACAACTCTGCAAGGTAGGTAGGGCCAATATGATCATCTTCATTTTATAAAGACAGAAAGTCACATGGAGACAAGATGTGACTTGAGTCCAGGATACTTTTTCTCTGCATTACATACTGTGAGTTATTCAAGACTTTTTCTGAACCCCCATAGCACCAAGATTAAGGTTTACTACACTAATAAAAAACAAAATGCTCAACTGTTCCTCTCCTAGATCACAGATTAGGGGGGTGTGTTCTGGGAAGACCTCTGAATTCACTGTGATCTCTTCTTTTTTGATGCAATGTATTTTGCTTTAAGGAACCATTCTAGAAAGTGCTATGGTATCTATCACACACAACCTGAAATTTATCTGCTACTGTATACTTCAAAAGACATTTACAATAGAACAGTGACTTTCAAAAGTAGTTTGGAAGTCTTTTAAAACTTTACACATAGAGTTCCAATGAGTGAAAGTGAAAGTCAACAGTTATGCCCAACTCTTTGCAACCTCATGAACTGAACTGCAGTTCTCTAGGCTTCTTTGTCCATGGGATCTCCCAGGCAAGAATACTGGGGCGGGTTGCCATTTCCTTCTCCCGGGCATCTTTCCAACCCATGAATTGAACCTGGGTCTTCTGCATTGCAGAGTTCCCATATGACCCAGCAATTCCACTTCTATGTATATACCCAAGAGAAATGGAAAAACCATGTACATACAAAACTTGGACATAAATGTTCACATAGAATTATTCATAATAGAGAAGAAATGAAAACAATCAAATGCCCATTGATGATGGATGGATATACAAGTGGGCTATTCACCAATAGAAGTTAGCAAAATACTCATAACATGCTGTAACATGGATGTACCTTGAAAATATTAAGTGAAAACATTATTCTAAGCCAGTCATGAAAAACGTCATATGATTCCATTTATAGGAAATGTCCAGAACAGATAAATCTATGGCAAAAGGAAGTAGACTAATGGTGGTTTAGGAATGATGGAAAGGGGGAAAAGGGATGTGAATTGGCAGCCAATGAATAGAATTTTTATTCCAAGGGATGAATATGTTCTTAGATTTGGTGATGGCTGCTAACATAATGAGTTGCTACTGCTTTCAACACATGGAGTCTTCAGAAAGAAAATATGGAATAAACAATGTCCTCAGTAGTGAAAGGGTTAGAATTCCCTGGATATACCAGGAAAAAGAATAATCGGTTGGGAGTAAAACACAAGGGTTTGTGTTCTGTTTCCCTGGTTCCGTTGTTTACTGTTTTATGACTATGGTTAAGTTGCCTGGTCTCTCTAAGTTTCTGTTCCCTTATCTGCAAAATAAGGATAATAATATAATTTATTGTTTTTCTGATGATCAAATAATACAAATATTTTAAAATGTCTTCCTTCATCTGTCATCATTCCTTCATTTCTCTAACAATAAAAATATACACTATTGGGCTTATTGAATGTGCCAAATACAATTCATGCTACTAATATCATTATATCAACTAATTATTATAGTGGGTGAACAACATCATATAATGTAAACAGATGTTGACTTCATTCTTTATTTCCAAAATTTTTACTCCTTATTTATAACTATAAATATAAGTAGATTATAATATACTCAGATTATAATACAAAATTATTTTGAAAGGGTAGAAACAAGCTCAAACATATTTTTGCTTTCATACAATAATCACTATTAAGATTTGGGTTCATTCTACCAAAAGTTTTCTGTATCTGTGCACACATGTGCTTACACACACATGCACACAGTGGTGTATGGTAAACCAGTGATGGGGTTAGGATGGGGGCTGATTTGTAGCAATTTTTATTTTCCCCTTGGGTAAACACTCTCACCATAGCCAGTTTCAAACTGCCAATGGTTTAATAGCTGGCTCACATAATTCCTGAAAATTGAATAAATAACTCTCAAAAACCCTGCAATCTAAACGTCAGCCAACAACTGCCACTGTTTTAAAGATTTCAGATTTTGAAAACTTTATACTGTATGGTACCTGTTTTTCCAGTGGTCAGGTATGGATATGAGAGTTGGACTGTGAAGAAAGCTGAGCAACGAAGAATTGATGCTTTTGAACTGTGGTGTTGAAGGACTCTTGAGAGTCCCTTGGACTGCAAGGAGATCCAACCAGTCCATTCTGAAGGAGATCAACCCTGGGATTTCTTTGGAGGGAATGATGCTAAAGCTGAATCTCCAGTACTTTGGCCACCTCATGTGAAGAGTTGACTCATTGGAAAAGACTCTGATGCTGGGAGGGATGGGGGGCAGGAGGAGAAGGGGACGACAGAGGATGAGATGGCTGAATGGCATCACCAACTTGATGGACATGAGTCAGAGTGAACTCCGGGAGTTGGTGATGGACAGAGAGGCCTGGCGGGTTGCGATTCATGGGGTTGCAAAGAGTCAGACACAACTGAGTAACTGAACTTAACTGAACCTGTTTTTAAACAGAAATATCTATCATAAACTCATTTCCTTATCACTTCTCTGGTGGCTCAGTTGGTAAAGAATCCACCTGCAATGCAAGAGACCAAGTTTCAATCCCTGGGTGGGAAAGATCCCCTGGAGAAGGAAATGGCAATCCACTCCAGTATTCTTGCCTGGAAAATCCCATGGACAGAGGAGCCTGGGAGGCTACAGTCAACAAACGTAAAATTAATTTTAAAGACTCAACAGTATTCTCCATTTTTCTTGAATCCTCTATCAATGGATGATTACATTGCTTTTTTCAGCATTACCTATTTGAACAGAAGTGTGAAAAATAAAATTGCGAATACATCTTTATGCATTTCTCTGATTATTTCCTCAAGATATATGTGTGCAAAGTTCATCAAAAGGTCAAAGGGAGGCACTTTTGTGTCTTTGAAACAAACAGTCAAGGTGTCCTCCACAGAACCTATTCCAGGTACACTCTTACACACGGGGTACCAGAACACCACATCTGGGCATGAGATCAACATATCCTGTCCAGCACTAGACAGGACTGTTCCCCTTAATTTTTGCTCATCTAATGGGTGGAAAGTGACATCTAATTGTTAGTTTAATTTGTATCTATCTTACTCATGAATTTGAGCCTCTTTTTAGGAAGAACTTGTTTCTCTTTTTGAACTGCCTAAACTTCTGGTTAAAAATCTTTTCATATTTTTTGAAGAATATATTTTATATTGAATGGATTTCTTTTGTGCACAAGGGCTCCTTGTGTTGTGATGGCACTAACCACTGCCATATACCTATATTTTCCCAAATTGTCATTTTTCTTTTAACTTATAATATTGTGATGCTCCACCAATGTTGTCAATCTTTATGTAATCAAACATATCAAATTTTCTTTAATGGCCCCATCCTTGATGATTGATATATCTAGAAAGGTTTTTATTTCAACCTTGTGAAAATATTTGCACATATTTTCTTCTAGTACTTTTAGGGCTTAATTTATTTTTTTAACATTTAAATATTTATTTCAACTGAGATTTGTTTGGAAGTAAGGAGTGAGGTAAAAAAATTTAACTTTATTTTTATAGAAATTATCCAAATGTCCTAGCATTTAAATACATCTTTTCCACTGATTCTGGATGCTACCTTGGGCATCCGCCAGCTGCAGGGCTGGCTTCCTTTCTTTTCTGGATTTCTGTTTCACTTCAATTTTGTCCTTGGAGAATTTCTTACCAACTCAGCAATTCATTTTAAAAGACATTTATTTTTAAATGCAGAATTTCTAGCTGCTTTACAGGAAAAGAGTTGTTTAGCGGACGTGGTCCACCATACTGAGAAAAACTGAAATCTTCTCCAATCTATTTCTGATGTGCTGGTTAGCATGAACATTCAATAAATAGATAATGTCAGGGACCTGCACAAGTCCTTCCAATAACCTTTTGTGAAGATGATTGCAACAACATCCCTACTAGTCCCTGGACCCTAACTATCTCTTCCTCCTCATCTCAGGCCTCTTCCTCCAGAATTCTTTTCTTTTTTATTTATTTTGTGTGAATTTAAAAATATTTTTATTGAGGTATAATATAACATTATGTTAGTTTCAGGCATACAGCATAATGATTTGATATTTGCATATATGGTGAAATGTTCACCACAGTAAGTCTAGTTAACATTCATCACCATATATAGCTACTTTTTTTTCCCCCTTGGGATGAAGACTTTTAAGGTTTACTCACTTAGCAAATTTCAATGGATAAATAGATAAAGAAGATGTACTATTACTACAGTATTATTCAGTTAAAAAAAGGAATTCTTGCCATTTGTGACAACATGGATAGACCTTGAGACATTATGTTAAGTGATATACATCAAACACCATATGATCTCCTATGTGGAATCTAAACAAATAAAATAAAATAAACAAAAACCTGAGTCCATAGATACAGAGAACAGATTGGTAGTGGCCAGAGGTGAGAGATGGAGAGGTGGGTGAAACAGGTTACAAACTTTCAGTTACAAAATGAGTTATGGGGACATAATGCATAGCAGGAGGACTAAGTTAGTAATACTGAATCATGTATTTGAAAGTTCCCCCCAGTCACGGAAGTTCCAGCAACACTGGCATCATGATCTTTGTGGGTCAAGCCTTCACACATGACATCCACTGCCTTCTCCCAGCTATCTTCTCAAATAGGTCTTCCCAACCACCTGACAATGAGAGTATTGTCCTATCACTTTCCATCAATATAATGTCCTATAGATTATCTTCACAGAACTTTTTAAAAATGTATTTATTTACTTATTTTCTTCTGTCCTACACCTTTTGCAAGAATTAAGCTTCATGAGGGCAGATATCATTTGTGCTTTGTTTACCAACAAATACAGAAGCAGAGTGTCTAGCAGATACTGCTATACTATGAATGCATGCAAAGTGTCTTAATTTTTTTTACATGCTCTGTGGTAAAGGGAACAGTAACAGGTGCCCAGGAAACATCTGCTGAGGTGGGTTCCGCATCTAGTCATGAAGGACCAGTTCCCCTAGATGTGGGTATAATATAGATCTTTGACTTGTTTTTATAACATCACAGAGGTACATTTTCAAAACAGGAGGGGAATACTTATCCTTCTGTGATTAAAAGTATCACATGCTTTAAAATGGAGGCTCAGCCAGTAAAGAATGTATCTGCAATGCAGGAGACCTGTGTTTGCTCCCTGGGTCAGGAAGATCCCTTGGAGAAGGAAATGACAACCCACTCCAGTATTCTTGCCTGGGAAATCACATGGACGGAGGGGCCTGGTGGGCTCCAGTCCATGGGGTCACAAAGAGTCAGACATGACTGGGTGATTGAACACCTCTGCCTGTTAGTATACCTGGCACCACCCTGGCCCTGACAGCTGCTCCTGTCCTTCACCGACCCTACCCAGGACTGTACTGGACAGTGTGTCACTTCTTTGTCATCAAGGGCTTTGTAGTTAATAGATACTGCTTAATAATTACTAGGGTCTGGTGGCCTCTATGCTGTGTTAGTCCCCACAAAATGATGAAAGCTTTTGCTGACATATTCCCAGCACCCACAAGACTGGTTACTCATTCATGAATTTTGACTTAGAGATGCATGTCCTGCTTCCAAGGGCCTACCTTCCTACCCTCGGTTAACTATAAAATTGTCCCCATGGCCCCTTGGTGGCGCAGAGAGCAGCTGCAAATGCTTCTGAATACTTGTCCACCCAATCCAGATCCCACCCTGTAAGTTACCTATAGGAAACTGATCCATTGACTATAATGAGCTACCAGCCTTATTTTTCAGCCTCAAGATGCTTCTCAGTGGGTACATTTGCTCCCTCTGTCCTTCAATACACACACACACACACACACTCACTCACTCACATACACACAAAGTAACAGTTTCTATAATGAAAAAAGATAAAATGTTCCAGGCCCACCAGGAATAAAATGGAACTCAGAGTGAATCTATCACCAAATTTCAAAATTCATATCCAAATACCACTAAAAGCTAGCAGGAAAAAAACTGTCATTATTAGACCAAAAACTATTTTCTAAGACTATACATTTAAAATGTTTCCCAGGTGGCATAGTCGGTAAAGAATCCACCTGCCAATTCAGGAGATACAAGAGACTCAGATTCAATATCTGGGTCAGGAAGATGATCTGGAATAGGGAATGGCAAGCCACTCCAATATTCTTGCCTGGGAAATCTCATCGACATAAGAGCTATATAGTTCATGGAGTTGCAAAGAGTCAGACACAACTGAGCTAGTTTGTGGTGGTACATATCTAAAAAATGTCTGAGCTACATGAAAATATCATTTACCAAGTGCCTAAACACTTAAGAGGAGGGAAAGAGCCTGCTGTACTTGGGCCAGAAGGAAAAGACAACGAGTTCCAATTAATATTTCTGAGTTAGCCACATGGGAAGCCAAATGAATAATGCCAACATAACCTTGAATACCTTGATATTGAATCACTTGCCTTGGAAATGAACTGAGATCATTGTGTTGCAGCAATACATGAACCGTGAACTTCTAGATGTTCAATCTGGTTTTAGAAAGGCAGAGGAGCCAGAGATCAAATTGCCAACATCTGCTGGATCATCAAAAAAGCCAGAGAGTTCCAGAAAAACATCAATTTCTGCTTTATTGACTATGCCAAAGCCTTTGTGTGGATCACAATAAACTGTGGAATATTCTGAAAGAGATGGGAATATCAGACCACCTGACCTGCTTCCTGAGAAACCTGTATGCAGGTCAGGAAGCAACAGTTAGAACTGGACATGGAACAACAGACTGGTTCCAAATAGGAAAAGGAGTACATCAAGGCTGTATATCGTCACCCTGCTTATTTAACTTATATGCAGAGTACATCATGAGAAATGCTGGGCTGGATGAAACACAAGCTGGAATCAAGATTTCCAGGAAAAATATCAATATCCTTAGACATGCAGATGACACCACCCTTATGGCAGAAAGTGAAGAAGAACTAAAGAGCCTCTTGATGAAAATGAAAGAGGAGAATGAAAAAGTTGGCTTAAAGCTCAACATTCAGAAAACTAAGATCATGGCATCCGGTCCCATCACTTTATGGCAAATAGATGGGGAAACAGTGGAAACAGTGAGAGACTTTATTTTTGGGGGGCTCCAAAATCACTGCAGATGGTGACTGCAGCCATGAAATAAAAGATGCTTACTCCTTGGAAGAAAAGTTATGACCAACCCAGACAGCATATTAAAAAGCAGAGACATTACTTTGCCAACAAAGGTCCGTCTAGTCAAGGCTATGGTTTTTCCAGTGGTCATGTATGGATGTGAGAGTTGGACTATAAAGAAAGCTGAGCACAGAAGAATTGATGTTTTTGAACTGTGGTGTTGGAGAAAATTCTTGTGAGTCCCTTGGACTGCAAGGAGATCCAACCAGTCGATCCTAAAGGAGACCAGTCCTGGGTGTTCATTGGAAGGACTGATGTTGAAGTTGAAATTTCAATACTTTGGCGACCTGATGCAGAGCTGACTCATTTGAAAAAACCCTGAAGCTGGGAAAGATTGATGGCAAGAGGAGAAGGGGATGACAGAGGATGAGGTTGAATGGCATCACCGACTCAATGAACATGAGTTTGGGTGGACTCCAGGAGTTCGTGATGGACAGGGAGGCCTGGGATGCTGTGGTTCATGGGGTCGCAAAGAGTCAGACATAAATGAGCAACTGAACAACTGAAGTGAACCTTGAATACTACAATTAACAGTTTTCCATTCCCCTCAAACCCACTACATCCGCACTGAACCACTGTTCTGGTATGCATCTGCGATCTTGTTTAGACCTGCTTTCCTTTAGGAAGTTTTTTATGACCTTAGAAAAATATGTTATCTGAACATATGCAATTGTAGTGCACTGTATTTGTTTCAGGAAGCAACAAATCAATTTTGACATAGTATTTGCACCATGAAAAAAATCACATCATATGTTCTCTGTTTTTTTAATTGGCTGAATGTTTCCTTTCAAATGTGTGTGCTCTGTATCAATTATTGACAGACAGTTTTGGTTGGCATATTTAGAAAATGAAGAGTTTTAATCAAAAAGAATTCAGTGGTAGCATGGTACTGAGCAAACAGCATGCATTTTAAAGTCAATCGTGTAGACAAGTTTTACCACTGAGTAATAGTTTTGTTGTTTAGTTGCTAAGTTATGTCCGACTCTGCGACCCCATGGACTGTAGTCTGCCAGGCTCCTCTGTCCCTGGGATTTCCCAGCAAGAATACCGGAGTGGGTTGCCATGTCCTTCTCCAGGGGATCTCCCCAACCCAGGAACTGAACTCAAGTCTCCTGCATTGGCAGGTGGATTCTTCACCACTGAGCCACCTGGGAAGCCCTGATAATAGGGCTTTTAAGTTAACTGAACTTTTTAAATTCACTTTTCTGAATCTGGAGTTCCTCACTGGTAAAGACAGATGAAAACATTTATCTCTATCTTATGAGGTTATTTAGAAATTTAAGTACTATTTTGTGTTAATACATACATATACACAACTCCCTAATTCAATTAATGTTATCTTCCTCACCTTCCTTCTTTTTTATTAAACACACACACGCCACTATATAGTTATTACCAATTTACAGAGAATTAGAATAAAAGATATTTAAAACCATGCTTAGTTTAACAAGATCTTCCTTTAGTGATTAAAAAATTCAATATTACATAATGCTTCATGGCTATTTTTGCAGTCATAAATTATCATTGCATTGTAGATGAGAAGAAGAACATTTTTAATAATAGGATATTTAGAGTAATAAAGGTGAAATAGCTAAGAGCTTGCTTTAATAAGTAACCAGAAATAAAGACCCTACCTTTACTTTCTTCCTGAAATCCCCCTTAGCATCTCACTAAGAATAGTGCATGCCATGGGAGGGACTCCTCCAACACTTCCATTTACTAACTGCTTTATTCACAATTTCCATTATTTCAACCATCCTCCAAACAAAGCAATACCTTTCTCTTAGACCTAAGTACAAGCTGGGTTTCTACTGAGCCTCAAGCAATACACTGCTATTGGAAAAGACATTTTACAGCTCAGTGTCAATTGCAAACAGATTGTTTCTGCCCTAGACCTTAGGTATGCAGAGTGCATAGGGAACACTCTCGCCTGCCATCTCCTCTTCCTTCATTACCACGCCGGCAATCAACTCTGCCGTATTCTGCCTTCACAATACAAGTATCTTAAAGACGCTGATGGCACTCTTGGCTAGAAGAACACTAGATACAAGGAAACCCCTATAATATTTCAGGCTTCTATTTCATCTCATCATTTTAATATACTAAGAAGAAAGAAAAGAGAATGTAGAGATAAACAACAGAAGCTGAGCTCTTCTGAAATGACACCATCCAATGTAAAGTTCAGTTAGAAAGGGAGAGTATTTAAGTGTGGTATCTTTTTAAAAAGTGTTTTGTTTTTTTAATGACCTGAAAAAGTATATAACTGAGATTGCATCAAACGCAGCAATGTTCCTCTACAGAAAGACTCTGTAGCTCTTTGTCTTTGTATCTCTCCCTATGTGTCTCTGTCTCTATCACTACCTCTTCTCTTTCTTCATCTCTCCTTCCTCTTCTCTCCTCACCCCCACTCCTCTTTGTTTTCCTTTACCTTGAGTGGACGATAAAAAAACCGCTGAAAAGACATTTAGAAGCAAGCCATGGATGTCAAAAAGGCCTGTATAAGAGAAATTCAGTTTTCCCCAGGAGACTAGATAGATCAAAAAGTCCAAAGCAAATTAGAAAATATGAGGATAAAATTAAGGCTTTCTAAGTGAAAAGCAAAAATTAGTTCATTAAGAGTTCTGGGGCCATCTGAAGTCCCAAAGATCTAGGGAAGGACAGAATTAACTCTGGTGCATCAGTTTAATTTATTAAGTATAAAATGTTTGAGCAGCAAACTAGTCCATGATGAATGATTAGAGGTGTCTTCCCAAAGTGAAAAAGGGTAAACAAAGCTAGAGTAAATAATGGTCAACAATGTTTGAGACCTGCTTGAGAACAATAATAATTTGTATATCTGTGCTTGCCTTAACACTAATAGAGATCTATATTTCAACTAAGAATTAAATAAAAGCCACAATATTATATTAATAAAGAGCTATATTTATATAGAAAAAGCTACCAGTGACTGATGGATGACCTCTCTTTCTGTTTCTTTTCTTTTGAGTATCTACATAAGTTCCTTGAAGGAAATACAGTTGGCAAATACACTTCAGTTCATCCCTCTCCCTGGCATGGAAAGCCCAAACTTTAAAAGGACCACAATGTTCTGTTATATAAGTTACGGGAAAAATGCAAACATCAGTACAGTGGCGTATATATCAAAATGCACAGTAATGATCTATATGGGAAAAGAATCTAAGAAAGAGTGGATCTACGTATATGTATAACTGACTCGCTTTGCTGTACACAACACAGTAAATCAACCATACTCCAATAATTTTTTTTAAATGCATACTCCTGCCTAGCTCTTAAAGAGTACTTCAAAAAATATGAAAGTATCTTGGAAGTTAACAACAACAACAAAAAATTATGGCAAAGAGCCTTAAACTATTATTACAGACCTTACGAACACTGTAGGTAAGGGTATTTATTTCCTAATTATGTAAGTTATGCCAGGAGTTTTGATTCTGATGGCAGAAGGAGAAAAGAAATTCATGAAAATAACAGCACTCAGCCAAGTTTAGATGATCAAGTGTGTGATTGTTTTGTCTCTTTTCTCTCATTTTCTCAACCATCTTGTATTTTCATTGTTCCTACCACCTCTAAAACAGAAAAAGACAAAAGAAGGCAATTCTGTATATTGCTTTCATAGGTTTGTATGGCAGGTACTTGAAATTATGACCAAGGTTCTCATATTATTTATAAAATTTACCCATTTTCTCCCTGTCCCTCAAAAATAAATGAGCAATTGCAACACCCAGTGGATTTTAGAATAAAGCAATCTTTGGCTTTTTTTTTTTTAATTGAGGATAGAAGTATATTTTATTTTCTAAAGAAATTCATCTATTAAATAGAAAAGCTGTTTTAAAAATAGTGAAATAAAATGGGTGAGTACTGGCCCAGCAGTGAGTCAGTGGTAATCAGATGGTGATTTGGTTCTCTAAAGCTCATCTAAATATGGTAGAAACAAATGTTAAGGGGTGAGGGGTGGGATGGGCCTGCAGAAACAAAGGTGATTCAAAGGGCAGAAGAAAGTCTTATAAGCCAGACATTGTCACTGAGAACCATGTATACTCACGTATTCCCTACAAAAATAGTGTCCTCTTTTAATTCATACATGTGAAGGAAAAATCAGGTCATTTTTCTAAACATAGAATTATCACTGCATTACAAGATGCCTTTCTAGAGAATTTATAACTGCAAAGTCAGCACCAAACCAATAAATTGTGGTACCCTAATATCTTTTCAGTACCCACCCTTGGGAAGTACAAGTAACTAAAGATAAATATCAGTCTTTCAGAGCATTAAAAAAAAAAAAAAACCAAGAGTGAAGATACCTGCTCCCAAGAAGAAACATTTAAAGGACATCAGGGTGAATGTTATAATTTCAATGACCTTTAGGTCTAAGAATAAAATGAAACTGTATTCTTCTCACATTCTCTAAATGTTTGGACTAAATTGCATAGAAACAAAATGTGTTCAGGATGACCAGCCATGAGCAACAGAGATAGGACTGAATGTCACAAGTACACCCAAGTAAGGAGTTTTTCAAAAAGCTATTCAAATAATATGAGACCATGGGAGCTGGCAACAAATTGAATATTTGCCCCAAACTGAAGGAACCATTGCTTGGCACTAAAATACAATAGATCCTTACAGAAGAAAAACAACAACAAAGAACTGCCCAAGTGTATCTAAAATACATTAAACAAAAACATTTCCTTCACCTGCAAGGATTCTTGTTCTCCATAATCTGTTCCCGACCTACCTTTCCAGCTTGGCTTCTAAACACCTTCACACTATCCCTTCAGCCAAACTGAACTATTCTGTTCCCAAATAAGCGATGTATTTTCTCCTAGAAAAGAACAGTTGTTCTTTGACTGACAAATCTTCAATACTGCCCTACAGGATTAATAACTTTCTTTGCTCTCTCATGCAATTTTGTTTGGTATTTTTTTTTTTCTTCTTTCTCTCAGACTTGACTGTAAGATTCTTACAATAAGAACTTTTCTTTATTTACCCTGGATTCTAACAACATGAAATGGTCAAACACATGATATTTACAATAAAGTGAAACCACTGTAAGATAAATATTTGTCATTAGAAATAATTAAATAATAGGAATGGTGTATCTTGGCTATGTCCATGGTTTATTGTGAGACCCACAATGTTCTTTAATAAAAGAGCAATAATGAAGAATTGGTTGGGATTTTGCTATTGTCAGTTGGATTAGTTGGCTGGATGGTTAGGTCTGCTGTTGCTAATCGGTTGGTTGCTTTGGTTTATATGTAAGGACACAAAGAAACAGCATGATTAAATGACTTTAATGTCATTAAACAGCTCATTAAGTGAAACAGTCAGATCTTGAATCAATATCTTGATTCCTGCTAAGCCACAATGCTACATAGTGTAATTCATTCCCAATAAGTCACGCTATTATTTCCACTCTCAGCAAATTTCTTAAAAATAATGATAAAAAAGTCAGGGAATCTTACCTCTGTTAGCACAAGAAAGCCCTAAGTTTAGGCAATGTGGTATAAAAGAAAGAGCTTGGCTTTTGGAGGAAAGATGGCCTTTGAAACCCTATCAGAAGTCCTGCTAACTGAGGCCAGCCCCACACTCCCCTCTCACCTTTTCCTCCCTACTTGCCCCCTACCCGGCTCTGTATTTCCTAATTTATAAGAGGGTTGTAAGAATTTCTACACCCCACCCCCATCACAGTGTTTTCTGTGAAGCTAATGATAATGTGTGAAAAATCTAGCCCTGCACCTGGCACACAGCCATCAGTTTGTTGACTCTGAAATAAAAAGCTGTATTCAAAGATGTGTGTGTATGTGTGTGTGTGTGTGTGTGTGCGCGTGCGCGCACATGTGTGCGTGCATTTGGGGAAGAAAATTCATTGCTATCATTTTTCATATGGTCTGCAGCAAATAATTTTGAGATGGCAGCATTTTTCAAATTCATCAGATTATACATGGTACCATTCTAACTACCTCTCCAACTTGGAATCATGATTTCTGAATATTTATTTCTACTCTAAAGGTGGCTTTACCAGTTCAACTTTCTAACACACTGCCAAAGAGAAGTATGTGACAAATCAGTTTGCTTTTAGAATTCTTGCAAAGGAGAACTTCTTTGCATATAATATTGGAAATATTTAATTGTATAATAAGCAAAAATGGGAATATTGAGTCTTGAGCTTACATTACAGTGATTTTCTTCCTTGAGGGTGGAAACATCTCAAATGAGGGGGAAGAGGGAGTAAAAATAATTCTCATGTATTAATTTAAAAACATAACACTCTATTACAAGGTGGTCCTTTAATAATTAGCAAAACTCATGACCCCTGGGACCTTAATATATTTTTCTAAATTATTTATATGCTAGTAGAGTCCAAGGGGAATGTATTTAGTAAAAATAATATCTATCTTAGGAACTGAGGAAATAGCTGCAGTCACAGTTTTGTTAAGTACTAGCTGTATGACTTTGGATAGCTCTCAGCCACTCTGATTCTAATTTTCTGAGCCCTAAAAGGGAGTTAAAATACCTTGATTGCTGTGTTTTGGGTGTGAGAACTAAATGACAAAGAATATGTAAAATTCAAATCAAATTTTATTTCAGCAAAGGGAGCTTTATTATCACCTCTATAACTGTAACATTATAATTATATTATCACTACTAAAATCATTCAAGCTTTAATTCCTTAAAAGAGAGTCAATACTGATTTTTGATTATTTGCTTTTATTACTATCAGAAATGAAATGATGATCCCACACTCCCCAGTGAAGATGGAAATCACAGTACTGCTATAGAAAGACTATGCTTTCTAGTCAGAATTGTGTGCCTTAAAGTCCAGTTGACTGTATTTGAAATGCACCACTTAGAAATAAAACTGTTGTGTGGTTGTGATTTCTTTCTAAAATTTGGGACTTTCCTTTAGAGAAGGGCCCACACGAAGGAGTGCAGAGGAACAAGATAAAACAAATATCACAAGCATGTACAGAGCTTTAGGGTTTTCAAGATATCTTTCTTTGTTCACACCAGTCCTGTGGTTCCGTTAACACGGGTACCTGAAGCACAGGAAGGGCCTTGTGAAAGACTCACCAGTCTACTGTCATCCACTCTGTTGTAAAAGTCATGATGCACGAGAGGTTGGTTCATCGGATCCCTTTTTCCCTCTCATAGCTCAGAGCCGGTTCCCCTTTTATTTTTGTCAATAACACTTACTTTTTGTTCCTCTCCTTCCAACTAGGAAGTGCATCACTGACACAGACACAATATACCTTTTCATAAGGAAGGCAAATGAATATGGGCCAGATGGGCCGAGGGCATTACAACATGTTTCCTGCTCCCATGGTGACTCAGTGGGGCTGGTATGAGAATGTATTTTATTCAAGAAATCAGCTTCCCTGGCAGAATTATGAGTCAGTTCCTGGGTAAAAAGCTCACTCTCCAACAACATCTGAGGGGGTGGTGGGGGCTCCTTGGATGGATTACAGTAAAGGTCATTCAGAAAAGCAACTCTGCCAGGACCAGTGGGGAGGCACCAGCCCTGATGAGCCACTAACTCCTGAGAATCCACTGATCTCTAACAAGGTTAACAAGGTCATTTTTCCACTTCCTTTCAAGGTGAGGACATAAAACCACACTGATGAATTGCTAGTATGAATACAAACAAGGTCTATTATAAACTTTATAACTGACCAATTATATAGTTGACCAAGTTGGGCAAAAAAAAAATGTGAAGGGACAGTTTTTCATTCATTTTATATATATATTGCTACCTATACCTATCAGTGAGCTGGTCATAGCAAACACCCTCTTCCAACAACACAAGAGAAGACTCCACACATGGACATCGCCAGATGGTCAACACCGAAATCAGATTGATTATATTCTTTGCAGCCAAAGATGGAGAAGCTCTATACAGTCAACAAAAACAAGGCCAGGAGCTGACTGTGGCTCAGATCATGAACTCCTTATTGCCAAATTCAGACTTAAATTGAAGAAAGTAGGGAAAACCACTAGACCATTCAGGTATGACCTAAATCTAATCCCTTATGATTACATAGCGTAAGTAAGAAAAAGATTTAAGGGACTAGATCTGATAGATAGAGTGCCTGATGAACTATGGACAGAGGTTTGTGACATTGTACAGGAGACAGGGATCAAGAACATCCCTATGGAAAAGAAATGCAAAAAAGCAAAATGGCTGTCTGAGGAGGACTTACAAATAGCTGTGAAAAGAAGAGAAGTGAAAAGCAAAGGAGAAAAGGAAAGATATAAGCATCTGAATTCAGAGTTCCAAAGAATAGCAAGGAGAGATAAGAAAGCCTTCCACAGTGACCAATGCAAAGAAATAGAAGAAAACAACAGAATGGGATAGACTAGAGATCTCTTCAAGAAAATTAGAGATACCAAGGGAACATTTCATGCAAAGATGGGCTCGATAAAGGACAGAAATGTAAGGACCTAACAGAAGCAGAAGATATTAAGAAGAGGTGGCAAGAATACACAGAAGAACTGTACAAGAAAGATCTTCAGGACCCAGATAATCATGATGGTGTGATCACTCACCTAGACAGACATCCTGAAATGTGAAGTCAAGTGGGCCTTCAAAACCATCACTACAAACAAAGCTAGTGGAGGTGATGGAATTCCAGTTGAGCTATTTCAAATCCTGAAAGATGATGCTGTGAAAGTGCTGCACTCAATATGCCAGCAAATTTGGAAAACTCCGTAGTGGCCACAGGACTGGAAAAGGTCAGTTTTCATTCCAATTCCAAAGAAAGGCAATGCTAAAGAATGCTCAAACTACTGCACGAATGCACTCATCTCACATGCTAGTAAAGTAATACTCAAAATTCTCCAAGTCAGACTTCAGCAATATGTGAACTGTGAACTCCCAGATGTTCAAGCTGGTTTTAGAAAAGGCAGAGGAACCAGAGATCAAATTGCCAACATCCGCTGGATCATGGAAAAAGCAAGAGAGTTCCAGAAA
>SJYQ01092089.1:203095-259494 GCA_006410935.1 Redunca redunca
CTGAGAGCCAAAGAATTGATGCTTTAGAACTGTGGTGTTGGAGAAGACTCTTGAGAGTCCCTTGGACTGCAAGGAGATCCAACCAGTCCATTCTAAAGGAGATCAGCCCTGGGATTTCTTTGGAAGGAATGATGCTAAAGCTGAAACTGCAGTACTTTGGCCAGCCACCTCATGTGAAGAGTTGACTCATTGAAAAAGACTCTGATGCTGGGAGGGATTGGGGGCAGGAGGAGAAGGGGACGACAGAGGATGAGATGGCTGGATGGCATCACTGACTCCGTGGACATGAATCTGAGTGAACTCTGGGAGTCGGTGATGGACAGGGAGGCCTGGTGTGCTGCGGTTCATGGGGTCGCAAAGAGTCAGACACAACTGAGCGACTGAACTGAACTGAACTGAGGAAGAGAGAGGGAGAAAGAAAGAAAGAGGAAAACAGGGATTGGAAAGGAAAAAGAACATGAAAAAGGAGGAGGAGAGGAAAAGGATGAGAACGATTGATATAGTGACAAAAAATAATGAGTGTTATGAAGAAAACTAAAGTAGGATAGAGAACTGGAGTGATTAGCAGGCTATTTTAGTTAAGATGGTTAAGGAAGGCCTCTTTAAGAAGATATCATTAAAGGACAGAACTAAATCAAATAAGAAACTACAATCAGGGGTTATACTCAACATATTTATAATCAGGACATCAGGGAACTGGCCAGTCAAATGGGACACTCAGCTAAGCAGGGTAGATGCTGGTTTAAACAGGCAGTAGATCTCTATACTCATGGATCCCAGTTGAATATCAGTCCTGTTTATAATATATCCTCTCTTCTGTAAAGCCCCTAAGAGCCAACAAGATTAGAAGTTATCTCTCCTTCTCTTGGCTTTGAGCTGTCCTCTGTCCAAGTTATACCCCTCCTTTAGTGCTTTTTTGGTTTCCAATAAAATGCCTTAAGTGGTGTAGCAAAGCCAAAACACACACAGGAAAAATAATTAAGATGGTAGGATGGCTCAAATCCATGCCACATGAAGAACAGTTGACGGTATACACGGGAGAACATGGCCATGGGTTGGTGACCCCTGTTAAACATCTCTGTTGGCCTCTCCCATAGAAGAAGAATTAAAGCAATGATATTCAAAGTATGATCCATGATCATCAGGGAATTTCTACATGGGAAGGTTTTTCTTTCAATGAAGATAACTCAGTTCCTTGAATTAAAACTAGAGACTCATGGGATGAGGTATTTTCCATTTAAATCAAGCAGTTGAACCAAAGAAATGTATGGATGTGACAAAAGACAAATTTCAGTTATATGTAGTAATAAAATTTTCTAATAATGTGATCAGTCCAAAGACACAATGGGCCAAAATGAGATGATCACTAGTTAGAGGTACCATCAAATAGTTCTGAGTAGTACTTCTACAGATGAGATGAGACCCACAAAGACAGACTTTCAAGTCCCCTGTAACTCTGATGTCATATGATCCATGTCCATGATAGCTGAGTTTGGTTTAAACTCAATAAATATTTTGGCTGCAACTTCTTATGCTCATGAAGCAACATCCAAAGAAAGAATAAGCCTAATGATAGGTTCTTTCTTTCCTATGTGTGTGCTCTCTGTGTGCATAGTTGCCCAGCCTTGTCCAACTCTCTGTGACCCTTTGGACTGTAGACCTCCAGGCTCCTCTGTCCATGGGACTTTTCAGGCAAGAATACTGACATAGATTGTCATTTCCTTCTCCAGGGGATCTTCCCAACTGAAGGACTGAACCTGTGTCTCTTGTGTCTCCTCCATTGCAGGAGTCATCAGAGCAAAACTCTATCTTTATTTATTTGTTTTTATAAGGTATCAATGGGCTGTTACCACCAAGGCTTTCTCCACCACTGGCTCAAGTCTGGAAAACAGAAGTCATGCACTATCACTGTCATTTCTTTTCCCATAGGACCTGAAGTAAGGGGAAGAAATATGATTCTAGTTGCCTTAAACGTGAAGGTGAAGATAAATCTCTATAATCAAACACACCAAACCAGTCCTCCCAGTGTACTTTGTCCCATAAAGACTAAAGATTTCAGTAGTTCTTGCCACCATCAAAACTATATGATTCTGTCAAATATAAGATTTATATTACCACAGGGGTCAATGAAAATAAGCAGCAACATTATGGTCTCTTAACCCATTTTCAGACATACGACATTACTCTATGTGTTATCTGCATCTTAATAGATTGTTAAAAGACATTCACTCACCTGAGGCATCACTTTGCAGGATCCCATAGAAGTATAGACTCATTACACACCACAGAAGTCCCATCCTGTCAATGCAAATACAAAGGCAAGGAGAGTACTTATTACTCTCAAGTGCTTAAATTATACTAGTGCATATGCAGGCTGACTATCGACTAGAAACTTTTAAGACTTCTACAATATTAACACAAAAATATAACTATATTTATAATACATTTTTAGTATTTATAAAAATAACACAATCAAAATTATAACAATTTTACAATGTTAATATTGTCAGAACCAACCAGGAAGATAGGCTTTTTTTATATCTCCATGTTACAGGTAAGAAAACTGAGACAAGTGTAAATAACAAAAAAGATCCTTTGGCTACAAAAGGGTAACTGGTGCATCTAGCGTGTGCATGCTCAGTCACGTCCACCTCTTTGCAACCCCATGGACTGTAGCCTGCCAGGCTCCTCTGTCCATAGAATTTTCCAGGCAAGAATACTGGAGTGGGTTGCCATTCCCTTCTCCAGGGGATCTTCCTGAAGACCCAGGGATCAAACCCTTGTCTCTTGAGTCTCCTGCATTAACAGGAGATTCTTTACCACTTGCGGCACTTGGGAAGCCCCAGAAAGTGGTAGGGTAACGATTAAATTACAACAGCCTGGCTCTAGAATGGTCTGTTAATCACTGAACTCTGCCTACTTAAATTTTTTTTTTTTTTTAGATTTTTTTTCATCAGAGTTGAATTTCTGGCAGATAAGTTTGTTCTTCTTACCCTTCATCATATTGTCTTGGTTTATTTCCACTTGGAAATGTTTTATTATCTAGACACTTTTTCTTCTTAGTGAGGAACAGAAAGTCTAGAAATCCTAGATTCAGACTTGGTTTGCAGTCCAACATACTCTGAATTTATACTAAAGGGAAATGTCTAACCCTCATGTCTCACTGTGCCTGCTCTACTCTTCCTACTCAAGAGACAAATGATGAAGCTGGATTCCAGTTTCTGTGATGTTTAGCCCTTCTGTTGGTAACCAGCTGAAACAGTTCACTAGCAAGAACAATGCCCTTTTATTTGGTTGTGTGATCTTTAATGCAGAAGGGCTAGAGGTATAACAACTCTGTTGACTATTTCCTTCCCCACTACTCTAGACATATCTGGCCCCCGATAAAACCTCTGTGGGGTTATAAATACTGAAACCTGAATATTATTGAGAAATTCCATATCGAGGACCTCCATTCTCTGTCTTGAAATTAACAGACATATAGGTGGGGCTAATTACAGAGGTCTTGGTAACTTGTCCAGATCATATTTCTACCAGGTGGCAGAGATGAGATTTATATCCACACCTGACAAACTACATCTATTATCCCCAATATTAGCCTGTGTCACAAGTTTCACAGTAACACAGTAGTCTAAAAATCATAGAAGTATTTAACAAATAGGGTGACCTACTAACAGCATTTGAAATAGAACATTTATAAGAGTGCTACACTGAAACAAAAGGTATAAACCAGTACTGTTCAAGCCATCCAGAATGTGTGGTCATTTTAAAGGAGGATGCAAGTTTCATACACTTGTCACCTCTACTGGCCACACATCACCAAAAATCTCTATTGTGCTTCTTTCTTAGCATGATTGTACATAAGAGTCCCATGGAAAGCAAGGAGATCAAACCAGTCACTCTTAAAGGAAATCAACCTGAATACTCTTTGGAAGGACTGATGCTGAAGCTGAAGCTTCAATACTTTTGCCACCTGACACGAAGAGCCAACTCACTGGAAAAGATCCTGATGCTGGGAAAGATCGACGGCAGGAGGAAAAGGGCACAACGGAGGATGAGATGGTTGGATGGCATCACCGATTCATTGGACATGAACTTGGGCAAACTACAGGAGATGGTGAGGGACAGGGAAGCTTGGCATGCTGGACTTATACAAGGTCCATGGAGTTGCAAAGAGTCAGACATGACTTGGCAACTGAACAACAGCAACACAAATCACAGGAGAGTTTATTATATCTTAAACAACATTTTATCTCAGAAATTAAATGTCTCTTTCTTAACACCACCATTCCCTCTAATTCTTATACCATTACCTTAGGGAATTTTTCTTTTGGCATTCTTTAATTCAATAAAACATGTATTGAACACTTTTTGTTGACAAGTCACTAGCCTATAATTGCAGAGGCCTCTCTCAAGCAAGATGTAGGGGCTTCTCTAAAGGCACTTATCCCCAGTAGAGGAAATAAACCACATGCAAACCACTTCAGCATCATCAACTTTGAACAACAGACAGGCAGAGGCACTACAGGATGTTCAAAGATTCATCAGACAGAAGTTTGAGCACTAGGCAGAGTCTAACAGAAACTTAAAGTGTGTGCAAGAAATAGCTACCATACAAAGTAAAGTGATAAAAATAGACAGGAGCTGATAAGTGTTATTGAAGATTAGCAAAAGAAAGAGATTACTCCAGCTAAGGCAGTCAAAGAAGACTAAATAGAAGAGGTAGCTTTAAACTGAAAGAAGTGGTTTGGAAATTTAGAATTGAGGCAGAAGGAAAGTGTCGGGGAAAGAAACTCACTGGAGAATAATGCTCAGAGGAAAGCATGGAACATATATAGGAAATCGTCTATAAATAATTCAGTTTGACTCAAGCACAGGGTATTAGGAAAAGAACTATAAAAGATTTTGGTGGAAAGCACAGGGTTTTAGGATCAGAATATTGCAAGGTCTTGAACAGCAGGCTAAGAACTTGGGATTAATTTAAACAGCAAGGAGGGAATCACTGAAATTTTCTGATCAGAGGAATGATATGGTGATCAAATTATGCTGTATGGAGGTCATCCTCCAGGCACACATTGGATGGATTGCCACTAAATTGTGTCTTGAAATCAATTTGATTCCTCAGTTGATCATCACAATAATTGTTATGCTCCTAGTTTTGTGTCATCCATAAACTTGATGAACATCCCACCTATGTCCTCATCCAAGTCATTAACAAAAGTAATTAATAATTCTGTTTAGTCCTTGTCAACAGAGAGGAAGTAGACATTTAATTGCTCATATAAGGCAAAGTAATCTCAGTTCCAATACTCAGCTATTCTAAAGGATTCTAACCTCCCAAATTGTTTTTGGCTATTTAAAAAAAAAAAAAAAAGCCTCACACCTCTCTACTTTCACAATTTGCCTGTTTATAAGCTGCTGAGTTCCTATGGCAACACTTTGAAGACATTCTAATTAGTGTGGATTGAGAGCCTAAATTGATAATCCCAGGAGTAACTGGATTATGCTGGAGGCAACAAGGAGCTGGGTTACCAAGGTAAACTTAAAATAATATGTGGAAATACAAATCCAGGGTCAGTCCTGCCTTATAATGAATCAGAATAAATCAGACTGAAAAAAATATATGATTATGCAGGCTGGTTTTAAAAGATAAAGGTACCAATGGTCTGAAATATTTCTGACAAGATTGATTTATTTAACATAGACTTGCATTCAGCCCCAGAAGTTTACTATTGTTACAAGTAATACAATTTTTTTTCTTTTTTTTTGGCTGCACTGCAGCATGCAGAACTTTCCAGACCAGGGATTGAACCTGCCACACCCCCTGCAGTGGAAGCTTGGAATCTTAACCACTGGACCACCAGGGAAGTCCAGTAATATGCTTTTGATTCTCATTTCTTGTGCAGAGTGGGACTAGGTATTTTTAGACCTGGAAAAACAATCAGAAAAGAAAAGGAATCTATCTAATAATGCAGAGTTTCTCATGGTCTGAAGTACAACCTAGCTTTACATTATTGTGAGGGGGTTTATTAGCTTCTGCCTTTGCTTCAGATGACTAGAACGTAAATACAATAAATTCCTAGTCATCCTTCCCTGCATTTTGTTTACTATATGATCATTCCACACTTCCCCTCTTAGATATTAGTACTTATCTTATATTCAATGCCATTGTTTCCTAATATAATGTTTATATCACCTAGCAAGAAGTTTCAAATATATACTTAGTTCTATGTAATCGACATGATAATAAAGATTGCTATTACATATTCACTTCAATATCTATCCATGCAAATTAATCTTTCCAGTGTCTGCTTTCTCTAGGGACATTAAGCTTCAAAATTTCCTTACCTCTGAGTTTGCCCTGATCACTGGATTTTCTCACTGACCAGGAGATAGGCTGAAACTAGGCTATCTACCCCTAGATAATAATTCAGATTATCTCTGAATCATCATTTGCTCAGTCTTCCTTCTATACAACAGTATTTTACAAGACCACAGACTATTCATCCATCAGTTTCCTTAATTCCATATGCAGCTCCATAATCAGATCATAGCCACTCTCCGAATCTCAGCAACCTGGTTGGGGCATGGTCCTTCAACTTGGTTCTTATCAGCACTCTGTTCTAGGAGCCTGCATTTATTTTCCCTGTAATATCTTACTCTAAGCTGGAGAAGGAAATGGCAACCCACTCCAGTATTCTTGCCTGGAGAATCCCATGGATGGAGGAGCCTGTTGGGCTACAGTCCACAGGGTCGCAAAGAGTCGGACACGACTGAGCGACTTAACTAACTAACTAACTAAGCTGGATAAACCTCATCTATCCATGAAGCTTTATCTGCTTCATTTGTGGCTGACAGATACCCTGCGCTTTGACCTGTCCACTGAAAACTTGGACATTAACAGCAAGTCACAGAACCTAGATGGTCATCTACATGCAGGATCAGCCCTGCAGCCCAATTACTTCCTTGAGCCTGAATTCCATCTAGATCTTTATTTTCCTTTTTCTAATATACTAATAATGTTTGAGCAGGTTTTGCTTCATTCAGCAAAGTAAAATAATAGGCTCTGAATCTGGGTATAATGAAGTAAGCATATTCCACTTTGTCTTTCTTAATGAATGTAGCTATAAACCTGGGGAGAGTACATGGAGCAACTTTTTGAAGACTCTAAATTGGAAGCAATAGCACATTCTTTTCAAGTATGCATAAGCATTCATCATAATATCATGCACCATAAATCAAAAACAAATTTAAAGGAATTCAAAGTATATCTCTAACTGCAGAATTAAACTATCAATATAAATAAATAACATGAAAAAATCTCCAAAGATTTAGGAATTAAAATATATACTTCTAAATAATACATGGAACAAAGAGCAAGTCTTGAGGGAAATTAGAAAATATTTTGAACTGAACAAAAGTGAAAAGCCAACATACCAAAATGCATGGGATACAGTTAAATCAGTGCTTAGAGAATAATTTTCTGTATTAAATGTTCACAATAAAAAAATAATAAAGATCCCAAGAAAATAATCTAATATTTCATCTTAAGAACCTACAAAAAGAAGACAAAACTAAACCAAGCAAGCAAAATGAGGAAAATAATAAAGAATGGAGATAAAGATTTCTATTGTTGTTCAGTCGCCAAGCTGTGTCAGACTCTTTGAGACCCCATGGACTGTAGTATGCCAGGCTTCCCTGTCCTTCACTATCTTTTGGAATTTGCTCAAACTCATATCCATTGAGTTGGTGATGCCATCCAACCGTCTCCTCCGTTGTTCCCACCTTTTTCTCTTGCTCAAAGATTTTTAGACCAGAAATAATAATACGCATAGAAAAAATAACAAAGCCAGAAGCTGGTTCCTTGAAAAGAATAATAAAATAGCTAAACCTTTATCCAGGAGAATCAACAAGGAAAGTAAAACACATCACTAATATTAGGAATAAAAGAGGATATTTCACTACTGATTACACAGCATTAAGAGTCCCTTGGATGGCAAGGAGATCCAACCAGTCCATTCTGAAGGAGATGAACCCTGGGATTTCTTTGGAAGGAATGATGCTAAAGCTGAAACTCCAGTACTTTGGCCACCTCATGCGAAGAGTTGACTCATTGGAAAAGACTTTGATGCTGGGAGGGATTGGGGGCAGGAGGAGAAGGGGACGACAGAGGATGAGATGCCTGGATGTCATCACTGACTCAATGGACACGAGTCTGGGTGAGCTCCGGGAGTTGGTGATGGACAGGGAGGCCTGGCGTGCTGCGATTCATGGGGTCGCAAAGAGTCGGACACGACTGAGCAACTGAACTGAACTGAACTGAACAACTCTAGGCACACAAATGCCACAATTTAGATAAAATGGACCATCTCAAAAACTACAAGTTACCAAAGTTCACCCAAAATTAAATGGACAATCTGAATGGTCCTATAATTATTAAAAAGAAATTGCATGTGTAGGTAGAAATCTTCCAAAAAATAAATATTTAAGCATTGGTGGTTTCACTGGTGAATTCTACCAAACATTTAAAAAATTAATAACATCAATTCTACACAAGTTCCTCCAGAAAATTAAAGAGGACAAAATTGTTCCAATTCATTTAATGGCATCAATATTACTCTCATTACAAAACCTACCATAGACAGCACAAGAAAACAAATTTACAGATATTCTACAATCAAGCAGCGTTTATCCCAGGAATTCAAGATTGGTTTCAGTATTTTCACAGATTTAAAGAAGAAAAATGACAGTACTTTCAGGAACAGTACTTGACCAAATTCAATACCCATTCATGATATAAATTCTCAGGAACCTAAGTATAGGAGGGAACTTACTCAAATAGCAAAAGAGCATCTAATAAAAAACCTACAGCTAACATTACATCTAATGTTAAAAGACTGAATGCTTTAAGGAGCAAGGAAAGGATATTCCTAGTACTATTCAACATCATTCTAGAAGTCTTATCCATGCAATAAGGCTATACACAGATGACATGATTTTCAACATAGAAAGTCCTAAGGAATCTATTTATAAATAGAACTAAATATGGTTAGCAAGATTACAGAACGTGTAGTCAATGCACAAAAATTAAACGTATTACTATGAACTAGCAATGAACAATTATAAAGATTTTTTTAATACAGGTTACAATAACTCAAAGAAAAACTAATCTGTATGCTGAAATTTAAAAAAAAACATTGATAAGAAACCAAAAAAACTAAATACGTGGTTGTCAAGACGGCCTTCATGCCCTAATCTCTGGAACCCGTAATGTTACCTAACTTGGCAAAAGTAATTTTACAAATGTAATTAAGATTATAGAGTTTAAAATACAGAGATTATATTGGATTATTCACATGGGCTTGAACTAACCATTCAGTCAGTTCAGTTCAGTTGCTCTGTCATGTCTGACTCTTTGTGACCCCATACACGGCAGCACACCAGGCCTTCCTGTCCATCAGCAACGCCCAGAGTTTACCCAAACTAATGTACATGGAGTCGGTGATGCCATCCAACCATCTCATCCTCTCTTGTCCCCTCTTCTCCTGCCTTCAATCTTTCCAAGAATCAGGGTCTTTTCAAATGAGTCAGTTCTTCGCAATAGGTGGCCAAAGTATTGGAGTTTCAGCTTCAGCATCACTCCTTCCAATGAACACTCAAGACTGATCTCCTTTAGGATGGACTGGTTGGATCTCCTTGCAGTCCAAGGGACTATCAAGAGTCTTCTCCAAGCCACAGTTCAAAAGCATCAATTCTTCGGTGCTCAGTTTTCTTTATAGTCCAACAATCACATCCATACATAACTACTGGAAAAACCATAGCCTTGACTAGAGGAACCTTTGTTGGCAAAGTAATGTCTCTGCTTTTTAATATGTTTAATAACTTTCCTTCCAATGAGTAAGTGTCTTTTAATTTCATGGCTGCAGTCACCATCTGCAGTGATTTTGGAGCCCCCCACCCCAAAATAAAATCAGCCACTCTTTCCACTGTTTCCCCATCTATTTGCCATGAAGTGATGGGACCGGATGCCATGATTTTCATTTTCTGAAAATCATGAGCTTTAAAAGTTGAGCTTTAAGCCAACTTTTTCACTCTTCTCTTTTACTTTCATCAAGAGGCTCTTTAGTTCTTTTTCACTTTCTGCCATAAGGGTGGTGTCATCTGCATATCTAAGATTATTGATATTTCTCCGGCAATCTTGATTCCAGCTTGTGCTTCCTCCAGCCCAGTGTTTCTCATGATGTACTCTACATATAAGTTAAATAGCAGGGTGACAATTTTTACAGCCTTGACGTACTCCTTTTCCTATTTGGAACCAGTCTGTTGTTCCATGTCCAGTTCTAATTGTTATTTCCTGACTTGCATACAGGTTTCTCAAGAAGCAGGTCAGGTGATCTGGTATTCCCATCTCTTTCAGAATTTTCCAGAGTTTATTGTGATCCACATAGTCAAAGGCTTTGACATTGTCAGTAAACCAGAAATAGATGTTTTTCTGGAACTCTCTCGCTTTGTCAATGATCCATTCGATGTTGGCAATTTGATCTCTGGTTCCTCTGCCTTTTCTAAAACCAGCTTGAACATCTGGGAGTTCACGGTTCACATATTGCTGAAGCCTTACTTGGAGAATTTTGGACATACTTTACTAGTGAGTGAGACGAGTGCAATTGTGTGGTAGTTTGAGCATTCTTTGGCATTGCCTTTCTTTGGGACTGGAATGAAAACTGACCTTTTCCAGTCCTGTGGCCACTGCGGAGTTTTCCAAATTTGCTGGCATATTGAGTGCAGCACTTTCACAGCACCATCTTTCAGGATTTGAAATAGCTCAACTGGAATTACATCATCTTGACTAGCTTTGTTCGTAGTGATGCTTCCTAAGGCCCACTTGACTTCACATTCCAGGATGTCTGACTCTAGGTGAGCGATTACACCATCATGATTATCTGGGTCATGAAGATCTATTTTTTATAGTTCTTCTGTGTATTCTTGCCACTTCCTCTTAGTATCTTCTCCTTCTGTTAGGTCCATACTATTTCTGTCCTTTATTGAGCCCATCTTTGCATGAAATGTTCCCTTGGTATCTCTAATTTTCTTGAAGAAATCTCTCATCTTTCCCATTCTATTGTTTTCCTCTATTTCTTTGCACTGATCACTGAGGAAGGCTTTCTTATCTCTCCTTGCTATTCTTTGGACCTCTGCATTATGAGCCCTTAAAAGCCAGATAACTTTCTCTGGCTAAAGTCAGAGAAATGTAGCAAAGGATGAGGCAAAGAAGTGGGAAGTGAGAAGAACTCTATAGGTCTTTGATATTGAAAGATAAATATAGAAGCATGCCATGGAATGCCAGTTGCATTAAAGAACTGGAGAAATCTTCAGCTGACAGTCGGTTCAGTTGCTCAGTTATGTCTGACTCTTTGAGACCCCATGGACTGCAGCACGTCAAGCTTCCCTGTCCATCACCAACTTCCAGAGATTACTCAAACTCATGTCCATTGAGTCAGTGATGCCATACATCCATCTCATCCTCTGTAGTCCCTTTCTCCTCCTACCTTCAATCTTTCCCACGCTCAGGGTGTTTTCCAGTGAGTCAGCTCTTCACATCAGGTGGCCAAAGTACTGGAGCTTCAGCTTCAGCATCAGTCTTTCCAATGAATATTCAGGAGTGATTTCCTTTAGGACTGACTGGTTTGATCTCTTGCAATTGAAGGGACTCTCAAAAGTCTTCTCCAACACTCCAGTTCAAAAGCATTAGATTTTCAGTGCTCAGCTTTCTTTATAGTCCAACTCTCAAGTCAATACATGACTACTGGAAAAAGCATAGCCTTGACTAGACAGACCTTAGTCAACAAAGTAATGTCTGTGATAATTTTAATATGGTGTCTAGATTTGCCATAGCTTTTCTTCCAAGGAGCAAGCGTTGTTTAATTTCATGGCTGCAGTCACCATCTGCAGTGATTTTAGAGACCAAGAAAATGAAGTCTCTCACTGTTTCCATTGTTTCCTCAAATATTTTCCATGAAGTGATGGGAATGGATGCCATGATCTTAGTTTTTTGAATGTTGAGTTTTAAGTCAGCATTTTCTCTCCCTTCTTTCACTTTCATCAAGAGACTCTTTAAAGTTCCTCTTCACTTTCACCTGACAACCACTAAGGAAATAAGAACCTCAGGCCTGTAGCTACAGTGCATGGAATTTGGTCAACAACTTCGAAGAGTCATCTTTCCAAGCACCTCTAGAATGGAACACCACCTTGCTGACAACCTTGATCCCTTTGATTTAACCATGTAAGGCCCTAAGCAGAGAACCAACTAAACCATATTAACCTGCACTTTTGACTCACAGAATCTCTGGTGTTAATAAATGATTTTTAATTAATTAATTAATTTTGGATATTGCTTTAAGCCACTAAGTTTCTGGTATTTACATATTGGTAACAGAAAATAATACAAGAGATATACCATGCTCATGGATTATAAGACTCCACATAAAAAAGATGTCAATTCTCCCCCAAATTATTTGACAGACTTAATGAAATTCCAATCAAAAATTCTATAAAGATCTTTACAGATATACACAAGTTGATTCTAAAATTTATATGGAAAGAGAAATACCTTAAATATAGGAAACCATTTTGACAAAGAAGAATAAAGTTATAGGAATCACACTACAACCAACCCAATTTTAAAATGTCAAAAGTCTTAAAGAGGTATGTTATCAAAATTCAACATTATTAGCTATACGGAAATGGAAATTAAAACCACAAAATGAGATACCACAAAACACCTTTCAGAAAAACTAAAGTTAAAAAAAACTGACAGTAGGAACTTTCCCTAGCAGTCTAGTGGTTAAGACTTTGCCTTCCAGCATAGAGCGTGCAGGTCTGATTCTTGGTGATGGAGCTAAGATCCCATATGCCTCTTGGCCAAAAAAACCAATGCATAAAACAGAAGCAGGGTTGTAACAGGTGCAATAAAGACTTGTTAAAAATGGTCCACATCAGAAAATAAAAATAACTAATCTTAAAAAGAAATAAGAAATACAATACTAAATGCTGAAGATAATACAGAACAACTGGAACTCTCCTACTGCCGAGACTACAAAATGGTACAGCCTCTTAAGAAAACAACTTGTCAGTTTCTTATTCAGTTGTGTGTGCTTAGTCACTCAGTCATGTCCACCTCTTTGCGACCCCATAGATGGTAGCCCCTCCAGGGTTCTCTGTCCATGGGGATTCTCGAGGCAAGAATACTGGAGTGGGTTGCTGTGTCCTCCTCCATGGGATTTTCCCAACTCAGGGATCAAACCCAGGTCTCCGGCATTGCAGGCAGATTGCCATCTAAGCCATCAGGGAAGCCAGGTAAACACATATATACCATAGAACCTAGCAATCCTACTCCTAGCTATTTACGTAAGAGAAATGGAAACCTATGTTCAGACAAAAACCTATACGTGAATGATTATAGTGACTCCATTATTAATTGCCATAAACTAGAAACAACTCAAATGTCCCTCAGTTGGGAAACAGATAAACAAATCCTTGTGTGTGTGTGTGTGTGTGTGTCTGTGTGCATGCATTTGTGCCTGCTCAGTTACTCAGTTGTGTCCAACTCTTTGTGACCCCATGGACTGTAGCCCACCAGGCTCCTGTGTCCACGGGACCTTCCAGGCAGGAGAACTGGAGTGGGTTGCCATTTCCTCCTCCAGGGGATCTTCCCAAACCAGAAATCTTCTACATCTCATGTACAAGCAGGCAGATTCTTTACCACTGAGCCACCTGAGAAACCCAAACAAACCCTGGTACAACCCCAAAACGGACTCCTTGTCATCAGTGTGTAACAATGAGCTGTTGATAACAACAGCTGAGTGTCAAAGGCATTATGCTGGGTGGGGGAAAAAAAAAAAAAAAGGCCAGTTTCAATAGGTTATCCACCATCCAGATTTAAATGACAGTTCCAAAAGACAAAACGAACATGACATAGAATAGATCAGGGGCTAGAGGCAGTAGCCCCTGCTACAGACACAACACAACACAAGGGTGTTGTTTGGGACACAGAACAGTTCTATGTCCTGATTGGGGCAATGATTAAACGAGTCTACCCATGAGTTAAAATTCATAGAGTTGTACTTCCAAAAAAACCAATTTTATTGCATATTAATTTGATAAGATATGTGTAAGTCGCATGATTTTTATTTCTAAAAAGCTTCACAAATGATTCGTGAACCCCTTTAGATAATTTAAATCAATGAAAGCTGTTTTAACCTGAATTTGGTTTCTATTTTCAAATTTCACTTTGAAAGTAACGCAATCCTATCGTTAAGTATGAAATGTTCCCAAAAAAGCCTAGCAGGAGAGGCACATGGAGAGATCAATGAAGCTGTTCCAACTTTCAGCACATCAAGCCAGTGTTGGTAACCTGGATACAACAGCAGAGTCAAAGTTCAGAAAACACGAGCACACTCTTCTTAGATACTGCCTTCCTCTTTCTAACTAAATAGCTTCAAAGTGTTTGGAACTCGGAGAGGACATATATAACATAATATACCACCTGCCACCTTCAGAAGCTTGGAATAGAATGTGAGCAGGTTGATTTCCTTTTGTTCTTTAATATTTTGAATAGCAACACGCTCCATGCCATGAGGGAAGAAATATCATCATTAAGTCTCACCTTTCACAAAAGAGAACTAGAACTAGGTTTTCAGTGAGAAGAAGGTGAAAGTGCACTGAACTTGATGTACTAGGTCTCACTGTATGATTGTGGATGGCCTGGGACAAGAGAATTATTCACAGCAAACACTTAAAGTTATAACCTGCTCACTGTCTTAATGACACTTCTTAGGGCAGGAAGAGTCTTCCAATGTACATTCTCCCCAGTAGGTGAACAATTTGATAGCTATTCTGTACTTATGGATACTGAGACTTGAGTTTTACATGAGGTGAAAGAACTATTAATAATACCTACCTTATCAGTTTGTTGGGAGTAGTGTGCTTGATAATTCCTGTAGAGTATATTTAGCACTGTCCAAGAACATAAATAACTCTCAGCAAATTTCATTTATAATTAACGCTTATTAAATGAGGCAATATATGAAAAACACTTCAGAAATTGTGGCACAGGAGACAGATGAGCTATCTTTAGTAGCATTTACAAAGAACAGACCGAATTACTTGGTTCAGGTTGATCATCGACCATTAAGCAAAACATGTCATGCCCTACTTTTTGAACATACCAGGTGCAAGTTTAGTTTCCAAACTATTTCTGGAAAAACAGTCATGATTGTAAGTCGGGCCTCTGTAACTTACAGATAAGCCATGATTGTAATGATTCACTTTATAAAAAACTTAAACCTTGAAAAATCATAGTTCACATGGTTACCTTCTCTAGACCTCTAATCTCTCATTTTCAAAATGAAATGAAAACCTCTGCCTTGGTATCTCATAGGGTAGGGCAGCTGTAGAAGATCAAATGATGTGACAAGTGGAAAACTTTAATTGCAAAGTATTATACTATTGTAAGGGGCTTCTGGGGTGGCTCTGACAGTAAAGAGTCCACCTGTAATGCAGGAGACCCAGGTTTGATCCCTGGGTCAGGAAGATCCCCTGGAGAAGGGAATGGCTACCCCCACTCTGGTATTCTTGCCTGGAGAATTCCATAGACAGAGGAGCCTGGGAGGCTATGGTCCTTGGGATTGCAAAGAGTTGGGCATGACTGGGTTATTTTCACTTTACTTTACTCCATACTATTATAAAAGTGTACCAACATTGGTTTTTATTATGATAAGATGGGATTTTTGTTTTGTTTAGATTTTAAACATTTGAAGGAGTGGAGATCTTAAAGTCTAAAAGTCTATTAAATGACTTAATTCAAATCAGAATATAGATAGCCTTTGGCTATATTAACAGGGAGGAGAAAGAGTGAGGCTTCCAAGGTCAGGTCATGTTTTATTCCTTAGTCAGGTGATGGTGACATGATGCTGTTGTAGTTTAGTCACTAAGTCATGTCCAACTCTTTTGTGACCCCATGGACTGTAGCCCACCAGTCTCCTTTATCCAAGGGATTTCCCAGGCAAGGATACTGGAGTGGGTTGCTATTTCCTTCTCCAGAGGTTCTTCCTGACCCAAGGATTTAACTCATGTCTCTTGCATTGGCAGGCAGATTCTTTACCACTGAGCCACCAGGGAAGCCCAGTTACATGATGATGCATTTGTAAAAATTTAGCAATTTGCACATTTAATATTTATGTACTTTAGAGCTTCCCTGAGAGCTCACTTGGTAAAGAATCCACCAATTCTTGTGACCCCAATGCAGGTGACCCCAGTTTGATTCCTGGGTCAGGAAGATCCACTGGAGAAGGGATAGGCTACCCACTCTAGTATTCTTGAGCTTCCCTTGTTGCTCAGCTGGTAAAGCATCCTCTGCAATGTGGGAGACCTGGGTTCAATCCCTAGGTTGGGAAGATTCTCTGGAGAAGGGGATTTGTAAAAATTCAGCAATTTGTACATTTAATATTTCTGTACTTTAGTGTTAATATATTATGCATATGGAAAAAAATCTTTGCTTGATTGAAGTTAAAGGTGTGATTTATAACAACAGGGAGAGGTTAGAGAAAGGCATAGGATAGCAATCTAACTTTTTAAATCAACAAAGCAGCTTAAAATCCAACACAGAATATGACAGAGAGGCATCTCAGGGAACCTCAAACCCATGGAGAGGAGGGAAATATTTATGATGAACCTAACATTTGTGCTAACTCACTTGGCAAATATTTATCAAGCTCTGGACACAATCTGAGGGAGAAGACAGAATGGAAATGTCCCCTGTGTTCATATGGAGCATGCAGTTCTAAGGCATATAAATTACTAGATTCTAAAGAACAGGGCTACAGCAGAAGCATTTCATAGCATGTGAAAGCCTAGAGGAGGGAGCAGCTCACTGGGGAAAGGTGATGTTTTTGAAGTTCAAGTACAGAGTTAGGTGAAATTTAAACCACCACCGACAAAAAACAGTCACATCACCTTATAGGCTAAGATCTAGTCACCTCCAGGTTAGGAAATTCATTAATTCTCAGTATAGAAAAACTTCTTAACTATCTGAGGTTTTTCTCCCCTTAAATTTCACTGCCACTAATAATCTCTCTAATTCAAAGGGGTGGTCTGAAGATCACGATCCTGTCTGGGAGGCTGTCTAGAGACAGACCTCATCTACACACTGTTAGAGAGTCCACAACGAACAAAACTGCAGCCAAGTTTTCATAGGTTTCTCCATAAAGACTGCAAGCTCCAGCTTCTGAGCACACAGAATTGAATTTTGTTCAAACCCAGAAGTGTTCATTGAACTACCATTTCATACTCTTTAACAGGAACTGTGCAGTACAGAAATAAACACACAGCTCTTATAATCATGGATCTCATAGTTTGAGAGCAAAGTCAGACTTCTAAACACAAACAGAAAGAAAAGTAAAGAAAAGAACAAGTAAGTGATCAAATACAATACAAGTATACCAAAAAGCATGATAAAAACTATCATATCCTATGGTGAACATTCTGCCAAAGGATCACGTGACCATATGATTTTAAAAAGTAATATGTCATGTATCTCTTTTTTAGGGATTCACAATATACATTAACATTCTAAAGGCTCAGGTCATTTACCAAGCAAATATTGTGGTTGAGTTGTTTTAACCCAGCATTCAGTTCAGTTCAGTCGCTCAGTCGTGTCCAACTTTTTGCAACCCCATGAATCGCAGCACACCAGGCCTCCCTGTCCATCACCAACACCCAGAGTTCACTCAGACTTTCGTCCATCGAGTCAGTGATGCCATCCAGCCATCTCATCCTCAGTCGTCCCCTTCTCCTCCTGCCCTCAATCCCTCCCAGCATCAAAGTCTTTTCCAATGAGTCAACTCTTCGCATGAGGTGGCCAGAGTACTGGCATTTCAGCTTTAGCATCATTCCTTCCAAAGAAATCCCAGGGTTGATCTTCAGAATGGACTGGTTGGATCTCCTTGCAGTCCAAGGGACCCTCAAGAGTCTTCTCCAACACCACAGTTCAAAAGCATCAATTCTTCGGTGCTCAGCCTTCTTCACAGTCCAACTCACATCTATACATGACCACTGGAAAAACCATAGCCTTGACTAGATGGACCTTAGTTGACAGAGTAATGTCTCTGCTTTTGAATATGCTATCTAGGATGGTCATAACTTTTCTTCCAAGGAGTAAGGGTCTTTTAATTTCATGGCTGCAGTTACCATCTGCAGTGATTTTGGAGCTCCCCAAAATAAAGTCTGACACTGTTTCCACTGTTTCCACATCTATTTCCCATGAAGTGATGGGACCAGATGCCATGATCTTCGTTCTCTAAATGTTGAGCTTTAAGCCAACTTTTTCACTCTCCACTTTCACTTTCATCAAGAGGCTTTTTAGCTCCTCTTCACTTTCTGCCATAAGGGTGGTGTCATCTGCATATCTGAGATTATTGATATTTCTCCTGGCAATCTTGATTCCAGCTTGTGTTTCTNGTCTCCTGTACAATGTCATGAACCTCATTCCATAGTTCATCAGGCATTCTATCAGATCTAGGCCCTTAAATCTATTTCTTACTTCCACTGTATAATCATCAGGGATTTGATTGAGGTCATACCTGAATGGTCTAGTGGTTTTCCCTGTTTCCTTCAATTTAAGTCTGAATTTGGTAACAAGTGTTATGCCCAAGTCACGAAATCTCCCAATGACCACCAGGGAGCCAGTATCCGATGCAAAAGTAAGAGAGTTTTTATTACCAAGCTCAAGCTGGGGCTCCCACTGGCACCGATGCAGCGGCTATAGGGAGGGAGCCCCGAGTTTTGGGTTACACTGGTTTTATAGGGAATATTCAGGTTAAAAAGGTAACAAAAAGGGGGTGTTCAGGCTGAAGGACTACTGATTGTTTTTTTTTTTTTTTTACTTACACGGTGAATCATTATTTCACAAAGGTAAATCATCACTTCCAAGGTAAATCACAAATGTACATCATTACTTCCAAGGTAAATCACAAATGTAAATCATTACTTCCAAGGTAAATCACAAATCCTTGAACTTAAAGTCAGGAGGTTTAACCTAAGGGCTGATTGGCTCGTGCATAGCAGGGCAAGTTTAGGCAATATCCAAAGTCTAAGTCTGTTTGTCCGGTACCTTTGCAAAAATGGAGTTCTTTTACAAGATGGAGTAGCTCAGGCTCTACACAAGGAGTTCATGATCTGAGTCACAGTCAAAGTTATCTCCCCATGAACTCCTTTATGACGCATTAAAACTCTTAGGGCTCCACTGAAATACTGAAATACATAGCGACAATTTTAATTAGAAGGAAGAGAGCCCCATCCTTAACTCCCGTATTAATCTTCAGTCCACAAGATGCAATTGTGTTTCAAAATCACCTAACTCCACTTTAAACTAAACCAGGGAAAGAAATGAATCCTAGCTTTTCTAAAGCGCCATCTCACCTCTGTAGCCCTTCCGGGTTCTCTCTTTTCTTGCCACTGGTTGGAATTAAACTATGTATGCTTTCTCTGAAAACTCAGTTCAGATATCTATATTTCCCTTAGAGCTCTGAGAAATTTTTGTCCTAATCTGTTTTATTTAGGTTTTTCTCTTTTTACCTCTCTTTTGGGGTTAGGACTCCAAGTTTGTGTCCACTGTACAACAGTTCAATGCTGTTACATAATGAACATATATAACCATAAGGCAATTGCTAGGTGTTAGAAAGAGCATCTCCCAGGATACAGTCAACCTCTGTTCTAGTTTGCTGTTGGTCGCCTTTTAATTGTGCTCCCATGGATATCTTACTTAATCCCTGTGGACACAGATATTCTTATTAATAAAATAACATAATAAATACTTACTTCATAGGCTCTTATAAGGATCAAACTAGATAATATTTACGAAAAGTCTTATAAATGGTGAGTGAAGTAAAAGTTACTCAGTCGTGTCTGACTCTGCAACCCCATGGACTATTTGGCCTCTGGAATTCTCCAGACCAGAATACTGGAGTGGGTAGCCTTTCCCTTCTCCAGGGAATCTTCCCAACCCAGGGATTGAACCCAGGTCTCCTGCATTGCAGGCGGATTCTTTGCAAGCTGAGAAATAAGTGAAGTCCAAGAATACGGGAGTGGGTAACCTATTTCTTTTCTAGGGGATCTTCCCGACTCATGAACTGAACCAGGGTCTCCTGCATTGCAGACAGATTCTTCACCAACTGAGCTATCAGGGTAGCCATAAATGGTGAATTATGATGCAAATAAGAAGTGCTGATGTTTTATTTGTCACACATATTCACATGAATGTTGGGTTCTTCAGTAAGGCTAAAGGTCATGCAGAGAATGAAGTCTCCTCCAGGAGTGGGTATACATAGATGTCACTACGAGTTCTGTGACTCCTTATCAAGAAACTTGTTTCAGTAATTAGACTTGAATGCATCTAAGCGATCCCCCATCAAGTTACTCATCCTTTCACCAGAGCTTGTCCCTGTGTCAGTTCCCATTAGAGAAATTAAAAAAAAAAAAAAAAAAGACTGGCTTCCTAGAGATCACGCATCAGAATGGAGCTTCACTTGTGTTCAGGGACCTGGATGTTTCAGTAGCTTCAGCTACTAAAACAGATCCTGCAGCACTTGGGGGCTCCTCATTCTCATTTACACATAGATACAGGTGGGATAAGTCCCAAGTCCTGCTTTGTGTGACTTTGTCTATGCACTAAACTGTCCTGGTGCCTCGGTTTCCACAGCTGGCTTTGTTAAGAAGAGTTAAAATCAAAGGCTAAAGCAGAACATTCACAGAAGACTCCTCACATACCAGACTGACACTGTGCCAATTGTGAGAAAGCACAGAGGCTTCAGGACGCCTCTAGCTTCAAGCATTCTGTCTACTGGGGCACACAGCCCACCAGGCATCTACCCCTTCCCCATCCTCAACCTTGTCCCTGAAACACAAAGATAACGTTCCAAGTCTTCCTGGGAACCCACGTAAGCCAAAACTAGAGAACACTGAAGAAAATCTTCTCACTCTGTATCTAAAGTGTTAAAGAAAATCCCCTTATGAACTAACACTGAGGAGGTCTGTGTGAGTCTGTGTCCCTGTTGAGAAAATTCTATGGCTTCTTTCACTGATTTTTGGACACCAGGATCATCCTGACAGATGGTAATGTGTACCCACCAGTCCCATAGTCTGGGATGTGACCTCAGTCAACCAGATCACTCTGGATGGAGGGAAAAGGTGGGGGAGTTCTGGCAATAATTCTTTATATGTGCATTTGACATTTGGTGACTTTATGCAAATAGAGTAAGACCACGCAATCCCCCTTTCATCAGAATGAGAGTAAGCTGGAATTTTATAGGGCTCTTATGCACTGATCTATAAACCACTAAAGACTCAAGTGACCCTAATTTCAACAAGTATGCCTTATCTTCACTATACAGCTACTTAGGGGAGAAAAGTGCCCTCACAGAAAGGTGCTAAGGCAGTACTTAATACAAGATTTTAAAATGCATTGACAAGAAAATAGAGCAGGGCAGCAGAACATATACTAAAAAAAATATGATAGAGTACAACAGGGGCGTTTCATAGCTGCACTATAAGCCTTTTAGGGGTGTTTCTTGCCAATGCAAAGCTAATAAACAGTACCTGAATATTCACTATGTGGACCTTCTGTACTAAATGCTAAAGGATGAAACAGATTTTACTAATGATATATCTCAGACCCCAGGAAAATCACAACCAAACAGTGATCTCCAGCATACACTTTGCTAATTTAACCTTGTAGCTAAAAGCTTACACTTTTAGTCAAAAGTTCCAATCCTTGGCTCTGCCATTTAGTAGTCATGGAATATTGGTCAAGTTACTTACTTAATCTGTCTTTGCCTTAGTCTTCTCAGCTGTAAAATGGGGAGAATAACAGCAGCTGTCGGTAAAGAATCTGCCTACAGTGCAGGAGACCTGGGTTCTATCCCTGGGTCAAGATGATACCCTGGAGAAGGAAATGCCTGGAAAATCCTATGGACAGAGGAGCCTGGCGGGCTACAGTCCATGGGGTCACAAGAGTTGGACAAGACTTAGCTACTAAATCACCGTTATTTCTTTAACTGTACAAAAGTTTAGCTATTATTAATCATGTAAGTCCAAAGAACGTGTTCTAAAGAAGGAATTACTCGATTCCTTGTGCTTTAACATTGGGAGTAAGTTGGGTAGGGGTGGTTGAACTGGATGGCCTTACAGCTGGATTCTGAACACAGGTAACACTCTGAAATGCAACCATGCATAGAAAGATGGGCATTTAGGGCAAAATTAAAACAAAACTTACTTTTTACCACAGAGCATAGAACAGGAAGGAAAACTTGTTGAAAGGTTCTAATTAGATGAGTATTATCTTGCAGTTATTAAGTTCCTAAAACCATGTACTAGAGAACAGTGATTCAGAATAAGAATTTTATTCTGCATATCATTTCAAGGCCATATACTCCTTGGAGCCACTAATTGTATCAATGCATGGTTACCACATTCTGCCCTAGGTAGCAGTACTGGTGATAATAGGATTTAATAGGACATTACCCAAGCACTGGGGCCATAAAACGCATGTTTAATTATGCCGACACTGCCAGTTCAAGAATGGAAGCCTTTCTCATCAGCACAAAAAATAATTTTAAAACATTTTGCCATTCAAAAGTTGTTTGTTTGTTTGTTTTTCCCCCACGCACATATTCATTTAAACCTCTGAAGTCTATGTAGAGTATGGTATTTAATGTCAATCCCATTCTACAGAAGTAGTGATTTTTCCAAAGCTCCACTGATAATAAATGTGAAAGTGTTAGTCATTCAGCCATGTCCGACTTTATGCAACCCCATGGACTATAGCTCATCATGCTCCCTTGTCCATGGAATTATCCAGGAAAGAATACTGGAGTGGGTAGCCATTCCCTTCTCCAGGGCATCTTCCCCATCCAGGGACTGAACCCAGGTCTTCCACATTGCAGGCAGATACCTTACCGTCTGAACCACCAGGGAAGCTAATAAATGTGATCCCAGTATTCAAACTAAGATACCATGATCTCATGATCTTTCCGCTACATGCTCCCTCTCTGCTCTTGTCATTATTTTAAAAGTTTGTGTTAGAGACACTGGGCCACAGAAGCACCATTTTCTACTATAGTCTGAATGTCTACCTTCTGCTTAGCAGAAAGTCTCAGCATTCTTCATGTCCTAAAGAAAATCCCATGTTGCTTCATGCCATTGATCTGTAACTGTCTCCAACAAAAGGATCTGAATGCCTGCTGTGGCCCTGAGAATTTTAAATAAGAAGTCAATGAGAGATGCTGGTTCTGTAACTGTCTAGGGGCGGATAAAACCTTGGTGGAATAATAATCATATCAATATGCTGGCTACATGAATGATCTTGCGGTGAATTACAACAGGGCACTTCAACTCCAAAGCCTAGGGGGGGCACATCTGCATAATTAATCTTGCTCTGCAGTAACCCAGCAGGGTCAGCAACATTGGCATTCTGCAGCCGAAATTAATGTTTCATTATTTTAGTCCCTTTGGTGTTTCTTTGGATTCAGGAAAATAATATCAGATGCAGCATCTCTGTTGACATAGGGTTTTAAAAGATCACCAAATCATAAAAAAAAAAAAAAAAAAAAACTCTCACATAAATCCTGGTAAGTAGACAGGATAAATTCGACACACGGTCCTAATACACCTACTAAATTCAAGGTTCTTGATACATATTTATATTTTCTTCTCAGATTAACTTGGAGCCTCTAAAGACCACATATTGATCCATATTGTCCAGCTTGGGCTTCTACAAAGTGATTTCAAGAAATTACATTTTTGGTATTGGGCTCACATTTTAAAGAAACATGAGGTTGTTAATATTAGGTGAAATATTAAGTTTAAAAGTTATCTTTTTTCTACATGACTTCTCTGTAGGTTTAGAATGCACACTGTGAAACCAAATTACTTAGAAATCATTAACAGTGCTCCTCAAACTCGATTGACTTCAGGATCCTTGTTCAAAATATCTCTATAAGCAGGAGGATTCTGGGCACAGTTTATAAATGCTGACTGAAGTTCTTTCAGAAAAACAGGGGTTTCATCTGTATAAGGCATCTCAGTAAATAGAACAAGCTTTGAGAAATTCCTGCTACTTCTCCCAGGAGGTATGTTAGTATGTAAAGTAAGGGTCATGAATTCTTAACTGGAAAAAAAAAACCTGGGAAATTCAAATCAATTTGCTAATTCGGGAAGCCATCCCTGTGGCAAGCAAGAATGCAGAAACAGGAGCATAGTGACTAGCTAAAGTGGGACATAAGACATGCCAGTGGATTTAAGTACAATAAAGCTATGCTCGGCCGGTATAGCCAACTGTAGTTGATTATGATATCATTTCTTCTGAATTTTTGATGCTGTTGCCAAATCAGAACATAAGATGCCACAGAGAAAATGTCAGAAAACACAGGGGGGCTCTTATTTCTCCAGTTATAAAAGGAGTGAGCATACATGAAGAGACCGGAAATATAACCCTTTCACCTCTGCAACCTTCAAATATGCTAGAAACATTAAAAGTGCTATTATTTTTAATTGGGCTGCCCTACTCTGAACAAGAGAAAGACGAGAAAATGTGTATTAATTAGGCTGACCTAAAAAACAGTGGCTTTTTGCATGTAAATATTCTTTCTATCCACCGATGCTTAAAAAAAAAGACTGAAATCTTGCTCTCCAAAGTCAAAAGAAGAGATGTTTACCACATCACAAACAAGAAGGATATAAAAGCCTTAGGTAAGTTTTGGGTGCTATGAGGACGCCTGTAAAGGCTGACTAATGACAAGGACCAAATCAGTTTTTCCACATAACACATCTTAATTCTGTTTCCCTGATGTCCTTCATATGACATTCTGGCTCCTCCAGGATCTGGAGGCAAAATGCTTTTCCACATCACTCTTCATACAACCCAGTCTCCGGCCACAGGTACACAGGACAGGGATATAAATCAACCCTGCTCCTCCCTTCCCTTTTAATCATCCATTCTGCCTGGAATGCCCTGCCTTCCCCGCTTCACATCTACAAAAGCCGCTCATCCTTCAAGATCTATTTCAAAAAACCTTTCCTTCATGAAACCCCCCCTGCTTCCTTTAGCCAGACGTAATTTATTTCTTCTCCTTACAACTTTCCCATCTGGTTGCAGTAATGCAATCCTTCGCCTTGTACTATAGTTAAGCGCATATGTCTTCTCTCTTGAGAACAGGGTCTACCTCTGAAGAATCTGTCTCACAGGGCCTCACAGGAAACCTAGCGCATGAAAGGGCTCCGTCCTGCAGACCGAGCAATTGCCACCATCCGAACACAGTGATTTTACAAGCTGTTTCTCAGTCCAGGAAAATACCAAAACTCTTTCATTTGTTTTCCACACCTCCGGCCTCTCAACAGTCATTTCTTTCTCCAGGTCATCTTTAGAGGGGCGTTTCCTTACTAAAATCCAGAGACAGTTTACATGAATACCTTGAGACTGTCTTCTGTCTCATCAGGGTAAGACCCGGTTATGCCTTATAAGACACACAATCGCATTTATTCTGTGCGTAATTTACACTGAGAAAGACCCAGAGTGAGCGCCTGCCCACGTGTCCATATAGGGAACTCCTGGGACTAACCCTGGAATACTGCTTAATTTGGATTTACAGTGTCTGGTTCAACGATACTACAGCTCATTATTTTTTGGCCAGGGTGAAACCCCTTGAGTGTGCTGGTGCTGGACAAGAAGAATATTCCCTTCTTCCTAACTGTATGTGTTCCAGAGGATGAGTGTGTTTCTACCTGCCATTTCTAACACCTCAAAAGCTTTGAGGCAGTATCTAGACTTAGAAAGGATAAGCCGATATAAGGATGTAACAAGCTTTCCTTGACCCCTTTGTATCATTCCCCAGATGTTGCACTCTGGAATTCTTAAAGCCTGAAGCATGATTTCTGTCAGCAGAGGGGCATGTGACTTTTACCATCCAGGGTTCTTGAAAATTCCCCCAATCAACAGAAATTGACTAGAGGCCAGACAATAAATTCAGACATGGCTTCATTGGGGCCCCTGCTGCAGCATGAGAAAGTGAGAACAAACAACAGGTTCCCTTGCTTCCTTGCTCCCCAAGAAAGGTAAGCTTGTTCCTTATATGCGGTGAGGGTAGAGATGTGTCCAGGGGTCAGACCAAGGGAGTGACCGAGGCATTTTGCGTGCCCCTTGGCCAGTGTTGTGTGGGACATGTGCACTACTCTGCTATTGCTCTAGGCATCTCAGAAGCTGCTATTGGTTTTTTTGGACTCTTTGTAGCTTTCAGGTCCAATTTGCCCCAACTGTGCATGAAAACAGTTGTTTTTAGTCTCATACAGTTTCTTGGTATTTTGTTGCTTGAGGAGATGTGTGCCCAAGTGCAAGCATTGCAGTACCGCAGCCAAAGGTCCGAGGTCCCAGGCTTGTCTCATGATCAGGAACCAGAGGAAAGCAGAGTCGAGCAGCAATAAGCCAAGACTTCGCTGGTGGTTCATACGGTAAAGCGGCTGCCTACACTGAGGGAGACCCAGGTTCGATCCCTGGATGGGGAAGATCCTCTGGAGAAGGAAATGGCAACCCACTCCAGTACTCTCGCCTGGAAAACCCCATGGACTGAGGAGCCTGGTAGGCTACAGTCCATGGGGTTGCAAAGTCAGACACGACTGAATCACTTCACTTCACTTCACTTCAAAGCTAAGCCAAGAGTACATGTAAAGAGAAGGTAAATCTAGAAAATTTAACTTTTTAATTTTTTTTAATTGTTCGATATTTGCTTTACAATACTGTGTTGGTCTCTGCCATACATCAACACGGTGGGGTGGGAGATGGAAGGGAGTTTCAAGAGGGAGGAAATTTAACTTTGAGAACATTGTAACCTTTCATTTATTCAACAAATATTTTCCAAATCCTTATATATGCTAGGTACCTTACTCCACTGAAATAATCCATGCTTTGACAGTATAGACAACATTTCTTTCCAGTCTTATTTTTTTCCAGTCTTATTTGACATTTGCAACCCTTATTCAGAAAGGAATATAATTTTTCTGCTTTACAGATGAAGAAATTAGGTGCAAAAAAGTGAAGTGTCTTACTCAAGATCTCACAGCCACCAAATAGCAAAGAGTTTGGTTTTAAATAGGGACCTCAGATTGCAGCAGAGTATCTCTCCTGGTTCTTTTATATCATCCCCCCGACCCAGTGCCCATGGCAGGCTACAAATAAAAGAGACAAAGGAAGTAGTCAATATTTAGTTTGCTATATTTCACAAAGTAATCCAAAATATCAACTTAGAAAAGATAAAGATTCACTGGAGCAAAGGTTGTGAAAAATGCTAATCTATATCAGTAAAATCCTTGAGTTATAAGCAAAAAATATTTTCACTGGGAAAGTGATTTTTATTACTTTAATGTAATGGAGTGGCACAAATGAGATGTTTCTGGGAACTGCACAGACTTAGATTATTTGTGATTAGTATAGCATCACTTGTATAAATGAGGGCCCCACATTCAAAGGTTTTAAAGTTGTTTTTCCTAGTCAGGTTCCCAAGGAAATACCTTTATGTTTCAAATCCAGGCCAATAAGAACTCCACTTATCGTCCAGGGGTAGGATATTGAAATTTCACAGGCAGTTTTTAATAGGTAGGTAAAAATGCTAATAATGGTGGTTGCCTGGGGCCAGAAGGGGAGGGAATAGGGAGTCAGTGTTTAAAGGGTACGATTTCTGTTGAGGAAGATGAAAAAGTTCTGGAGATGGATAGTGGTGATGGCTACACCACAGTGTAAATCTACTTAAATTGTCACTTTCAAAATGTACGCTTTCAAAATGGTTAAAATGGTAAATTTTAAATTTTATGTGTATTTTACCATAATAGAAAAACTTTTTAAAGTTAAAAATGCTAATGAATTTTCAAATCAGATTCCATTGAGAAAGGATATAATTTGTTACACCAGGTTAAAGACAAACTTCAGCTCTCTAGTTGATCACAAACTCAGAAAAAAGTGACTTTAATTCTAAACTGAATTAACTAAACATACTAACGTATGTCCAAATTAAAGATAAGAGGCTTTATTCTCCTCGTTGAGAATAAGGAAGGAGATTTATTTCCTTTATGAATTTTAATTTTATATTGGGGTATATTTGATTAACAGTGTTGTGTTAGTTGCAGGTATACAGCAAAGCGATTCAGTTAATACATATAGCTATTCTTTTCCAAATTCTTTCCCCATTTAGGTTACTACAGAGTTTTGAGCAGCCCTGTACTATACAGTTGATCCTTATTGATTATTTATTTTAAATATAGTAGTGTGTATGTGCCAATCTCAAACTCCCAATTTGTCCCTTCCTCTCTACCTTTCCCCTTTGGTAACCATAAGACTGTTTTCTAAGCCTGTGAGTCTGTTTCTATTTTATAAATGAGTTCATTTGTATCTTTTTGTTTTTTAGATTCTATGTATAAGTGATATATGATATTTGTCTGGCTTACTTAACTTGATATAATAATCTCCAGACCCATCCATGTTGCNAGCAAAGCGATTCAGTTAATACATATAGCTATTCTTTTCCAAATTCTTTCCCCATTTAGGTTACTACAGAGTTTTGAGCAGCCCTGTGCTATACAGTTGATCCTTATTGATTATTTATTTTAAATATAGTAGTGTGTATGTGCCAATCTCAAACTCCCAATTTGTCCCTTCCTCTCTACCTTTCCCCTTTGGTAACCATAAGACTGTTTTCTAAGCCTGTGAGTCTGTTTCTATTTTATAAATGAGTTCATTTGTATCTTTTTGTTTTTTAGATTCTATGTATAAGTGATATATGATATTTGTCTGGCTTACTTAACTTGATATAATAATCTCCAGACCCATCCATGTTGCTGCAAATGACATTATTTCATTCCTTTTAATGGATAAGTAATATTCCATTGTGTATATGTAGCATTTCTCTTTTTATCCATTCCTCTGCTAATTGACATTCAGGTTGTTTCCAAACCTTAGCTATGGTAAACAGTGCTGCAATGAACATTAAGATGTATGTGTACTTTGAACCATGATTTTATCAGAATATATGCCCAGGAGTGGGACTGCTGAGTCATATGGTACCTCTATTTTTTAGTCTTTTAAGGAACCTCCATACTGTTCTCCATAGCAGCTGTACCAGTTTACATTCCAACAGAGTGTAGAAGTGTTCCCTTTTCTCCACACCCTCTCTAGCATTTACTATTTGTAGACGTTGATGATGGCCATTCTGACCTCACTGTAGGTTTCATTTGTCATTCTCTAATAATTAATGATGTTGAGAATCTTTTCATGTGTTCTTGGTCATCATTATGTTTTCTTTGGAGAAATGTCTATTTAGGTCTTCTGCCCATTTTTTATTGGATTATTATTATTATTTTATTGTACTATATAAGCTGTTTGTGGAGTTTCCCTGATGGCTCAGACTATAAAGAATCTGCCTGCAACTGCAGGAGACATGGGTTCCATCCATAAGTCTGATCCTTGAGTCTGACCCCTGGGTCAGGAAGACCCCCTGGCAAAGGGAATGGCTGCCCACTCCAGTATTCTTGCTTGGAGAATTCCATGGACAGAGGAGCCTGGTGGGCTAAAGTCCATGGGGTGGCAAAGAGTCAGACACAACTGAGTGACTAACACTATGGAAAGCTGTTTGTAGATTTGGAGATTAATCCCTTGACAGCTGCACTAGGGTTGCAAAACCACTCCTTGTCAGACCCAGCAATCCCACTTCTGGGTATTGATCCAAACAAATTAAAGTCAGCTCACTCTCATACTCACTGCAACAGGATTCACAATAGCCACAATGTGGAAAAAAACTAAATGTCCATCTACAGATGAATGGATAAAGAAAACTGTTGTATAAATACAAACAATGGAATCCTATTCAGCCTTAAAAAAGAAGACAATTCTGCAATAGACTATGACTTGGATGAACTTTGAGAACATTATGCTAAGTGAAATAACCCAGTCATAGAAAGACAAATATTGTATGACTCCACTTATGTGAGTTATCTAAAATAGTTAAATTCATACAACCAAAGAGTTGAATGGTAGCAGCCATGGCCTTAGGGGATGGGGAAATGAGAGTCCATAATCAATGGGCATACCGTTTCAGTTAAGAGAGAGATGCATCCGTTCTAGAGACCGGCTGTATATTATTGACCTATGCTGCTGCTGCTGCTGCTAAGTCGCTTCAGTCGTGTCTGACTCTGTGCAACCCCATAGATGGCAGCCCCCAGGCTCCCCCGTCCCTGGGATTCTCCAGGCAAGAATACTGGAGTGGGTTGCCATTTCCTTCTCCAATGCATGAAGGTCAAAAGAGAAAGTGAAGTCGCTCAGTTGTGTCTGACTCTTAGCAACCCCATGGACTGCAGCCTACCAGGCTCCTCCACCCATGGGATTTTCCAGGCAAGAGTACTGGAGTGGGGTGCCATTGCCTTTTCCGTTATTGACCTACTGTCAACAGTAATGTGTTGCAGACTTAAATTTTTGTCAGCAGTGTAGATCATATGTTAAGTCTTCTTACCAAAATAAATAATAATTTAAAAAGTAAAGATATGAGAATGTTTTCCTTTGAATAAAGCCAATTAACTAACAGTCAGTCCCATTACCAAGTAATGTCAGGATGAACTATGTGTAACAAATGATACTATGAAGTCCTCTTACTTGAGAACAAGGTATTGTTTATCCTGAAAACATACACACAATAGGCCACTTGATTATGTAAATGTTTGAGATTTCTTTCTGTTTTTGCAGTCTCTTAGTGAATAGCATGAGATTCATCTATTTTTAATGCTTATTCAGTCATAAGAGTGTTTTCTTTCTTTCTTACCTTTGTGGAGAGGATTTCTAAGTTGAGAGGCTTTGTTTTTAATTCTATTCTTCCAACATCTCCTAAACCAATAACATAATTTTCACTAAAATAAGGAAGAAACCCTAAAAGATAGAGACTAATTTTTATTATTACAAACTGGCAGGAAAACCTGAAGAAAGGGCCAGTTGGACTTCTGGAAGAAGAGGCAAGCAGATTTCAAAATAACAAAAGAATATTCATATCTATGGGCTTCCCTGGTGGCTCAGGGAAGCCTGCAATGCCAGAGATCTGGGTTTGATCCCTGGGTCAAGATACCCTGGAGAAGGGAATGACAACCTACTCCAGTATTCTTGCCTGGAGAATCCAATGGGCAGGGTCACAGATTAACACACACACACTTTCATATCTGTGAAAATAAATAAAAGATTAATTGTACATCCAAGACAGGTAGCAATGTCCTTGTAGACCAGCTTGTGAAAAGGGTTCTGGAATGATTTCCAAAATAAGAATTCTGTGACTTTTGAGGCTTTCAACTTCATGACAGATATCATACAGACACTGGTCCACCAAAGACAAAAAAACTGTAAAGACGAAAGTTAAGAAAGTTAAAAAGAGACCTTAAGAAGGAGGGAAGAAGTAAGGGAGAGCTGGAAGGAGACAGTGAGAGAGAAAGAAAAGAGAGAAAGAGGGAGAATAAGAATATGAATGTGAATAATAATAATCATAATTCATAGAAATTAGTCCTTCATTGGCCATTTCCACATATCCAGCACCTTCTGGATTTCTCTAAATAAAAGTTCTATGACAATTTTGTTAAACATTTGTTAATATCTATCTTATTACACATTGTATTATGGCCATTCTTAACTTCTCACTTCTATTTATCATGAGCACTTTAAANATGGGAATAATGAGCAGAATGAATGAGAGAACCACAAAACAAATCCATCATGACTAGAAGAGAAGACAGAAGTGACAGACAGGAAGAAAAATAGTAACTCTAGGCAAAGTGCGGAGGATGGCGGCAGTGGGAGAAATATCTGAAGAGAATCTATAACAGGAGGTAGAAAAAGCCCTTTTGAAATTATGAAGCTTCTCCTTTTCTAAATTTTCATAAAGCAAGTATAATCAATTGACACATTATTTTCCTGAGACCAGATACACCAAAATCTGATTCTGAACCTTACTCTAGCTTGTGATCAGGCTTCCAATTCTTGACACAAATACAAAATTATGTCAGTTGTACAGATACAACTCTATTAATAAAATACAGATACAAAGTGTTTCTCTGTGCCTTAATAGCAATTCCTTGAACGGTAAATTCCCATGAGCTTCTGAAAGCTTCAATACCCCATGTCACTGCGGCAGTTCTGAAAGAAGTGAAAGGAGGAAACAGGTTTGATAATGGGGTAAGCCCCTTTGGACCAAGGGTTGTAAAACCCAACCACAGCAATGACAAGAATGAGACAGTTTGAAAGATTTCTCACTGACAAGATTCGTGAAAATACCCTGCATTCACATACATATTTCCCTCACATACCCTCCTCATTGAAATCACAGGCTTTCATTCAACAGTCCACACTGAAGGGGCACTCCTGCACGCAAAGCCATTCCTCATGCCCTGCAGATGAAACAGGAGGAAGACAGTCCCTGATCCCAAGACTCAATCTATCAGAATCCACGACTTGAAAGCAATCAAGTGAAAAGCAAAGCTAGATATACGTTCGGAGACACTATTTCTCAAATAGTAATGTGTATAAAGATGATCTGCAGATCTTGGTAAATTAGAAACTCTGAATCAGCAAAGAGAAGAGAAGAGAAGACAGAAGTGACAGGCAAGAAGAAAAGACCCCAAATTCTATCTTTCTAGTTCACCCCCAGAGGTTGCTGATGCTGTTGCTCCCTGGACCACATGTAGATTGAGAAGCAACAGCCTAAGGCATAAAATGTAATTATAAATAAAGAACTACGGGAACCTGAAGTTAGATGTGATTCCTTCTAGCTCATAGGTTTAGAGAAGTTTCATACAGAAGACCCTGCACTGAAACAGGTGGAGAGGCAGAGGGAACAGGTGTGTCTTTGTAGGTGGTGGGGACCAGAGAGATCACACAGAGGAGAGTGGGGGAGTGGAGAGGAAGGGACAGAAGGAAAGAGGAGAAGGAGTTGTAAAAGGAGAAAATAAGTTGGGCAAAGTTCTGAAAGCAAAAACTGCATGAGTTATTTAGAAAAATACAAGATATCTATAAGACTAGAGGGTAATCTGAAGGGGAGCAGACAAGGAATTATGGAAAGTGGGCCATTTATGACAAGCCAGGGAAAAATGATGGAGTTCTTATAGGGATTTGACCCTCTTTGGGGTGTTTTTCTTATTTAGTCGTTAGGTCGTATCTGACTCTTTTGAGACCCCATGGATGGTAGCCTTCCAGGCTCATTTGTTCGTAGCATTTTCCATTCAAGAATATTAGAACAAGTTGCCATTTCCTTCTCCACGGGATCCTCCTGACCCAGGGATTTAACCCAGGTCTCCTGCACTATAGGCAGATTCTTTACCACTGAGTCACCAGGGAAGCCCATTTTTTGGGGTAGGGTGCATTCATTTAATCACCAATAAGGCAAATTTTACCTGTTAAAATAAAACATGCAGAATGAACATTCTAAAAGTTAGGTCTGGTCTAATGTTATTCATATTCCATATTTTTATATTTATAACTAAGTACCTAAATCATTATTGTTTTTTAATGTAACTGCCTTCTAAAAATCATAGCCCATCAGCAGCTGAATACCCTTTCGTCAAATGAGTTTGTGTAGAACCAAAACTAAATGTGATCTGCCCGAAGCTTCTTAAGGGACAGGCATTCAGAACTATAAAATTAAGCAGGGGTTCAGTGGAATCACAAATAATTTGTACTTATTTTCTTTTAACTGACAATTTCCAGAAATATTTCTTAATATAGTGTGCTGGAAAAAGAAACTAAATGGGGCTAGAAGAATGTGTAGGGTTTCCACAGATGCCCTCATGGAAAGGCACAGCACAGAGTCAATGCAGGGTCACTCAGGTCAAGGGGATCCACAGGATGCCTAGGATATTCAAGCAAGTTGCCTAACCCTAATGGGCAAAGTCCTTGCCTCCTCTGCCAACATTATTACTAATAAAAAAAGAAGATAAAGGTACCTAAGGTAAGGGTGTCTAATAAATCCTCTATCAGTATTTGTTTCTGTGTCTGTCCAAGTCAGTAAAATCTGTGACTATGGCATTATGGCTCTGTGGGATAGACTATGAAACTCATTTAGTAAGAGGTCAGCTCGTTAAATAAGTCTGAACATCCTGGAACACACAAATATCACCCATATACATATACATGGATGTGTTTCTGCTCAGTCGCTCAATTGTGTCCAACTCTCTGAAACCACATAGGCTATAACCCACCAGGCTCCTTTGTCCATGGGATTTCCCAGGTAAGGATACTGGAGTGGGTTGGATTTCCTTCTCCAGGGGATCTTCCCAACCCAGGGATCAAGCCCGTGTCTCCTGCATCTCCTGCATTGGCAGGCAGATTCTTTACCACTGAGCCACCTGGGAAGCCTGCATAAATGGATAGATAAGTAATAAGGCAGGGACTATATATTATTAACCACACATTCTAGATGGTGGTTATATGAGTGTTTACTGTAACATTTTCAACTGTGCTGTATGCTTTTAAATTTTCATAATACTACAATGTTGAGGATGAAATTATCTATAATCCTATTAGTGAAGGGAAGTGAAGTCACTCAGTCGTGTCTGACTCTTTGTGACTCATGGACTGTAGCCTACCAGGCTCCTCCGTCCATGGGATTTTCCATGCAAAAGTACTGGAGTGGGTTGCCGTTTCCTTCTCCAGGGGATCTTCCTGACCCAGGAATCAAACTCAGGTCTCCCACATTGTAGGCAGACGCTTTTACTGTCTGAGCCACCAGGGAAGTCCTTATTCATTTCAGTTCAGTTCATTCGCTCAGTCATATCCAACTCTTTAAGACCCCATGAACCACAGCACACCAGGCCTCCCTGACCATCACCAACTCCCAGAGTCCACCCAAACCCATGTCCACTGAGTTGGTGATGCCATCCAACCATCTCATCCTCTCTTGTCCCCTTCTCCTCCTGCCCTCAATCTGTCCCAGCACCAGGGTCTTTTCAAATGAGTCAGCTCTTCGCATCAGGTGGCCAAAGTATTGGAGTCTCAGCTTCAGCATCAGTCCTTCCAATGAGCACCCAGGACTGATCTCCTTTAGGATGGACTGGTTGGATCTCCTCGCAGTCCAAGGGACTCTCAAGAGTCTTCTCCAACACCACAGCTCAAAAGCATCAGTTCTTCTGTGCTCAGCTTTCTTTACAGTCCAACTCTCATATCCATACATGACCACTGGAAAAACCATAGCCTTGACTAGACGGACTTTGTTGGCAAAGTAATGTCTCTGCTTTTTAATATTCTGTATAGGTAGGTCATAACTTTCATTATAACCTTTTAAAAAATTATATTGGATAGGAAGAAAAACATTATGTCCCCTTCTCTTTTCTTTTCAGCCTTAATTAAACCCACTGCCAACATATTCATTTGTAACTCTTAGATTCAGATTTTTCCATTTTTTTCATACATAACTTTTTTCCTTTTTTACAGAAATAAAATCGTGTGGGTCCACAAATTGCTTTTTTATTTAACAATATATCATTCCATTTTTCCACACCAGTTTATAAAATTATACTTTATTCCTTTTAATAGCTAGATACAATTCTATTAACCAGTTATATACCAGGGGTTATTTAACCATTTTCCTATTGATGACATTTTGATTATTTTTTAAAAATTTGCTTTTCTCATACCATACTTAGGCTTATGGTGATTTTAGTATTAATTAAAAAAAAAAGTCCATAAGGTCCCTAGCATCTACTCAGAAGATCACAGTAAAAATCTGAAGTGATTCCAGTGGCTAAGAAACATAACCTCTAAAAGAGGAAGAAAGCAAAACACACAGGCTCAAAGGCATATAGTTATGCCTCAACAGTTGGTAACTCAGTTACTACACAGTGTCAGCCACCAAGTAGACACTCCAGAGCCAGCAATGGTGCTCTAGACAGCAACCAGAAACAGTTCTGCATCAACCAAAAAAAATCAGTCAACGTTGCTTATAGTACATTCCTCTTATCTTCACTCTAACAACTTGGTTATCTGAGTCTTTAGGCCAAAGCACAGAAGAGTAGTAAATTTGGATGGAAGGCAAATCTTTTTATAAGTAGGCATGTTGATGGCAGTGGGAAACTTGAAGTATTAATCAAAGGAGGAATTCCCTGGCCGTCCTGGTTAAGACTCTGACCTTTCACTGCTGAGGGAGTACATGTTCAATCCCTGGCTAGGGAACTGAAATCCTGCAAGCCAGAAGGTACAGCCAAAATAAATACAGTTTTCCTTCAAAATGGTACCATTAAATTATCAAAGGATTACAAAAAATGCAAACAAGAGAACTAAAAAGCAAAATAAATAAATAAATAAACAGTGTTATAAAAGTCTGAGGCCACATAGTGTTAGAGCCTTAAATATTTCAGTAGATGCTGGGGACATCATTATGCATGGTAAAAAATAATTGATGCTCAAATGATGGCTTTGACTTATTAATTAGAAGTGTAATTTCTCAGGATACTCATTATAAGACAGCTAGCTGTGTCGTATGGAATACACTTTAGAAAAACCTGCTATTAATATTAAAAGTTATAAGATCATTGATTCTAGAAGACCTGTGGAAGACCTTGGGACAACCACCTCATGTGACAGGCAGAAAAACAAAAGTACAAAGATAACACGACTGATCCAAGGTCAGCTTGTTGTTAAATAATCAGATCTATAATCCAGAATGTGTGTGTGTTCAGTTGCTAAGTTGTGTCCAGCTCTTTGCAACCCCATGGACTGCAGCAAGGCAGCCTTCTCTGTCCTTCACTATCTCCCAGAGTTTGCTCAAACCCACTCCAGTATTCGTGTCTGGAGAATCCCCATGGACAGAGGAGCCCGGTAGGCTACTGTCCATGGGGTCACAAAGAGTTGGATACGACTGAGTGACTAAGCACACTCTCACACATGTCCACTGAGTCAATGATGCTATCTAACCATCTCATCCTCTGCCACTCCCTTCTCCATTTACCTTCAATCTTTCCCAGCATCAGAGTCTTTTCCAAAGAGTCCCTCTTTGCATCAGGTGACCAAAGTAATCCAGGATAGATTAAATCTTATCCCATGTTTGTGGCTATCTCATGATTAAAAAATTGGTAATTAGGACTTGAAAACTCAACTTTTCATAATGCTCCACATCCTAGAAAAAATTGAGTTTTTTCAGAGAGCTGAGGTTCTACATTAAGAAACACTATAATCAGAATTGTCAAGGTGAATGGCCCTCATAAGGAATCAAAGATGAGTTATAAGGTGTAGTTTCCCAAGGAAAAGAGACCTTCTAAACCTGAGAGAAAGAAAAGTGTTTTATGTCGGCCAGAAAAGAGTTGCATAAAAGGGAACTTATGTACAAGATGTTTATCATGGGAGGAATAAGTCATACACATAAATCAAATCTCCTTGTCAGCGTGTTCTTCCAGTCACTAAACTATTGTTTGGAAGAAATCAACTTTGAGAATCTGGCCTGATTCTTTTTCTAAAGACTCATCATTGCTAAATAAACTGAATAGGCAATGCATTTGAAAGGGAATTGCCCAAGAAGGCAGTAGTTCAGGTCTCCCTGTAACTCTGGATAAGGGCCTTGGGGTTATTTACGTGTAAAATGAATGACTTAAACTTGATGATTTCTAAGCTTTCCTGTGGCTATGATTCATATTTCTAGTCAGGTCTTAGCAAAGGGGAAATCCGAATGTCCAGTATTATCCAATACCTGTACAGATGAAGTTTCATGTATTTGCAGTAAATGCTTGTTGCAACAAAGAGTTCCTCTATTTCAAAGAGAAGACAGATTTTCCTAAGCCTTGCTGCTGCTGCTGCTAAGTCACTTCAGTCATGTCCAACTCTGTGCGACCCCATAGATGGTAGCCCACCAGGCTCTGCCGTCCCTGGGATTCTCCACTCAAGAACACTGGAGTGGGTTGCCATTTCCTTCTCCATACCCTATTCTTAATTGTTTCTTTTTTTAATTACCTCCCTCCTTATCTATCTTCTTATCAAGGTGACCTCTAGAAAGTTAGAAAGGGCCTTGGAAGTCAAATAATTTTATTTGGGATACTATTCAGGAAACAGAAGCCCAGAAAGTAGAGGTGACCTTTCAGAGGTCAATAGTTCACTTGTGAAATGTGAAAAAAAAATCAAAATGCTTTTGATTCACAGTTCAAGCTTTTCTCTGTTGAAGCCATGCTGCCTTCCAATTCTGAAAAATTACTAAGAAATAAACCGTCCCATAAAATGATATCCGATTTATATCCCAGCCAAGTGTCATTTCTAGTCAAGCAATGGTCCTATGTCAAAGGACGACAGCTACTTGGGCCCAGGAGCCATGAGCCTGCTGCCAGGAGAGCTGAAGTTGTGTTTTTGTCCCACAACTTTGTAAAGATGTATGGTGTATGTATGAATCTTGGCCAAGCTACCCCCAGGCAGTGTTGGACCAGATCCCAAGATACTCTTGGAGCTATGATGTTTTCGGTGTGTTTATTTCCTAAGGACAGTGGGGTTGGCCTGACCAGACAGCTGTGAGTTCCTGAAGCCTCCCTTTAAGGGATATGACTTCATAGTTTGAGATACCCAATTATAATAGATTTCAGCAAAACATACTTGAAAACAGTGTTATTCTCTAAGCTGTGTCCGACTCTTTGTGACCCAATGGACTGTAGCTCGCCAGGCTCCTCTGTCCATGGAATTCTACAGGCAAGAATACTGGAGTGGGTGGCCATGCCCTTCTCCAGGGGATCCTCCTGACCTAGGGATTGAACTTGGGTTTCCTGCATTGCAGGTGTATTCTTTACCATCTGAGCCACCAGGGACGCTCAAAGCATACTTAGCTATATAGCATTTCTTTGAGGAAAAAAAAAAAAGTTGAACTGGGTTGGACATTGGTAAACTCTTTTTAAGTCCTGAGGGGAAAAGATCATCTCATTTAATTGAAAAGCACTGTCCATTCTTACACACAGTACCCGTATGAATGACCCACTGTCAGTTTTGGTAACTCTCTTCCTATTCTTTCAAATTCAATCTGTTAATCAACTCCTGGACACTTTCTATTATTCTAACACCCCTTCTTTCAAGAACAGAGATACTATCTCAATTCTGATATTAAATCAATTATCAATTCTGAGCAGCACAACTTTCAGATTAGTAGTAAACCAATTTAAAAAATTTAAATAAAAGACAATGGGGGTAGGGGCAGGAGCCTTGCACTCCTATCATCCTGGGCTGCAAGCGGCTCTCCTTTGAAATGGCAAGAAGAAAAGGCTCTCAAAGACACTTTCTCACATGCTGCCAACTGCAGAGGGATTCTTTTGCAGGGGAAGCTTGTCTGATCTGATTCAGACTTGTTTCAAGGTGTGTCTCAGTTCTTCCAAGAGGTCTGCCCTAGGCAAGACCGCATTCATTAGTAATTGAGAAACAAAAATCCAGAGCTGGCAGCCAGGGGGAGATTTTTCTACACGGAAGTGCACCTCCCACGTGTTCTGGTCACAGACACGACCGGGCTGGTAAGAGGGCCCCACGGATCCGTGCCAGGCACAGACACAAGCTTCCATTCTGACACGAAGTGCTGCCAAGCGGGAGGAAACCACATCCTTCCTCATCCTGAGTCCCCTTCTTAAATCGAGTAGTTGTTCAGACGGGGGAAGCACAGTGGGGAGGGAGGGGGCGATATCACTAGATGGTGTTCATTATAACAAGGACAAACCTTTATTCCCAAGATAAAGTTTCTAAGTGAATTCAAAACAGAATCTCAAAGCCGGAAAAGCCCTCAAAAGTCATTTCAATTCAAACTTCTTTTTCTGATATTCAATTCTCCCTGTAATATCCTTGCCAAGTGGATGTGGGGGTGGGGGGTGGGGGTTAAATATCTCTAGGGATGGTGAAATCATTACCAGTTCACTTTTCATGTGACCTGAATGGTACACGAATCTCGTTATGTCAAGCAAGACTCTGATCCCCTGGAGTTTCTGCCTACCTGTCCTGGTTGAGATCTCTGGAGCCATGTCAGAAACATGACTCTCTCTTCCACAGAAACCTTTGGACATTTAACCCAGTAGTTCCAGTATCTGAAAGCATCATTTTCAAGTCTCCACAGAGCTCCCAAAGGTGGGAGACTAGGGCTTTGGGAAAGTTCTTATTCCTCTACTCACCTCTCCAAACCTAAAGTGAGAAAAGCATACTGAGGAAATGAAAATGCCATTAAAACAGGAAGAAGGGGCATCAACTCATTAAGGCACCTTCTATGCTACCTGGACTTGAAAAGAAATTGAAAAAGGAGAATGGGAAGCAATAAGAGGCCAGAAATGACCAGTGAACTAGCTCACCCAAGCTGGATATCTAGGAAATTGTCAGACTGATCAGTGTAGCAATTAAACATCATTTACAAGATGTTCATGTGTGCGTAAGCAATGTGATGAGGTCCCAGGATAGAGGGGACACTGCATCACAGTGGGACAAAGCATCTGGCTTCAGCATGAGCTTTGGAATCCCAGAGACCAGGCCTCCAATCCCCAATGGCTATATAAGATTCTTAGCCAGGCTGAGTCTCCTTATCTGTGGGCGGGGTGACTGAGACATCTCATGGCATTAGAGCTATGAGGATCATGTGAGATAATTTTATAAGGCACCCAACACTTAGTAAGCATTCCAATTCCTTAGCTATAATTATTTTTTCTCATTACTAGGAGTCTAGCTTTCAATTCTCCTAAATGTTCCCCTACATACTGTAGCAAATTCAGGAAGCAGAAAACCCACCTGTTGGGTAGAAAGAAATGAGGGCACTGCTCATGTGGGAGAACCAAAGTAGGAGACGCCATATATTAGAGCAGAAAGTACACTGGTCTAGAACTTGGAAGGCCAGGTATAGACAGGTTTGACCGACTCTAAACCAGGGATATCCTTTTCCAGCCTATTTGCAAAGTCAGAGGTTTAGTCTCTCTGACTCTACAATTCAGTTTTCTCAGAGAACTCCTGCAAGTATTCCTTGAAGCTTGATTTCTATACACCTCCTCCTGCTCTCTTGTGCCATGCATTAATAACAGCAACAACCCTAGATGAGCTGAAGTATAGGACCTGAAGTTGTCATCCTAACTTGCTATGCCATAGGGACCCCTCAAGGAGAACAAACCACTGCAGGGGTGCACTGAACGGACGTTATAGCTTTTGTATGCACTTGCCATTCACTGTTGAAATCTCAGTCATCCAGTACTGAGTGTAAGTGTGTGTTTTAAATGTCAAGATAAGTGACTGAGTTCTGCTGTGTTTTGACAAGTAAAAAGCCAGGAGATATGATTGTTAAACATGCAGGAATATGTGCTTGGAACCACTGTTAGGGAAGATTTATGGAATGGCCTAATTCAGATTGTGTGCATCTCCTCAGGATGCTAAGGTACCTGCTCAGGTGTATTTTTGTAAAGGAGGCTTTCCTCTTTGCCCTATGTTTGGTGTTCTGTGCTTTGAGGGGAAGACAGCAAAAATCCTGCAGGAGGGTGAGGTGTCAGACAGCTGGAACTGTAACACCTGGGTTACGAGGAGCCTGCTCTCCAGATGGAAACAGACCTTGAAGGCAATGAAGTGCAAAAACGATGGACAGATTTAGAACAGAGACGGAGTCAAACCAGAGATGTGTCCCAAGAAGATTAGCAGGCAGTGGTGCACAGAGTGAAGTGAAAGGATGAGCGACAGAAAGTGTCCATTGAATCTGTGGAACTGCAGTGAGTGTTCCTGAATCATCAAGGGCTAAGAGGTCACTCGATGGTCATTGCCACCTCTGAGCTTCGGTTTTCTACTTATACTAATTCAGGCCAAACTGACCTTGCAGAGTTGTTGTCAGATCAGATGAGATAATGGACATGTAAGTGGTTTGCAAATTGTTAGGCACTGGACCGACATATAGGAATACTCCTATTACCACTCAGTAAAACCGAAAAGCATTATTTTACTAAGTGAGAATAAATAAATTATAGCATCTTCCTCTCAAACTGATACTGATGCAGTTGCATAAGCTGATTTCATTTCCAACTACATACACACATTCTCTTGTTCTTCACACACCACAGCAGAAGCATTAGCGAGTTTTAAAGGACAGTTATCCTGTATGCCACAAGGACATTATAGTTGACAATATTAGCCATAGATCAAACTGCCTTGGCTTGCAATGTACACAAAGACTTTTTATTCTCAGGATGGTCCTGAGCAACCTCTTATGATGACTCTGAGTCACCTCCTTCGGTGAGAACAGAAGAGAGCTCTGGAAATGTAAATGTTCTTGCTTGGATTATTATAATAGAATGATCACTCATTGCCCCACCTATTCCCTTTCTAAGGTCCAATGCTTTGACACTAATTGCCAGACCAATCTAAAACACAGGTCTGATTATTTCCATCTCTTGCTCAAGAATATTCAGTGCTTCTCCCTGCCTCATAGGATTAAACACAAATTCCTCAACTGAGTAAGTAAAGTCCTCAAAACATAGCCTCTACTCACCGTTTTAAGTCCGATCTCCAGTGACCCCAATGCGCATGTACCCATCTCCTGGTCAAACTGGGCTCTGACCAGTAAGGCACCCGATTCCCTCCTTTGCTTTATGTTTGCATCATGTTTCCTTTATCTGTAGTATCATTTGTGGTTTTTAATTTCATAAGATTAGTTCAACTGGAATTAAGTCTACCAGAATCATCTTCTCTGTATGGTTGTGAGTTCAGTTCAGTTCAGTTCAGTCGCTCAGTCGTGTCCGACTCTTTGTGACCAAAAGGAAATGTGCGTGGGATTTGCAGGGGAGAAATGAAGCAGCAGAAGTTGCTTTGGGAGGATCTGTCTAGGTACCTGGGTGCTACTGCGTCCAATGCACGTTACTGCTGATCTGGTGTCTCACCTCCTAGGTAGGCGCTGAAGATAGGTCCACTGCTCCCTCAGCTTCTGCCAGATCCCTCCTTCAATTTCTTCCTGCCCAAGGCCAGGTATTTATGAAGCTCCACGGAGAAGAGTATCAGGTCCGTTTGCAGGACACTCACACAATATAGTTAGATGCGCAGCAAGATAGTTAAGGGGTGAAGTGTAGTTGTTCCCGCTGGCTCCAGGTGGCTTTTTTCCATTTCACAGCATTTCTTCCTGACTGTCTGCCTATCACAGGCAGAGGCAACAGATTTCTTTACTGGTTCCTTCTCAGCGTTCCTAGTGACCCCCCAACCATCTTCTTTGAGGCCTTTCTTTGCCCGGCTTCTCCCACCACTGTGAGGCTAATCCTTACGATAAATCCACATTCCATACCATTCATCCATATCATTTCTGCTTCCCTGGTCAGCCCCTAATGCATATGTCATTCGTCATTCCTCCTCACCAATCTTTCTGTGTCCAAACCTGCCTGTCCATCACTTCAAGATTCACTTCAAATACCACTTCTCATAAACCCCTTCCTGAGTGACACAGCTGCTTCTTCCTTCAAAACATCAAAATATTTTGCCACATGTCTTTTAAAAGTTACATTATAGACTCTTAGGCTAAACTATTATACAAGTTATATTATCATTACAACCTCTGGTGCATCTTTCTTTCATAACGATCTATAAATTCTTATTCTTCTAGAGTTGTGCTTATGTAGTTGTGAATCCCCAAATCTCATCAGGGTTTTAACTACAGAAGGATCTCAAAAACTGCTTGGTATTCAAAAGATAAATGAATTCTCTATACCACCAATCCCTTTTGAATAACATGGGCAAGCAAAAACTAATGCTACTGTGTATGGCATTCTCTCACTTATACGGAGATTATTTCTAAGCTACCTTACCTTTCCATTCTTTTCTCTTAAAGAAGAGCCTCTCCAGTCTGAATCCAACACTATTTATTCTTATCTTATACATGGCTCTAGTAAAACTCATTAGTTGGCTCCCTAACCTATAGAAAAACAGGAAGAGCTAACTGTACAGAGTATAGCGAGATAACTGGGAGAGTAAAACATGTTAAAAGCAAGAAATAACAGCAGACAATGAAAGAGAAAATGTATGAAACTCAGATTACACAAATTTAAAGGATACCAGTTTGAGGCCATTTAGTATACAAGTAAATGATCTCACCTCAATAAATTCTAAAGGAATTACAGTCCATCCAATAAACTGTCCTGAATCACCAATATTAAGTGTTACATGTTGTAGAATAATCTTCTTTTGAAATTACTTTTAAAACAAAAACAAAAAATGTAAAAGCTATTGAGATTTCATCATTTAAAAATCCCATAGTAGCACCCAATTCTCAGAAAAGAAAGGACTTTTCGTTTTGATTTTGTCATGCATTTATTCAACAAACGTGTCATGAGTGTCAACCATGATTCAGGTACTCTTCTCTAGTGTTTGTGTACCTTTGCTCCAAGGAAATCATCAGATTTGGGAGAAGTGGGACCATAAAAAATCACACCTTTTAAAATATCTCATAAAGAAAGCAGAAAAGGAAGTCATTATAAATCAGCACCACATTGGTTTCCTACCAAGAAGCAAGTAAAGGCAGCCAACAAAATAGGACAGAGTTCATTGTTGCCAGCTTCTTCCAGGGCGAAATAAACTGTCAACTAGAATGAAGCTTCTCGCCTTCCCCCACAACCGTTGCCTCATTTCTCTGCCAAACACCTCTTCACTGCAGGGAAGGTCCCAGGAGACTCTAAAGGTGTTACAACCCTGCTCAGTTTGCCTTGGAAGAAAAATGTGGCAAAAAAACATTAGTAAGAAATATTTGTTTTCTATCATCACAGCTCCCGATACACACAAGGAGGCAACCGAGGCACTTTACAATTTTTCCCATAGTTCACAACTAAAATTTAAAACTCACATGCGTTTGAGAAAGGATTGAATGAGATCATGGAAATAAAGCACTCAGCACAGCTCCTGGCACACAAGGAGCACTGGATCAATATTAGTGATAATGACTAGCAAGAGGTCCTAAAAGCCTGGCAAGTTGTATAAATTAGCCTCATTAAGTGTTATCTGGGGCAAAAATTTGAGTTTTTGGCTGTTTTTCCCTAGTCACCCAGAATGCTCTGGGGCCATCACTGGAAGATAAAATAATTTTACATCAAGCCAGGTTTGGCTGGAGATGGGCAGGATTAGAAATGCTGCCTGCGGGGATGTTTGGAGGATAGAATCAAGGCCGATCTACAGAACCTTTACCCCATCTTGTTCCCCATGACTGGCCCTTCCACCTACTGACGTGCCCTGCTGAGGGCAAGGTACCAGAATGGGTCCTGGAACAAAATTACACACTGATTATACGATTGGATTTGGGGCTTTGATTTTTAAAGGACGTTAATAAAACTAGTGTAACTGAAAAACTAAATGGTATGTGTAAGCATGTTTGGAGAGGTTGTTTTAGTTCAAAAAATAATAAAAGTAGCTTAAGTGAACTAAGTACTAATTATGTTGCAGGTACTCTGCTAAACACTTTATAAAAGTATTTAATTCTAGAAAAGTTCTACATCCTTATGCCAATAGCACGGAAACAGGGTTAGAGATGTGAAGTAATTTTACCATATCTCAGAGAGATTAAGTATATTACCCTGCCCAGTTGTTGCAGTCTAAAACCCACATGTTTATTACTCTATGCTAATAAAATAATACAATTTAAAAGGTCACACATTTGCTCACTGATTCAATACATTTATTGAACTATTCCTTCATAGGAAGCACCATGAAATGGAACATGCAGAGATAAATAAACAATTGAGGGTCACTTCTTACAATCAAGGGCAGGCAATATGGAATAATGGTTAAGCTTGCCCAAGCTCAAACTTGACTCTACAGTTGACTAACTCTGTGACCTTGGCCTCAGTTTTCTCTTCTGTAAAATGGTGATCATAACAGCACCTACCTCTTAAACTTATTCTGAGGCTTCGATAAGTTAATACTTGTAAAGTTTACATTATCAGGAAGCATGTATGAGCCTACCTATGCATGTGTCAGTAAAGACTTCATGGAGAAGTTCTACTTTTTGAGAGAAGAGTTAGGTGCCATTTAGACTTTTAGACCAGCAAGAAGAAATTGAGCTCAGGTAGAATTAAATTTGCCTTTTATATGCTCACCCTTTAGGAGAGCAGATTCAGAAAATGGTACCTAAAATCTCATAAAGAAAGAGCTCTAGGTCCAATGTCTTGGGGGATTGATTACATAAAACACCTACACAAGAACTGTAAAATTTCCAGCTGAATTGAATTGAGCAACAGTGCATACATATCCATTGATTACTTAGTGTATTTGGAAAAAATGATACCGTTTGAGAAAAAGAAAAGGAAACTGGTTTTGCCTATTTAACCTGCTTCTTTTGTTGTTTTGCTGGACATTACAATGGGAAAGAAAGGCTATGAATGACTCATCAATGAAACTAAATTGTATCTTCGTTTGTTCTAGGAACCTACATGAGATCAGAACAATTTGTTTCTTCACCTTAGAAATAAATTCTTCCATTTTCCTTTACTCCCTGTTTGAGGTTTTAAATATGTCAAACCTGGTCATCATTCTACCTTAGCCCTTTCAGTAACTTCCTGCTGCACTTGGCATACAATCCAAACCCCTTACCTCTGCTTCAAAGGCCACTCTGATCTAGCCCTGCTTATCTTAGGACCTCATTCCCCAGCCCTTCTTTCCTTCTCACCAGACCCCTGCCACTTCAGCCATGACCAGAATGATCCTGGCTCCTTCTCAGTCTTTTTTCTAGCTCAAACATCACTTTCTCAGAGATGTTACCCCTGACTATTCTACTTAAAACTGCCCCTCCCCAATAGCCTCCAACATTGTTGTTGTTGTCATTATTTTCATTTCAGCCCCTCTTTCCCCTTATTTCTCATCCTGAAATTATTTGTACTTTTTCTGTTTACTTATTTGTCATCTGTTTATGTGTATACATATATATATATATATATATACACATATATACATATATATATTTCCTTTGGTATCTTTCTCAAACTATTCATAGTAACGCTAACATCAAGGAATCACCTCAATCACATTTGCTTTCCAAGGCAATTTTGGATAATTTCTAAATGTATGTATATACACATATATATGCACATATTTTGCACACATATAATTTCAATATTCTATATATATAGTCGATATCCTAATATACATGTACACATACATAGGCATGTATGTATGTGCATAAGTGTATGCATATATAATGAATTGGTTATTTCATTATTTTATATTCATTTTGTTGTTGTTCAGTCACTCAGTCATAGCCGACTCTTTACGACCACATGGACTGTAATCTGCTAGACTTCTCTGTCCAAGGGGCTTTTCAGGCAAGAATACTGGAGTGGGTTGCCATTTCCTTCTCCAAGTGTCCTTCTCGATTCAGGGATTGAACCTGAGTTTGTAATTCATTTACTTATCCATTTCCATCTATTTCTTTTTACTCTATGTGGATAAATAATACTAACATCTTTACATTTATTCATTCATCATTTACTCATGATGCTATTTGCCTCATTTAGGCAGATGCTATTTGCTAGGTACCCAGGATACAGCAGTGAGAAAAATAAAGTCCCTGCCCTTGTGGATTTTACTCTAGTGGAAGTAAACTAATCACTAAACAATAGACAATATATTAAATAGCATGTGGAAGCCAATAAGGTGATAACTATTATGGACTAAAGGAAAAGTTGAGCAGGGGAAGGAATGCCAGGAGTGTGGGAAGGAAGCAGGATGAGGGGCAATTTTATAATGAAATAAACGCAGTCAATGAATTTCCCTGATGGTCTAGTGGCTAGGACTCCCAATACATGGGGCCTGGGTTCAACCCCTGATCAGGGAACTAGATCCCACACGACATAACTATGAGTTCGAGTGCTGCAACTGAGGCCCAGAGCAGCCAAATAAATAAATAAGACAAATATTTTAAAAATAAAACAGTCAAAATATCCTTCACTGACCAGATACTGAGCAAAGGCTTCAAGGAGAAGAAGGAGCTAGCCATGTAGTTATCTGGGACCCTGAGTCAGAGAGGAAACAGAATGGAATCATAGGAGGCCTTGCAAGGTATCTTAAAGACTGGCTTATACACTGAGAAAAATAAAGGGTGGTTACTTATGCTGGTCCATCTTATGGGTACTTTTTAGATATTAACTTATTTAGTTTTGACAACAACCCAATGAGTAATCTACTTTGTTTATCTCATTTTATATGGAGAAGTTATATAACTTGTCCTGTATTACACAGATGGAGCCAGAATTTGAACCTATGCAAAACGACTGTGGACTCAGAATACACTGCTTCTCAGTATAGAAAATTTTAATCTAGCAATTCCCAGACTTCAGTACAGAGGCCCTAGGTACCTACTACTTTAACAAACTATCCAGATGATTCAGATGTAGATGGTCCACACTCCACAATTTATCACTGGTTTAATTCCTCCTCCATCTGAAAACTTTCTAAATGTTTTAAAGTAAATTATCACATTTATTTCCTGGTGTTTACCAGGCATTTATCTCCAGTGATGGCCAAACTGGGAAAGATTTTCTCAGACTGGCTGAGTGCCTACTTGGTATATTCCCACTTTTTATCTGGTTTTATCCGTTGTGGTGGTGGTTGTTCAGTTGCTCAGTTGTGTCCAACTCTTTGTGACCCCATGGATTGCAGCACGCCAGGCTTTCCTGTCCTTCACTGTCTTCCGGAGTTTGCTCAAACTCATGTCCGTTGAGTCAGTAATGCCATCCAACCATCTCATCCTCTGTTGTCCCCTTCTCCTCCTACCTTCAATCTTCCCCAGCATCAGGGTCTTTTCCAATAAGTGACCTCTTCGCATCACATGGCCAAAGTTTTGGAGCTTCAGCTTCAGCATGGTTTTATCTGAGTTTCATCAAAGAGGAGAGGCTGGGACTTCCCTTGTGATCCATTGGTTAAGACTTCACTTTCCAACCCAGGGTGTGCAGTTTGGATCCCTGGTATGGGAACTAAAAATCTCACATGTCTCCCAGCCAAAAAACCAAAACACAAAACAGAAACAATATTGTAGCAAATTCAATACAGACTTTTAAAAGAGATGGGGAAAAGGTTTTGGAGTCACAGTAGTGCTGAGTTAAGAGGGAGGAATAGATAAAGAAGGCCTTTTAGGAGTCAGATATTAAGAGCCATGGACTTAATATATTTAATCTTACTTTAACCTCTATAAGTAAATATATATATATATATATAAGTATAGATATAAATATAGATGTCTGTCTAACCAGGAGATGGCTAGAACAGACTATTTTTTACCATTTCACAGATGACAAAACTAAGTCTGGGCAGGCTAAACAATCAGTATTTAGAATTCAAATCCAACTCTGACTTCAAAGCCAGCCAGCTTTTCATTACTCACTTTATCCATTCAGAGCCCAATCCTGTCATTGTCTTACACTGGAATTGAAAAATGGAAGTACAATCTTCCAGAAAAGTGCTCTTTAGTATGTATTACACTCACTAGTGTCCATGATTTCTATAAGCTGAATGAAATCCTATATCTATTTCAGTGACAGCCAAGCTTCTTCAGTGGGCACTAAATTAGCTCAAAAGAAGAAAGCAGAAAATATGCACTCATAATACGACAATCCAAATTCAAGCTACATATTTTATTCCTTTATTTCTTTGTAGAAGATTATGGTGGTTAATAGGGACTTCCCTGTGGTTCAGATGGTAAAGAATCTGCCTGCAATGCAGGAGACCAGGGTTTGATCCCTAGGTCGGGAAGATCCTCTGTAGAAGGGAATGGCTACCCACTCCAGTATTTTTGTCTGGAGAATCCCATGGACAGAGAAGTCTGGCAGGCTAGTTCATGGGGTCACCAAGAGTCAGACACAACTGAGCAACTAACACACACTACTGTGGTGATTAATGGTGCTACAAGAGCTTCCTTTAGGAAGAGCTTCCTTCCTTTATATATATATAATCTCTTTTCATTTACCAAACAATAAATGTCAATATGTCTAATCCAAGTGTCTATTTACTCCTCCCACCCCAAAACCTGCATCCAGAAGGGGAAAACAGTTGCAGGTTGTGAGAATGTGGCAAAGTCACATCCGTAAGGACACAGAAGGTGTCTTTATGGGTCTGCCTCCTAGTCCTGTGCTCACCTGTGATTCTCACTGAGGTCAAGAAGGCTGCCAGGTATCTGGATTTTATGACATTCCTCGTGCCACGACATATGTGTGGAGGCCTCCATGGAACTAAGAGTACGGTTCTACTCTTAGCTTCCCATGGTGCCTCTAAGTCAACAGTCTACAGGCACAGACTCATAGAACACCATGCCTTGGAGAGCACCTCATCCAACTTCCCCATTCTAGAGGTGAGAAAAAGGACTCTCAGAGAAGGAAAAGCCACTGACCGGTACCAGGGTTGGTGGACTGAATATGATCCAGGGGGAAAAAAACACAACCTTGGAGTTAGAAAGCTAGGGTCCAAGTCCCAGCTCCACTATTCCCTGGCTGTGTAACCTCCGCAAATATTCAGCCTATCAAACTCAGGATGTTAAATGATGCTGAAAACATTTACTTTGGTTACATCAGATTATTGTAAGAAAGAAAAAAAAAATTTGTCTGCATTGTATATAATAACAAGCATTTTGAGGGCTTAAAATTCTATAGAAACTGAAAACTGTTAATTTCAACCTAGGCCTTCTAGTTTCTAATACAGTATAAATTGGGGCATGCACATGAATATCATTGCAGTTGTTAATTCTAATAAAGTTTAAAATTCCTACATACCATGATCTTAACAAATGTTTTGGCATCTGACTGACACCAACCAAAAGCTAGATGAAATGTGTTTATTATCCCTTTCACAGATGATAAGAATAAAGTAGAGACAGACCACATAAGTTGTTCAAGGTCAAACCCATGGAAGATGGTCTGATAGTAAAGCCCACAATCTTACACAACCATAATTTTAGGTCACCATAGCATCTAACCATAACTGGCTTAAAGAAGGGACTGTGTTATCTATGAAAAGAACATTTTCAGCTATCAGAGTTTATAAAATGACTGGTTCTCTTTTCTGTTGCTTTTAGCATTGATTGGGAAAAGAAGAAGACTGTGTAATCATAAGGGCTTACATGCTGGACAGGAAAAAACTGCAGGCATCTCCTACATATAAACTAGTCATAAAAGGTCATCCAATTATATCAAGTAAGAGCTGGACTTTTTCACTGCTCTTAGAAATCAAGATCAAAGTTCACTGCAGCTGCCCACTTCCCTGGAAACTTCCTACTTTCTTGCAGGTAATTCATTTATGTCACTTGACACTGGCCTTGCTGTCAATATATGTAAGCATGAACTTCAGTGTCATCGTTCACTGTGTTTGCAGCAAAATGCCCTGTATTATTGGGATAAAAATGTCTTTTCCCATGATTTAGCCAGTGATATTCAACCTTATTAAAATGTGTGACTCCTCATCCTTTGTGTGATTTTGTGACTACAAAATTTAAAAAAAAAAATAATAAAGTTACTTTATTAGTTTGTAGAGACAGGCTTTGCAATAATGAATGATATAATAAAGTATGGGCTTCCCTGGTGTGGCTCAGCAGTAAAGAATCTGCCTGCAATGCAGGAGACAGGGGAGATGCAGGTTCAATCCCTGGGTTGGGCAGAACCCCTAGAGGAGGAAATGGCAACCCACTCCAGTATTCTTGCTGGGGAAATGCCATGGACAGAGGATCCTGGGGCAGGCTACAATCCATGGGGTCTCAAAGAGTCAGACATGACTGAGTGACTGAACACGTGTGATAAAGTATGAGAAAACTAGAAAGCCAATGCTACAGTACATGACATAGCACGAACCCATCATTCCTTAAACTGCACATTTTGAGTACAGGACCCTGCACTAGGTATGGGGCAGGGTAAAATGCCTTCAGTTGTTTAGGTATTCATCAGGGACTTGTACAAGAATACTAAGGGACAAATTACTGGCCAACAGTAATAAAAAGAAATTTTTAAAAACACATAATTATCATAGAGACAGAAAGAATATGTTATAAGCATTTTAAAGGATCTCCGAAACTTGGAAAAATCAAGAAAAATTTGAGTAGCAGGTTTGGAAAGAAAAGTAGGAGAAAGGAGATAGTAGTTTAAGGTGGTGTGGTGTGAGCATACAGGAGGAGACATTGATAAATCTAGCTATGTGAACCCTCAGGTCTTATGGTATAGTGTCTAATAAACACTGGAGAGTTGACCGAAGAGCTGTGTGCTCAGGCACACAGGTTCTAATCCTCACTAATTGGATAACTGTGGGCAATGCTCTAAGTTTCTCAGAGCCTCAGTTCTTTCATCTGTAAAAGCCAGACAATAATATAGATCTGAGAGTTATTTTATGCTTAAATGAAATGACAGAAGTACATGCACTGATGAATGCTGATTTCCTTTGCCCTCCTCTGTTTAACCAGAAAATAGGTTTCTTGGCATAAAACAATCAGGGCATTTTCTCTTCATTTCCCTTTCAATCTTTAGCCTTGAATTTTACAAAGAGATGTGGTGATAGAATTTCAGAGTTGAAAGGAATCTTAGAGAAAAATAACAATGCATTGCAGCAGAAGAGCCTTAAAGATTCACTAGACCAGCTCTTTCACACTTTAGGCCCAAAGGTAATGTGGCTTCCCCCAGCACAGACAAGATAATACCAGGATCGGAAGATGGAATGGGGAGGGGTGGGTCATGAGTCTCAATTCAGGTCCTCTGTTCTAGTTCAGAGGCTGCAGAATTTCAGGTCTTTCCTAGCTCTAAAGTGAAATGCAAAGATGCGTCTCAGCAGTGGTGCCTGCTTTGTGCTACATGACAATGTCCTGCTATATAACCTCTCTGAGTCTCAGTTGCCTCAAAAGTACACAGGATGACTATCAGGATTGACTGATATGATGCTGGTAAACCACTTAGTACAAGCCATATGCTGCTGCTGCAGCTAAATCACTTCAGTCATGTCCAACTCTGTGTGACCCCAGAGACGGCAGCCCACTAGGCTCCCCCGTCCCTGGGATTCTCCATGCAAGAACACTGGAGTGGGTTGACATTTCCTTCTCCAATGCATGAAGGTGAAAAGAGAAAGTGAAGTCGCTCAGTCGTATCCGACCCTCATGGGGATCACTAAAAACAGATCACTGAATGATTTAATCAAAAATCATTAAATTTTGATTTTCACAACTGAACAAATTAATAAATTAAAAGAACTGATGGCAGAAGAAAGAATTAATGTATAGTAAATACCTCTCGTGAATGAGGTGCTGAGCATAATATCTTGCCTCAGGAACCTTCCAGATGCTAAGACTCCACACTGCCACAGCTGCTAGAGCTAGTCAGAACATGGTCAGACCAGAAGGAGGTCCCCTAACAACCTTGCCAATGTAAGCCATGCATGCTCACTTTCAATAGAAAAAAAGGAAATGAGTAGCTAACCTGATTTAATCCCCCCAAATACCAGATACTAAATGTTCTGTAACCTTCCTGTTCTTTGGGGTTTCTATTTCTCCCACAGAACAATTTCCAAAATGGGTAGAGAGCACAGTAGGTGGCTCTCTTTAATATTTCACAGGCAAGGCAATAGTGACTCACCAGATCCTACATCTGTGTCACCAGCAAAAGCCTGACAAAGTTGAGCAACAAATGAAACTGTGTGTATGTCAGAGATAACCTTTAGCTTTTTCTTCTGCTTCTTCCTCTGATTTTCTCCAGCTCCTTTCTGTTTTTCTAACCGTGCCAGGTAAGATGACGCTGACTGCCTACCTTTTGGCAAAAGCAAACATATGCCTCCAGATGCCAAAAGCAAGAAGCACAGTGTTTCTCCCCTAAATGTATTTGCCAGCTGGTCTGCTTGCTGCAAAGCAAAGAAACCTGAAGGCCTGTGGGGGGCCTCAACAGATAAATGGCCCCACTGTCTGGGCCAGAAACAGATCTGTTCATTTTCCTACATAAGCCTGCGGCCATCAGTTTCCACCGGGAAGACTGAAACCCCAGACCAGTGATCAGCATCGCCAGCCGGCAGTGGTCTTTCCTATAAATACTGCCTCTGCACACTTCACTATATCCCACCCTTTCCATCCTTGGAATTGGACAAAAGAAGAGAAAAATGCAGTGTTCACTCATGGCATTTGTTCCTCAATCTTCTTAAGACCCTGAGTATTAGCACGAGGATGGCAGAAAGAAGAAACCACCCAGAACAGGAAGAAAGCTGTGACATAACTCTGCAGTTTATGTCTTCACAGTACTCTTCTGCCTAGGAACTGAAGGTGTACTACATCAAACACATGTGAGCAGACAGGCTGCCCTAGAGATTCATCACTCTGAAACTTCTTCTCCTGACAGCTGCCCCACCAACCTCTACATAGTTCTCTCAGAAAAGAACTGTCCTCTTCAGGACAAAATGGATACCCTGAAATCACCAAATAAGTAAGGTCACCCTAACAACTGAAGTAAATGGCTAATGATGTCATTGGAGAGATGACAGGAAGTGATGGGAAAGGCCTTCCACTAGAAGTCAAAAGATATGAACTGTATTTCTAAGACTGAAATTTACTAACCACCTGACCCTTGACAACTTCTCCTTTCTCTGACTCTCATTCAGTTTTCTTCTCAATAAACTGAGATCAGCTAAGAAGAGATATCATTTAATGAGCACCTACTCACTACACTCATTTTACATTATTTGACTTAATTTACTCTTTATATGAATCCCTGGGGTAAGCATTTTTTCCACTTTAAACAGTGAGATGAATTGCTTAGTATTACCCAGATACGTATGAATTAGAGACCGAATTTGAATTTGATCGGAAAACCGGCTTTTTTCATACTTTATCATATCATCATATTATCCTTCCACTATTACTACACCCATTATGTCCTTTTCTCAAGGCTATTGTAAGTAGCAATGAAGATAATACATATGGAATACACTGGAAATTATAAAGGCATATATATATATATATATATATATATATAAAACAGTCTAGATAAGGAGAAAAGGTATTACTGAATAACCTTTCTTTGAAATACCAGAACTAAAAGGAGTCAGCTTTCAATCTCCCATCCCCTTGTTCTGACCTTATTTTGAACATTTTCCTTTTCCCTACAAGTCCCCAGTCTCTCAGGCACGCGTTCAGATGTATCCTGGCCAGCTCATCACAATGCATGCACACGGAACAGGCTGACAGAAGCAAGCATTCCCATCCTCTGCAAATTCCTGGTGTGGGAGCTACCTAAGGGGTACCACCAAACTCTGTCCTTTCCTCCAGGTGTATCACACCCCTACCCTGCATACTTCAGTACTACCGGCATATGCAATGGACCGTGAAGCAGGCAGCCAACTATACATACTGGATGCTCAGTTCAGGGACTTAAAGAACAGCCAGGAGATAATAGTATATAATTGTATGAAGTCAATCAGAATAAAATCAATTGTTACATTCCACATGGGGGTATATAAGGGACTCTACTTCATTTTAAAATACCAATAATGCCAATAATAAAGGATGACTAGAGAGGGCGGGCACTTGTGGATGTTTGTGTTTATATTAGATGTTTGTGTCCAGAGGGACTGAATTTAGGAGCACCACTGTATAATCCGAAAGAAATGCATGTAAATCTTGTTTTCCTATACTAGCTGAAAAGTATAAAGCTGCTTGTCTGACCTGAGACAGCAGGAATAAAAGGCTTAGAATAGTCTGCAACATAGATGAAACTTGTAACTTCTCCTCTTGTCTTTCTACCTCTCATCAAATTCAAGACCCTCTTTGCCAATAAAGGCAGCCTCAGATCAAAGTTTCACAGAACTGAGGTTTGACCTAAAAACTAGCAGGGAATCGGCATCACTGAGAAACATTTTATATTCCAAGTCAAGCATCTACGATCAAAGTCACATGTAGAGGGCATTCAGAAAACACTATAAAAGAGCTGTTCAAACTCCAAAGAAGGAAACACCACAACATCCAGATTAAAAAAAAAAAAAAAGTCACTGTATCTGAAAAATCAGCTCTAAAAAACCCACTGACTCCAAGGTTAACATGTAACAATATTTACAATTGCTGCCATCAATGTCAAATTGACCGGGTGCCAAGTCAGGCACTGTGATAACCATGCTGTCTGAATTACCCCGTTTCATCCTCCCAAGTGACCTAAGGACTCTTTGTGACCACTAAAATCTCCATTTTATGGCTGGACCAAAAACACAGGCACACACAAAACAAACAAACAAACAAACAAACAAAAAACTGTGTATCAAAAAGACTGGATAACTTGCCCAAGTTCACACAGTTAAAACGTGGCAGAGCTGGAGAGAAAGCCAGGTAAATCCTCCTCCTCAGCTGGTAGCTAACCTGAGATCCCCGGAGCAG
>SJYQ01092098.1:0-11407 GCA_006410935.1 Redunca redunca
GAAGTCGCTCAGTTGTGTCTGACTCATAGCAACCCCATGGACTGCAGGAGGACTACCAGGCTCCTCCATCCATGGGATTTTCCAGGCAAGAGTGCTGGAGTGGGGTGCCATTGCTTTCTCCATATGTAGAGAACAATATAAATGGAAATAAATGGTTAGAAAAGAAAACACCTGCTGCGTGATTCAAATAAAAAGTGAAAAAAAAATTTTTAATCTTTTAGATAGTTCAGTCATTCAAAAAAGGTTTTGTGGCAACTACAAAATGCAGCCACTCTGCTAATCCTAGGGATTCAATAATGAGTGAAAATAGACAGTCTCTGCCCTCAGGAATCACAGTTTAGTGATATAGTCAGACAATCAAATGGTCAGTCAATTATAGAATACTGTGCTAAATGTTACAAAGGGAATTTGATTCTGAGTAGGATTTGAACTTCCCTAAGGGGGGGGAGAGAGTCAGAGAAGTTTGCTTAGATGAAGGGTTGTTTGAACTGGGAAGAAGAATGAGGATTAGCTAACTGTAAAGGGGGATGGTGTTGGAGAAGAGATAATCAGTGAAAGCAAGCATGTGCAAAGGTCCCAAGACAGGAAAAAACCAACCTGGTGCATATGAACCATTATCTATCCGATACCCCAAAGGGTCAATTGAGCAGTTAGGAGAACCCAAGTCCCAGGAGGCTGGAGAGCAAGGCAGAAGCCATATCAAGTAGAGACTTGAAGGTCATGCTAAGAACTTAGGTCTTTATCCCATGAGCACTGATGTTGTTTAAGCAAGGAGTTATATCATCAGACTTGTGTTTTGGAAAGATTGTCTGCTGTGTAGTGAATGAATTGAAGATGGTCACCAGTTGGGAGCAAGATGATGGTGGTAGTGGTAGAGGAGATGGAGAGCAATAGACAGATGTGAGACCTGTTTAGGAGATAAAATGGTCTAGGAATATACCAGTGAATTGGGTCACAGAGATAAGAGAGAAGGAGACACCAGGTATGATTCTCAGGTTGCATGACTGAATGAATGATTCTGGCAGCCATGTAGGTATTCAGCTCTCTCTTCAAGAGCCCCTTCTAGGGCTTCCCTGGTGGCTCACTGTTAAGGAATCTGCTTGCCAGTGCAGGAGACATGGGTTTGATCCCTGATCCAGGAAGATCCCACATTCTGCGGAGCAACTAAGCCCGTGCTCTAGAACCCAGGACCCACAAATATACTGAGCCCACGTGCCTCAACTACTGGAGCTGGGTGCCCTAGAGCCTGTGCTTCCCATGAAGAGAAGCCACTGCAATGAGAGTAGCCCCCGCCCTCTGTAACTGTAGAAAAGCCCTCTCAACAACAAAGACGCAGCACAATAAAAAATAAATTAAAAAAAAAGCCCCCTTCTACGATAAACATAGCTGTGAGCCTGCAACCACTGCACCTTCAGATCCACTGCAGTGTTCACACAAGGCCTCACACTCTGGTTGCTACCAGTCAATGAACCATCACAGGGCAGGTTCCAGAGCCAGGCCATTTCTGCCCAAGGTGGGACTCCAACAACAAATCTGTATTCTGGGACTTCCCGTAAGTGTGGCCAACACTTTCCCAGATCTGCTTTGCAGTCTGAGGCTCTTTCTACCTGGTCCTCCTTCCTTCCCTCTCCTCTTTCATAAGGCGACGTCCCTGCACCGTCATCTGAGTCTCCCTGCCTTTTCTTGCTCCTTCTCACCTTAACCCTTCATGAGCACTTTCCCCATTAAGCTCACATGTTTAATTCCATCTTGCCATCTGCTCTAGGAGGACTCAAACTGACACAACAATGCCCTTCACTGAGCTGGAGAGTCTGGAAAAGGACCCTATTTTGGAGGACTTTGGTTCTGCCCACTTTGGGTGAGGTGTCAGGTGGGCAGGGACCTCTCTATCCACTTGCCCATTCATAAGATATATTCTGCTCTACTATTAAACTATCAGCTGTGTCCTCTGTGTGAGCTGGTATCTTCTTTATAAAATGTTTGTTACACGGATAAGCTCCAAACCTCAGTTTAGAACTCAGTCCTGTAACTATTGGTCTCTACAGAAATATGACCAACCAACAGCAAATATATCTTTCAACCTTCTTGAGGAGGAGGCAAGTATCAAAAAATGAAAGAAGTGAGCAATTATTCTTGAACAATCTAAGGTAAATTATTTTTCTTTAGGTGACCCTGGTTTTCTGGGAAAAAGAAGTCTTTTTAATAAGTGTTCCCAAAGGGAAAGACATATATTTGGCAGTACAGATGGAAATCTCTGTCATTCTGTGTGAAAAATAAGTTAGCACACCAAACGTCACTCTTGCTCTGATATCTTTCTCCCTGAGCAAGTTTCCCTTGGAGAGCTTGGTGGCATAAGATGACCTGGCCATTGAGAATGCCTGTTGGAGTAAGTCACCTGTGAGAGGGCAGAGCTCTTTAGGTCCAACTCTGGCTTATCCTACGGAAGCAGGCTTGAACACAAATCATGGCTACTACTGCGCTTTCTCAAAGGACAAACAATTCCTTCACTAACCCCAGACCCCAGAAAATCCATATCCATCTCACTGTGACGTGTGGAGGCTGACAGTAGGTAAGTTTACATGTTTTGTTACCTAGCTTTTGAGAAGCCCAGATGCCATTAGTCTGCTTGGACTAAAAAGAAAAAGAAGTCTGTGTGAAGTATATGTATTTCTTGAAATATATTTTCCTGAGAGGTCTGTCCCTCATTAAGGAACGAATGAGTAAAAGTATTTGTTGAAAAACAACCAAATGTGAAGTGAATGTACTACTTAAGTACTTTAGGGTTAGAAGATCTGTCTTTTTCTCCCAAAGGTAGTTATAATTCCCTTCATGAAAACAAACAGAAAATAAAGATTAATTATTTGTAAACTCAAAAATTACATTGGAGGGAGGAGAAATAGCAATATTGTTATCAACGCAAATTTAGTTCTGCTACGTACTTTACATGCCTGATCCAATTGAATCCTTATAAAAACCTAATGAGACAGGTTAAAATAGACCACCTAACCTGGTGGCTCAGTGGGTAAAGCATCTGCCTCCTATGCGGGAGACCTGGGTTCGATCCCTGGGTTGGGAAGATCCCCTGGAGAAGGAAATGGCAACACACTCCAGTACTCTTGCCATGGACTGAGAAGCCTGGTAGGCTACAATCCGTGGGGTCGCAAAGAGTCTCGGACACGACTGAGCGACTTCACTTCACTTCTTCACTTCACTCAATAACTGAGGAAACTGAGTCTCAGAATGGTTAAGTGAGTTGGTCAAACTTATAGTAAGTGGAGAAGCCTACTTTTGGATCTCAGGGACCACATATCTGCTCTGGTGTGGACACTTAGCTGTAGCTGTAGTGCCTCCCAGGAGAGGATGTGCTTTGAAGTAAACCTTGAACATGGGTGGAATTAGGACAATCAGAGATGAAGGAGAACAATGTGTATATGAAGGCAGGAATGACAAAAAGAAATGTAAAACTGACAGTGCGTCATATCAGGAGTTGAAATACATTAAAATTTGTGAAAGCTTGGGAGTGGGTAGGAGGAATTCAAAAAATACTGCAAAGTACACAGAAGAAAATAATCTGTCCTCATTTTCATCTTGCACATTTACTTCCAGTTTTGTTTTTTAACTAGAGCTACTTGAAAATTTATACATGCTCATTATAAGAAATATAAACACGATGGAAAATACAACAATAAATGTGTTAAAAGCCCCACAAATCCTTCTCTCTAAAAAGTATTACTACTAATATTAGGAAAATATTATTAGATAGTTTTGCACTTATTCAGAGAGAAGGACGAATGGACAGTATAGTTTTCATTTGTACTCCTCTTATTAGGAGAGAAGTACAGAATCTTCTCATAGGTGTAAAAGTTATCTCTAGGAGCTTCCCAAGTGGCACTAGTGGTAAAGAACCTGCCTGCCAATCCAGAAGACATGAGAGACTTAAATTTGATCCCTGGGTCGGGAAGATCCCCTGTAGAAATGACAACCCACTCCAATATTCTTGCCTGGAGAATCTCATGAACAGAAAAGTCTGGCAGGCTACAGTCCACAGTGTTGCAAAGAGTCAGATGCAGCTGAAGCAACTTAGCACACACTGGTGCCACAGGGGTAAAGAATCTGCCTGCCCATGCAGCTTTGATCCTGATCCGGGGAGATCCGACATGCCACGGAGCACCGAAGCCCATGAACCACAACTACTGAGCCTGTGCTCTAGAGCCCAGGAGCTGCAATTACCGAAGCCTCAGTGCCCTGAAGCCAGTGCTCTGCCACAAGAGAGGCCACCACAATGCGAAGCCTGGGCACTGCAATAGAGAAAAGCCTGACAGCATTGAAGACCCAGTACAGCCAGAAAACAGAAGTAAATGTCATCTGTATGTCAATACAGATTGTTTTTATTTCTTGAGCAATTTTCTGTTGGGGTTGTTGATTTCTTATTTTTTATTCTATTATTGTAGTAGATCTTTCTATACTAGGTAAATTAGCTCTTTTTATATGAGGTGCAGACATCCTGGAGAGTGAAGTCAAGTGAGTCTTAGGAAGCATTTCTATGAACAAAGCTAATGGAGGGGATGGAATTCCAGCTGAGCTATTTCAAATCCTAAAAGATGATGCTGTGAAAGTGCTGCACTCAATATGCCAGCAAATTTGGAAAACTCAGCAGTGACCACAGGACTGGAAAAGGTCAGTTTTCATTCCAATCCCAAAGAAAGGCAATGCTAAAGAAGGTTCAAACTACTGTCTACTTGCGCTCGTTTCACATACTAGCAAGGTAATGCTCAAAATCCTTCAAGCTAGGCTTCAGCAGTATATGAACCAAGAAATTCCAGATTTACAAGCTGGATTAGAAAAGGCAAAGGAACCAGAGATCAAACTGCCAACATCTGTTGGATTGTAGAGATAGCAAGGGAATTCCAGAAAAGCATCTGCTTCACTGATACGCTAAAGCCTATACTATGTGGATCACAGTAAACTGGGGGAAATTCTTAAAGAGATGAGAATGCCAAACCTGTCTCCTGAGAAACCATTATGCAGGACAAGAAGCAACAAGAAGTTTGAACCAGACATGAAACAACAGACTGGTTCAGAATTGGGAAGGGACTGTGTCAAGGCTGTATATTGTCACCCTGCCTATTTAAGTTATATGCAGAGTACATCATGCGAAATGCCAGGCTGGATGAATCACAAGCTAGAATCAGGATTGCTGGGAGAAGAATCAACAACCTCAGATATGCAGATGATATCACTCTCAGAATTTGCAGATGACAAAAAGTGAAGAGGAGCTAAAGAGCCTGTTGGTGAAGGTGAAAGAGGAGAGTGAAAAAGCTGGCTTAAAACTCAGCATTCAAAAAACTATGATCAGAGCATCCCTTCCCATCACTTCATGGCAAAGAGATGGGGGAAAAGTGGAAACAGTAACAGATTTTATTTTCTTGGGCTCCAAAATCACTGTGGGTGGTGACGGCAGCCATGAAATTAAAAGAAGCTTGCTGCTTGGAAGAAAAGCCATGACAAACCTAAACAGTGTATTAAAAAGCAGAGACATCATTTTGCTGACAAAGATCCATATAGTCAAAGCTACGGTTTTTCCAGTAGTCATGTACAGATGTGAGAGTTGGACCATAAAGAAGGCTGAGTGTTGAAGAACTGATGTTTTCAAATTGCGGTGCTGCAAAGACTCTTGAGAGTCTCCTGGACTGTAAGGAGATCACACCAGTCAATCCTAAAGGAAATCAACCCTGAATATTCATTGGAAGGACTGTTGCTGAAGCTGAAGCTCCAATAGCTCCAATAGCTTTGGTCACCCGTTGCAAAGAACTGACTCATTGGAAAAGACCCTGATGCTAGGAAAGATTGAAGGTGGGAAGAGAAGGGGACAACAGAGGATGAGATGGTTGGATGGCATCACCGACTCAATGGACATGAGTGAGCAAGCTCCAGGAGTTGGTGATGGACAGGGAAGCCTGGTATGCTGCAGTCCATGGGGTCGCAAAGAGTTGGACACGACTGAGCACCTGAACTGAATTAATTCATTGGAAGGGCTGATGCTGAAGCTGAAGCTCCAATACTTTGGCCACCTGATGTGGAGAGCCGACTCATTGAAAAAGTCCCTGATGCTGGGAAAGACTGAGGGCAGGAAGAGAAGGAGATGACAGAGAATGAGATGGTTGGATGGCATCACCACCTCAGTCAACATTAGTTTGAGCAAACTCCAGGAGACAGGGAAGGACAGGGAAGGAAGGATTGGTGTGCTGCAGTCTATGGGGCTGCAAAGAGTCAGATATGACTTAGTGGCTGAACAACAACAGAATATGGGTTGCAAATGGATTCCTTTAGCAATGGGCTGGGTTTAATTTTTAAATAAATTCCTTCAAAAAGGATTTATGGGTACTTTATTGCTTGAATTTCATATTTGAGAATGTTTATTTCCATTATACTTGAACAATTTTTTTTAAATTAATTATTGTGGTAAAATATATGTAACATAAAATTTACCATTTTAACCATTTTTGAGTGTACATTTCGGTGGCTTTAAGTACATTCAAATTGTTGTGCAGTCAACACCACCATTCATCTCCAGAATGGTAATGGTGTTTTTATCATCTCAAGCTGAAACTATTTACCATTAAACAGTATTTTCCATTACCTCTTCCTCCTCAGCCCATAGTCACCATTATTCTGTTTTTTGTCTCTATTAATTTGACTATTCTAGGTACCTAATATAAATGAATTCATGTAGTATTTGTCCTTTTGTATCTGCTTTATTTCACTTAACAGTGTTTTTATGGCTCATCCATGCTATAGCATGTCTCATAATTCCAGTCCTTGTTAAGGCTGAATAGTATTTCGTTGTGTATACATACCACAGTTTGCTTATCCACCCACCTGTTAATGGAAACTTGGGTTGTTTCCACTTTTTGTCTATTGTAAAATAAGGCTGCTATAAATATAGTTGTACAAATATGTTTAACTGTGTGCTTTCAATTTGTTAGGGCTTATACATAGAAGTGGGCTTCCCTTGTGGCTCAGCTGGTAAAGAATCCACCTGTAATGTGGGAGACCTGGGTTCGATCCCTGGGTTGGGAGGATCCTCTGGAGAAGGGAACACCTACCTACTCCAGTATTCTGGCCTGGAAAATTCCGTGGACTGTATAGTCCATAGGGTTGCAAAGAGTCAGACATGACTGAGTGACTTTCACTCTCACTTTCATACCTAGAAGTAGAGTTTCTGGATCATATGGTAATTTTTTTTTTCTTTTTTTGTTTTTGAGGATTGGCCATGCTGTTTTCCATAGTAGCTGTACTATTTTATATTCCCACTAGCAATGCACAAGGGTTCCAGTTTCCCCACATCCTCACCAATGCTTAATATTTTCTGTTTTGTTTTTAATAACAGCCATGCTATTGGGTGTGAAGTGGTATCTTATTGTGGTTTTGATTTGCATTTCCCTAATGCAAATCTTTTCATGTGCTAACACGTTTCATGCCTAACACATCTTTTCATGTGCTTTTTGCCCACTTGTGTATCTTGTTTGAAGAAATGTCTCCTCAAATCCTTTGCCCATTGAAAATTTTTTTTAATTGTTGAGTTGTCGGAGTTCCTTATATATTTTGAATATTAACCCCTATTAGATATATGATTTGCAAACATTTTTTCCCATTCTGTAGGTTGCCTTTTTATCTCTTGGTAATCTCCTATACCAAGGACAAAATATTGGGCGATACACAAAACCTACCCTCCCCAACTTGATTGAAATATAATCAACATACAACAAAAGTTTTTCATTTTGATGAAGTCCAACTTCTCTATTCTATTGTTGCCCATACCATCAAATGTCAAGCTTCCCTGCTGACTCAGTGGTAAAGAATCCACCTGTCAGTGCAGGAGACCTGGGTTCAATCCCTGGGTCGGGAAGATCCCCTGGAGAAGGAAATGGCAACCCACTCTGGTACTCTTGCCTGGAAAATCCCATGGGCAGAGAAGCCTGGTAGGCTACAGTCCAAAAAGTCTGACATGACTGAGCGACTTCACTTCACTAAGTAACCCTACCGGCCAATGCAGGAGATGCAAGAGACACATGCCTAATCACTGGGTTGGGAAGATCCCCTAGAGTAGGAAATGACAACCCACTCCAGTATCCCTGCCTGGGAAATTCCATGGACAGAGGAGCCTGGTGGACTACACAGTCCATGAGGTCGCAGAGAATTGGACACAACTGAGCACATACCACACACACACACACACACACACACACACAGTTGTGGAAGCACCATTGTTGAAAAGACTGCCCTTCCCCTTTCAATGGTCTTGCCATCTTTAAAAATAAATCCTTTGACTATGTATGTGAACCTTTGTTTCCGGGCCCTCTATTCTGTTTCATCGGTCTATATATCTGTCTTTCTGCCAGTACCACAGTGTTTTCATTACTGTCAGTTCAGTTCAGTCACTCAGTCGTGTCTGACTCTGCGACCCCATGAATCACAGCACGCCAGGCCTCCCGGTCTATCACCAATTCCCGGAGTTCACCCAAACTCATGTCCATCGAGTCAGTAATGCCATTCAGCCATCTCATCCTCTGTTGTCCCCTTCTCCTTCTGCCCCCAATCCCTCCCAGCATCAGAGTCTTCTCCAATGAGTCAACTCTTCGCATGAGGTGGCCAGAGTATTGGAGTTTCAGCTTTAGCATCAGTCCTTCCAATGAACACCCAGGACTGATCTCCTTTAGAATGGACTGGTTGGATCTCCTTGCAGTCCAAGGGACTCTCAAGAGTCTTCTCCAACACCACGGTTCAAAAGCATCAATTCTTTGGTGCTCAGATTTCTTCACAGTCCAACTCTCACATCCATACATGACCACTGGAAAAACCACACTGTAGCTTCATTTTATTCTTCGCACTTAGGCTACGTTTTATTTATTCTTCTTGCCTAATTATTATTATGGTCAGAACTCCCTGCACAGTGTTGAACAGAAATGGCCAGATGAACATCCTTGCCATGTTACTGATCTTAGGGGATGAACTTTCAGTTTCACCAGTGAGTATGGCATTAGCTATGGGGTTTTTATAGAGGTCATTTATCATATTGAGGGAGTTCTATTTCCAGTTTGTTGAGTGTTTTGTCCTTTGTGTGTGTGTCAAGAAAAGGTGTTGCATATTATCCAATGATGTGGGTTTTTTCAGCTGTGTAGTTTGTGGGCTCTTAGTCCCTGACCAGGGATTGAACCCATGCCCCCTGCAGTAGAAGCATGGAGCCCTAACCACTGGATAATCTGGGAATTCCCTGTTAAATGATTTTCTGCATCAATTTATAGCATCAATTTTGAAATCCTTCATTCTAGTAATGTGCTGTATTACATTGATTGATGTTTGTACATTAAACTACCCCTGTATTCCTGGGATAAATCCCACTTGGTCAAATATGTAATCCTCTTATTATACTGCAGAATTTGGTTTGCTGGTGTTATGTAGAATATTTTACATCTATTTTCATAAGGGATATTGATCTATAGATTTATTCTGATGTCTTTGTCAGGATTTGGTCCCAGAATAATGCTGGCCTCATAGAATGAATTAGGAAGTGTTTTCTACTTTGGGGAAGAAGTTGAGAAGGATTGGTGTTAATTCTTTAAATGCTTGGTAGATTCACCAGTGAAACCATCTGATCCTGGACTTTTCTTTGTTAGGAGGTTGTTTATTAATTCAAAGTCTGCTCCGATTTCTTCTTGAGACAATTTTGACAATTTGTGTGTTTGCAGGAATTTGTCCAGTTCACCTAGCTTATCTAATTTGTTTGCATATGATTATCTGTAGTATTCTCTTATTGGTAGTGATCACCTCACTCTCATTAACACGGTCTTTTATATTTATTAGCTAGTTACAGTTTATCTGTATTCTTTATGCTTTCACATGTTTTTGTGTTAGTGTTGTTCATTTCATTTCAGCTCAAAGGACTCCCTTTAGCATTTCTCACAGAACAGGTCTCACTTCTCATTTTTAACCATGCCTGGCAACATGCAGGATCTTAGTTCCCCAACCAGGGGTCAAACCCATGTCCCCTGCACTGGAACCACACGGGAAGTCCCAAGCAGGCCTCACTTTTTTCAGAGTGATTAGCCTTGTTGTCCATCTTCTCCATTTCATCCATTTGTTTTCTATGGTAGTTGCCAAAAATCTTTGAATAGAGAAATAGAGACCTTCACCCAGTTTGCTATTTGCCAGATGTGGGAGTAAGTAGAGACTGTTTCAGATGTTGATGACTTTTTATTCATAGTATGGCTGAAGAGTTGAGGGGCAATGTTAGAATCTTCTATTTCTTTCCTTCCACCAGTTTCTAAAGTGTATTAAGTTATGCTGCTTTCTGTTTGGTTCATTCTGGTGAAAAAAAACTCATAGGTTTTTATTTTAAGCTCTTTTTGTTTCATCTAGGGGAAGGCAATTCTAAGATGACATTTCTTTCTTTTTTTCAGAACTAATTTGTTCATAATCAAAGGTTACATGATAGGCTCAGTAGACCAGTCTGGGAAATACTGATACCGCTGCATGCATTCAGCAAACTCTCCTTGATGTATAAGGTGTATTTCCACACCTTCCCTACGCATCCATGAAAAGAGTTTCTCATATGAGACTCCTGGGGTGAAGAGTCAGTTCGGTTCTTGGTTCTTGGCTGTTGCTTTCTTGCTGGTCCAGCAGAGAGATGATGTCCCAGTGTCTCTGGCAGCCTCTTGCACACCTGTGCTTAAAATGAAAAGAAGGTGAAAGTGAAGTCGCTCAGTCGTGTCCGACTCTTTCCTACTCCATGAATTGTAGCACACCAGGCCTCCTTGTCCATCACCAACTCCCGGAGTTCACTCAAACTCATGTTCATCGAGTCGGTGATGCCATCCAGCCATCTCATCCTCTTTTGTCCCCTTCTCCTCCTGGCCCCGATCCCTCCCAGCATCAGAGTCTTTTCCAATGAGTCAACTCTTCACACGAGGTGGCCAAAGTACTGGAGTTTCAGCTTTAGCATCATTCCTTCCAATGAACACCCAGGACTGATCTCCTTTAGAATGGACTGGTTGGATCTCCTTGCAATCCAAGGGACTCTTGAGTCTTCTGCAACATCACAGTTCAAAAGCATCAATTTTTGGCGCTCAGCTTTCTTCACATTCCAACTCTCACATCCATATATGACCACTGAGAAAACCATAGCCTTGACTAGACAGACCTTTGTTGGCAAAGTAATGTCTCTGCTTTTGAATATGCTGTCTAGGTTGCTCATAACTTTCCTTCCAAGGAGTAAGCGTCTTTTAATTTCATGGCTGCAGTCACCATCTGCAGTGATTTTGGAGCCCCCCAAAATAAAGTCTGACACTGTTTCCACTGTTTCCCCATCTATTTCCCATGAAGTGATGGGACCAGATACCATGATCTT
>SJYQ01092155.1:0-67255 GCA_006410935.1 Redunca redunca
CCCAATCCCTCCCAGCATCACAGTCTTTTCCAGTGAGTCAACTCTTCGCATCAGGTGGCCAAAGTATTGGAGATTCAGCTTCAGCGTCAGTCCTTCCAATGAACACCCAGGATTGATCTCCTTTAGAATGGACTGGTTGGATCTCCTTGCAGTCCAAGGGACTCTCAAGAGTCTTCTCCAACACCACAGTTCAAACGCATCGATTCTTCCGCGCTCAGCTTTCTTCACAGTCCAACTCTCACATCCATACATGACTACTGGAAAAACCATAGCCTGGACTAGACAGACCTTACATTTTCATCACCCCAAAAGAAATGCTGGATCCATTAAGGGCTGGATCCTTACCCACCCCAGCCGTGGACACTGCCAATATTCATTCTGTCTCTGACATTCCAAATAGTTCTTGTTCCACATCGTTCCTAAGCACAGAATCATCAAAGGATCTTTGGGATCTGGCTTCATTCATTCATTCCTTCTTATGGCTGACTAATAATCCATTGTATGGGTATACCACATTTTCATTTTCTGTCAAATGATGAATTTAAAAAATTTTTTCCACTGTTTGGCTATTATGAATATTGCGGTGAACAGCCATGTTCACGTTTGTGTGTGTGTGTACATTTGTTTTCAACTCTTGAGTACCTGCCAAGGAGTGGAATTGCTGAGCCAAAGATGTCACCATTTCGTTTCCTGCTGGTAATTTGAAGTAAGCAGATATGAAGATACAAGATTGGGAATTGGGAAACTGGGTATTGCTCACAGCTGCATGTGAAGAACTGAGCAGGCTCTTCTCCTTTCTTACATTTGGAGAGGAAGGTTTGGTCTGCGTGACCAGCCACCTTGCCTTCAGAGGACACAGGGCCTGGCACCAGGCAGGCGTCAGTCCATTTGGAATGGGTCCCTGTTCTTCCTGCCTTCCGGTTATTGAGCCCCAGTGTTTGCTGCCCAGCGCTCTGGGTCTTTGCCCACACCTGCAGCCTGGATGATCTCTTCGCTTTTTCTCAGGCTTTAGAACTTGCTCACATGCCTTCATTCCCATCCTGGACGTTCCTGACTCAGCAGCCTAGACCATTTCAGGGCCATCTGGCTCCCATTTTCCCTTTATCACCTGCTATTCTGCTGTGTCTTTGCTGCTGTGTCTCACTCCAGAGCACATGGTGTGGATTTTATTCACTTTTGTTTCCCGCTTGTCATTCCTGTCAGCAGTATATGTTTTCATACAGCTGGTGCGCATTACATTTTTAAAAGTTTTAAGCATTCGTTCGGCTAAACTGAAGTACTTGACTATTTGTTAAGCATTTAATTTTAACTAGGTTTTTTTTTGTTTTTTTTTCATTTTTTGTCATTGAAAATACGTTATATTTCTAGTTCTTTTCCGTACTCCTTGATCCTTCCAGAAGAGTCCTTGTTGTCTTGAAATTTGTTGTTATTCTTTCTTTTAGAATATTTTTTTCTCAGATTGAGATATAATTGACATATAACATTCTATTAGTTTTAGGAGTACAACATAGTGATTTGACATATGTATGTATTGTGAAATGACTGGTGAACATCCATCACATCACAGTTACAGTTTTTTTTTTCTCGTGGTAAGATCAATTCTCTCAGCAACTTTCAAATATACAGTACAGTATTATTAGCTATGGGCTTCCCAGGTGGCTCAGTGGTAAAGAATTCGCCTGCTGATGCAGGAGATGCAGGAGATGTGAGTTCGATGCTTGGGTCAAGCAGATCCCCTGTGGAAGGAAATGGCAACCCACTCCTGTATTCCTGCCTGGGAAATCGCAAGGACAGAGGAACGTGGCTGGCTACAGTCCATGGGGTCTCAAAGAGTCCGACACGACTGGGCACACATGCACGCATTATTAGCTGTTGTCACCAAGCTGTCTGTTACATCCTCAGAACGTACTGATTTTATAACTGGGAGTTTGTACCTCTTGACCACTTCAATATGTTCCTGTTGAATGGTGAATAGGTACACTTGGGTCTGCAGTTTCCATTTACTGTAGGCCTGGGAGAAGGTGGCACTTCAGGAACTTGCTAAATACAATCAAGGCCTCAGGGACCTGAAAAAAATTAACCTTTGAAAAGAAAAATCTGGAAACAGCTTAAAAAGCAAAGCAGACGTCTGTGTCAGGATTTCAGAGTTTTGATGAATGGAGTGGATGCTATTCCAAATGATGAAAATTATAAGTGGTGGAAATGAAATCTAGAACAGGGATGGGCGAACTTTTTTTCGTAAGGGGTCAGATAATAAATATTTCCAGCTCAGAGGGCATGCGGTCTCTGTCACCTGCAACCCTGTCTTTGCGGAAAAACAGTCAGTGGACAAGATGTAAACCAATGAGTGTGGCTGTGTTCCAGTAAAATTTTATTTACCAAAATAGGAGGCAGTCTGGTTTTGATGTTTGCTTTTCATTAGTAAAATATAACATTGAAAAGGAAAGTCCTCAAAGATTTCTGGGAGAGCTAAGAAATTTGAGAGTTGTTTCAGTTTACATCTCCAGTTTTAAAAAAGCAAAAAGTTAAGCACAGTGTAAAATCTGTGATCTAAATGAACATACCAGTGCTTTGAATTTCAATCACTATATTGGCTTTGTGGGTTTGAACTCTGTGGTACTAGCTCTCATTGTCTAGGACTTTTAGCTTTATTAGAATGCAGTGATTTCTTTTTTTCCTCAATGTTCTCAAGGTGAGAAACCACAAAATTAGCTTATAATCATGGTTCGTTAGTTTTGATGTGCTATTAACGCATGATGTGTTCTAAAGCATAAAGTATAAAAGACAAAGTTCCTGCCTCCATTTGTTGTTAAGTAAAGGGTGCAAGTAGGTGATAATTGCAAAACATTCATTTTTAAAATTAAATTACAAAACATTCATTTTTTTTAATTACTACCATTGGTGCCCACTGATAAGATCTTTTTTGAGTTCCAACTAGTTTCATTCTGCCTATTATTTTATTCTCTGTTAAAGTTTTGGCATCACAGTCCTCTCAGAGATTATTGTGGTGTAATTACAGATTGGATGGGAGCATAAAATAAGAGGCTGGAATAGGCCAGTCCTTTAAGTGGGCTCATCTCTGGTAGCTGTCAGTGTGAGCATCTCACAACATCAAGTGTGATTATATTATTTTAAAATGTGTATTTTTCATACATTATGGCCCCTCACTACATCATTGGATAATTAATGGTGGAAACAATGACCCAGGTCAACACTGCAGGGAAAACTGGCTCTGAGGGACTTAGCAAGAGATCACAGCAAGGTCACGATGAATCCAGAATTCATGCCTTCGACAGGAGAGTTCCCAAACTGTGGCAGTGAGGGCTCCGGTGGTTGCTAAGTGACCAGCCAAGAGAAGGCTTGAGAGAGGCTGAAAAGTATTAAAGTTGTGGCTGGAAGACATGAACTCTAAGGACATATCTGTCAATGGCAAAATTCTAAGACAAAAGGGACACCACCACCAAAGAGGGGATGGACTGGTGATAGGCAGCGCAGAGCCTGCCAAGGGTGGCTGACACATTTCAGAACCAGTTACCCGAAAAAGCGAAGTGTCGGCAAAGCTGCATGTGCAGATTAAGAGTTAGAAAAGCCTCTCCCCTAAACAATTAAAGAAATCATAGAAGAAAAGTGTTCCCTCTGGGAAAGGTGTTCACTGCTTCCTCGGATAGTGTTGAAGAAGTGAAGTCACTCAGTCGTGTCCGACTCTTTGCGACCCCATGGACTGTAGCCCACCAGGCTCCTCTGTCCATGGGATTTTCCAGGCAAGGATACTGGAGTGGATCGCCATTTCCTTCTCCAGGGGATCTTCCCAACCCAGGGATCGAACCCGGGTCTCCCGCATTGTAGACAGACGCTTTACTGTCTGAGTCACCAGGGAAGTGTTGACCGTACTTGAATTTCCCTTTTGGTGTCCCTACTTCCGTTGTAAGACACAACTCTGCCAAATGAGACATAGTCTTATTTTTAAGCAGTATTTGAATTAATTGACTCAGAAAGATGATAGTCAAGAATATCAGTTTCTTCAGACTTCCCTAGCAGTCTAATGGTTGACACTTCAACTTCCAATGTAGGAGGTCTGGGTTTGATCCCTGGTCGGGGAGGGCAGCCAAAAAACCAAAACATAAAACAGAAACAGTATTGTACCAAATTCAGTAAAGACTTTCAAAGTGATCCACATAAAAAAATAATGTTAATAATAAGACTATCAGCTTCTTCATCACAGTTTTAAATAATGGCTCAGACGGTAAAGAATCTGCCTGCAACGGAGGAGACACAGGTTCAGTCCCTGAGTCAGGAAGATCTACTGGAGAAGGGAATGGCAATCCACTCCAGTGTTCTTGCCTGGAGAATTCCATGGACAGAGAGAGGAGCCTGGTGGGCTATAGTCCAGGGGGTTGCAGAGTCAGACAAGACTTAGCAACTAAACATCAACAGCAAGATAAAAGTTGACCAATGTTCGATATATTTAAAAGCCTATTTAAAAATCCTTGTGAGATTTCTATAACTTACAATGGGAAAGAGATTTTAATATTTCAACGAAGTAATGCAGGTGATGTGTAAAAATATAGAAAAGAAATAGAAGTGAAATTCTGTCTTTGCCAGTGGATAGATTTTGCACAAATAAAAATTATTTCAAGTTGGGACTTTCACATGAAGTAGTTTAATCTGAATTCTTGATGATACAGTCTAAATACTTATTAAAGGAATTATAAAACCCATTGACTGTACAATTTTAAGAAACACAAATGTGTATATATTTGATGTAAGCTTAAAAATAATTTTTAGCAATTTGAAACAGTATCAAACTTACAGAAAAATTACAAGTATAGTACGAAGAAGTTTTATTTTTTTCTGAACCATTTGAGATATAGTATCTGTGGCCACATCATCCTTAGATTACTGATAAACATCATAAAGTTTTATCAGTTATCTCTGTATACTGTTCCCTATAGCAAAACATTGGGTTGCTACATTTCCCAACATAGAAAATATTGGGTTGGCCAAAAAAGTTCATAGATTTTTCCATACCATCTTATAGAAAAACCTGAATGAACTTTTTGGCCAGCCCAATATTTGCCCATCACACATAAAAGATTTGTATTCAGAAAATATAAAGAATTTATAAACTCAATAATAAAAAATAAGCAATCTAGTTTCAAAATGGACAAAAAATCTGAACAAGAGATTTCACTAAATAAGCTATATGCATGGCAGAAGAGCACATGAAAAGATGCCTAGCATTTTTAGTCATTAGGAAATTGCCAACTAAAACTGCAAAGTGGTATCACTACCCACCTATTAAAATTGCTAAAAATAATTTTCTTTAAGCTGACAATACTGCACGTTGACAAGGACGAAGAGCAGCTGGAATTCTCACATATTAGTGGATATATTCTCAAAGTGCTTCCCTGGTAGCCCAGTTGGTAAAGAATCCGCCTGCAATGCAGGAGACCCTGGTTCGATTCCTGGGTCAGGAAGATCTCCTGGAGAAGGGAAGGGCTACCTGCTCCAGGATTCTTGGGCTTCCCTTATGACTCAGCTGGTAAAGAATCCGCCTGCAGTGTGGGAGACCTGGGTTCGATCCCTGGGTTGGGAAGATCCCCTGGAGAAGGAGAATACACTCCTGTATTCTGGCCTAGAGAATTCCATGGACTGTCACAAAGAGAATTCCATGGACTGTGGCCATGGGGTCACAAAGAGTCGGTCACGACTGATCAACTTTCCTTTCACTATATTCTCATATGTTAGTGTAGGAATTGGAAAAGATCCTGATGCTGGGAAAGATTAAAGGCAAAAGAAGAAGAGGGTGGCAGAGGATGAGATGGTGAGGTAGCATTACTGACTCAATGGTCATGAATTTGAGCAAGCTCCAGGAGATAGTGCAGGACAGGGGAGCCTGGCCTGCTGCAGTCCATGGGGTCAAAAAGAGTCAGACACAACTTAGCAACTGAACGACAACAAAAGTGGTAGGAATACAAAATGGTACAACCACTTTGGAAAACAGTTTCACTTCTTTTGAAGCTAAAAAAAACAAACCAAAAAAACCTCAAGATATATGACCCAGCAATCCCACTCTTAGGTGTTTACGCAACAGAAATGAGACCTTAGGTTGACACAATAGTGGTTTTATTCATCAGTTCAGTTGCTCAGTCATGTCCGACTCTTTGTGACCCCATGAACTGCAGCACACCAGGCCTCCCTGACCATCGCCAACTCCCAGAGTTTACTCAAACTCATGTCCATTGAGTCAGTGATGCCATTCAACCATCTCATCCTCTGTCATCCCCTTCTCCTCCCACCTTCAATCAGCATCAGGCTCTTTTCAAATAAGTCAGTTCTTTGCCTCAGGTGGCCAAAATATTGGAGTTTCAGCTTCAGCATCAGTCCTTCCAATGAATATTCAGGACTGATTTCCTTTAGGATGGACTGGTTGGATCTCCTTGCTGTCTCAAGGGACTCTCAAGAGTCTTCTCCAACACCACAGTTCAAAAGCATCAATTCTTCGGTGCTCAGCTTTCTTTATAGTCCAACTCTCACATCCATACATGACTACTGGAAAAACCATAGCTTTGACTAAATGGACCTTTGTTGGCAAAGTAATGTCTCTGCTTTTTAATATGCTCTCTAGGTTGGTCATAACTTTTCTTCCAAGGAGCAAGCATCTTTTAACTTATGGTTTTATTCAGTCATCAAAAACTTCAGACAGCCCCAAAGTTCTGTAAATGGTGAAAGGGTTAATTTAACTGTGTTTCATCTCTACAGTAGAATATTCAGTAACACAAAGAACAAATTACTGATAGAGCCCCAGCACAGCGTAGGATTCCATTTATGTGATATTTAGGAATAAGCAAAACTATGGGGACAGAAGACAGATCAGTTCTGGCTAGAGGTTGGGGTGGGGGTGTTGACAAAGAGGCATGGAGGAATCTGGGATGTGATGGAGCAGTTCATACCATGATTTCAGTGGTGGCTACATAACTTTATATTTGCTAAAAATGTACAGAACCATACATTAGACAAGGTTGAACTTTTTGCAAAGTGTAGTTTAATTTTTAAAAATATTTTTAAGGGGAATTCCCTAGCGGTCCAGTGGTTAGGACTTGGCACTTTTACTATGGAGGACCCGGGTTTGATCCCTGGGTCGGGAAGATCCCCTGGAGGAGGGCATGGCAACCCACTCCAGTATTCTTGCCTGGAGAATTCCATGGACAGAGGAGCCTGGCGGGCTACAGTCCATGGGGCCAAAAGGAGTCAGACACAACTGAGCGACAGGGCACACAGACACACACTCAGTGAACTAAGATCCTACACGCCACGCCTTGGCCAAAACAACAAAAAATTTTTTTAAGGATACATGACTTCATGTTCAAGTGATTGTTTTTTTTGGTTTCACAAACCACCCACATGTAAACATGTTACAGTGCATCTTCCAGGCACTTGAGAGAGAGGAGTGAAGTGAAGTGAAGTGGCTCAGTTGTGTCCAACTCTTCTCGACCCCATGGACTGTAGCCAGCCGGGCTCCTCTGTCCGTGGAATTTTCCAGGCAAGAATACTGGAGTGGGTTGCCATTTCCTTCTCCAGGGGATCTTCCCGACCCAGGAATCAAACCTGGGTCTCCCTCACTGCAGGCAGACGGTTCACTGTCTGAGCCACCAGGGAAAGAAGGGAGGACTGTTAACGACTCGCTTGCAAGGCAGGTGCACGAGTTCTGTCCGAGCCCAGGATGCATGGTCTCTCTGATCGTGGGGCTCCTGCCTTTGGAGATCCTTTATCTAAGCTCCCTGAGCTCCTTGGTTTGCTGTCTGCTCCTCCACTGCGTTCCCAGCCGCTGTTGCTCCACGAATCATCCTGTGTGTTAGCATGGGACCTTAGACAGTGCGAGTAAGCGAATCGGGTGATCAGAAGAGCACTGGCGTGCGGTATACGTTCGGTGTGTGTTAATTTCCTTTCTCCCCATCCAACCACTCTTTGATTTTCTTTCTAATTTTTAGTTTTTTGGCCACACTGCACAGTATGTAGGACCTTATTTCCCCAAAAGGGATCCACCCGAGCCCCTTCCTTGAAGTGGAAGCGTGGAGTCTTAACCACTGGACCACCAGGGAAGTCCTACCATTTGATTTCTTAATAGCTTTTTGTTGTTGTTGGGCCCACAGCTGGGCCTGTGGGAGCTTAGTTTCCTGACCAGGGATCGAACCCCCAGACCTGGCAGTGAAAGCACCAAGTCGTAACCCCTGAAACCTCCCCTTTCTTTTTTTGAAATAAAATTCACCCGTTTAAAGTAGACAATTCAGTGGCTTTTAATATATGCATGTAGTTGGGCAATCGTAACCACAAACGATTTTAGAATAGTTTCATCACCCCTGAAAAGAAACCCTGTACCATTTATCTACCCACCTCCCAGCCCTAAGCAACCCGCAGTCTACTTCTGTCTCTGTAGATTTCCCTATTCTGATCATTACATATTCATAGACTCCTATAAATGTGTGGTTCCCTTGATTTTAAGGCGAGGGGGCTCATAAAAGGTCAGAGGTGAAAAGACCCTTCCTGGGAGGTGAGTGATTGGGTGTCTCTGATCAGAGAGGAGGCGGCCGAGGGCAGCCCACTGGGGTCTCGGAGCTGGTTGGTGGTCTGGGGCGCCCCAGCCTGGCTTTCCTGCCCCTGGCTCTGGGAGGGCCCGCCCGTCAGGCCTCGTGCTATGGAAGCTCGTGTCACCGCCAGGCCTGGTGTGTGGTCACTGCTAACGCAGCGGGGCGATGACAGTTTCTTCCTGGCAAAGGGTGGAGGAGCGGACGCAGTCACGGGTTAGGGGTGCAGGGAATGCTCCACGCGCCGTGTTGACTAAGGGCTCTCAGGGAAGTGATCCAGATGCAGCCGCTTCTAGAGAGCAGAGCCCCAGACAGAATCAGCCTTCCCCGTGGAGCCCAGCTGGACTCCGCCACCTCCAGGGTTCTTCCCATCAAAGGGTACTGAGATGGTCCCGAGGAGTTCTGATAATGAAGCGGGAGCTCTCGTCTCCTGTGGCTTCCCCACAGGCTGTTAGGATGGCGTCCCTCCCATTATTTTTTTGTAAAATTTTTTAAATTGAAGGATAATTGCTTTACAGTGTGTCGGTTCCTGTTGTACATGAATCAACCGTGTGTAGACATACATCCCCTCCCTCTTAAGTCTCCCTCCCACCCCTCTAGGTCACCGCAGGGCACCAGGCTGAGCTCCCTGAGTTACATAGCAACTTCCTACTAGCTATCTGTTTTATACATGTGATAATGTATGTATCTCACTGCTACTCTCAATTCGTCCCGCCCTGTCCTTCCCCATTCCTTAACACACATTGAATGAGATCGACATCGCAGCAATGCATCCATGCATGCCAGCTCACTTCAGTCGTGTCCAGCTCTTTGGGGCCCCATGGACTGTAGCCTGCCAGGCTCCTCTGTCCATGGGGATTCTCCAGGCAAGAATACTGGAGTGGGTTGCCATGCCCCTCTCCAGGGGATCTTCCCGACCCAGTAGTCAAACTCCTGTCTCTTACATCTCCTGCACTGGCAGGCAGGTTCTTACCACCAGCACCACCTGGGAAGCCCTGACATCTTAGCAGACTTAGGGCAATTGAAGGTGAGAGGTGGAAACAGCAGCAGGCAGAAAGCTGCCCTGGTTCTAGCTTTGCACGGACAAATCAACATGTTTCTGACCTGAGAATGCGTCTGCTCCTTTTTCTCTGTCTGGGATAGTAGGCAAAATAAGAATTTTGAATGAAAGTATTCTGAGCTCCCAAAGTAATAAGGATGGAGCATAATCTATGTGAACATTCTGATAAGTGGGAAACATCACGTGCCTTTGCGGTTTCATACTTTGTGATACACATTTCCTTGGTCTGATGTGCTAAGTGATAATCATGGAATCTAGCCGCTAGAGGAGAGAGTTTCTAAGACTTAACACGAGTGCCTGCTGGGTGCTGCTTGCCGCTTTTTCTTTTTCAATTTTTTTTTTTAATTGAAGGATAATTGCTTTACAGAATGTTGTTGTTTTCTATCAAACCTCAACATGAATCAGCCAAAGGTATACACGTATCCCCTCCCTTTTGAACCTCCCTCCCCATCCCACCCCTCTAGGTTGATACAGAGCCCCGTTTGAGTTTCCTGAACCATATAGCAAATTCCCGTTGGCTGTCTATTTTACATATGATAATGTAAGTTTCCACATTACTCTCTCCATCCATCTCACCCTCTCCTCCCCTCTCCCCAAGTCCGTAAGTCTACTCTCTATGTCTGTTTCTCCACTGCTGCCCTATAAGTAAATTCTTCAGTACCATTTTTCTAGATTCCGTATTTGTGCATTAGAATATGGTCTTTTTCTTTCTCTTTCTGACTTACTTCACTCTGTATAATAGGTTCTAGGTTCATCCACTTGATTAGAACTGACTCAAAGGTGTTCCTTTTTATGGCTGAGTAATATTCCATCATGTATATGTACCACAGCTTCTTTATTCATTATGTGTTGCTGGACATCTAGGTTACTTCCATGTTCTATCTGTTGTAAATAATGCTGCAATGAACAATGGGATACAAGTGTCTTTTTCGATTTTGGTTTCCTCAGGGTATATGCCTGGGAGTGGGATTGCTGGGTCATATGGTGGTTTTATTCCTAGTTTCTTAAGGAATCTCCATACTGGCTTTCATAGTGGCGGTATCAGTTTATATTCCCACCAACACTGCACGAGTGTTCCCTTTTGCCCACACCCTCTCCAGCATTTATTGTTTGTAGACTTTTTAATGATGGCCATTCTGACTGGTGTGAGGTGATATCTCATTGTAGCTTTGATTTGCATTTCTCTAATAATGAGCAATGTTGAGCATCTTTTCATGTGTTTTTTAGCCATCTGTATGTCTTTGGAGAAATGTCTGTTTAAGTCTTTTTCCCACTTTTTGACTGGGTTGTTTGTTTTTCTGGTATTGAGTTGTATGAACTGCTTGTATATTTTGGAAATTAATTCTTTGTCAGTTGTTTCATTTGCTATTATTTTCTCCCATTTTGAGGGTTGTCTTTTCACCTTGCTTATAGTTTCCTTTGCTGTTTAAACATTTTTAAGTTTAATCAGGTCCCGCTTGTTTACTTGTGTTTTTATTTCCATTACTCTAGGAGGTGGGTCATACAGGATCTTGCTTTGATTTATGTCATTGAGTGTTCTGCCTATGTTTCCCTCTAAGAGTTTAATGGTTTCTGATCTTACATTTAGGTCTTTAATCCATGTTGAGTTTATCTTTGTGTATGGTGTTAGGAAGTGTTCTAATTTCATTCTTTTACATGTAGCTGTCCAGTTTTCCCAGCACCATTTATTGAAGAGGCTGTCTTTGCCCCATTGCGTATTCTTGCCTCCTTTGTCAAAAATAGGTACCCATAGGTGCATGGGTTTATTTCTGGGCTTTCTATCTTGGTCCATTTGTCTGTATTTCTGTTTTTGTGCCAGTACCATACTGTCTTGATGACTGTAGCTTTGTAGTATAATCTGAAGGCAGGAACGTTGATTCCTCCAGCTCCATTCTTCTTTCTCAGGACCGCTTTGGCTATTCGGGGTCTTTTGTGTTTCCATATGAATTGTGAAAGTTTTTGTTCTAGTTCTGTGAAAAATGTCATTGGTAATTTGATAGGGATCACCTTGAATCTGTAGATTGTGCTTGGTAGTATAGTCATTTTCACAATATTGATTCTTCCTACCCAGGAACATGGAATATCTCTCCATCTGTTTATGGCATCTTTGATTTCTTTCATCAGTGTCTTATAATTTTTTGTGTACAGTTCTTTTGTCTCCTTAGGTAAGTTTCTTCCTAGATATTTATTCTTTTTGTTGCAATGGTGAATGGGATTGATTCCTTAATTTCTCTTTCTGACTTTTCATTGTTAGTATATAGAAATGCAAGTGATTTCTGTGTATTGATTTCGTTTCCTGCAACTTTGCTAAATTCAATGAATAGCTCTAGTAATTTTCTATCTTTAGGGTTTTCTATGTACAGTATCATGTCATCTGCAAACAGTGAGAGCTTTACTTCTTTTCTGATCTGGATTCCTTTTATTTCTTTTTCTTCTCTAATTGCTGTAGCAGGACTTTCAGAACTATGCTGAATAATAGTGGTGAAAGTGGACACCCTTGTCTTGTTCCTGATCCTGGGGGGAATGCTTTCAGTGTTTCACCGCTGAGAATAATGTTTGCTTTAGGCTTATCATATATGGCCTTTACTATGTTGAGGTAGGTTCCTTCTATGCCCATTTTTTGAAGAGGTTCCTTCTATGCCCATTTTTAATCATAAATGGGTGCTGATTTTTGTCAAAGGCTTTTTATGCATCTATTGAGATATCATATGGTTTTTATCTTTCAATTTGTTAATATGGTGTATCACATTGATTGATTTGCATATACTGAAGAATCCTTGCATCCCTAAAATAAACCCAACTTGATCATGGTGCATGAGCTTTTTGATGTGTTGCTGAATTATATTTGCTAATATTTTGTTGAGGATTTTTGCATCTATGTTCATCAGTGATATTGGCCTGTAGTTTTCTCTTTTTGTGTTGTCTTTGTCTGGTTTTGGTATCAGGGTATGGTGGCCTTGAAGAATGAGTTTGGAAGTGTTCCTTCCTCTGCAATTTTTTGAAAGAGTTTTCGAAGGATAGGCATTAGCTCTTCTCTGAATGTTTGATGGAATTCTCTTGTGAAGCCATCTGGTCCTGGACTTTTGTTTCTTGGGAGATTTTTGATCGCAGCTTCAATTTCAGTGCTTATAATTGGAGTTGTTCATAATTTCTGTTTCTTGCTGGTTCAGTCTTGGAAGATTGAACTTTTCTAAGAATCCGTCCATTTCTTCCAGGTTATCCTGTTTTCTGCTTTTTCCGACTCCAGCTCTGTTGCTGAAACAGTCCTTGTGATGGCCAGCAATAGTCACCAACTTCTGTTTGTTCTCAAATGGGGTGTAATAACAAGAAGAGAGTCAAAGGCTTGATTTTAAGATAATTGTTTCAAAGATTCAAATTGGGACTTCCCTGATGGTCCAGTAGTTAGGACTCCAAACTTCCACTGCAGAGAGCACAGGTTCCATCCCTAGTCAGGGAATTAAGATCTAAGATCCAGCATGCCTAAGTGACATGCCTAGTACATAAATCAATTTTTAAATAAACAAAAGCTTCAAATTGAAGTGTATTTCCTCACTTGTTCATGCCCAGGTCATCCCTGTTAATTCATGTTCTTGGGCTTCTCAGGGGGCACTAGTGGTAAAAAAAAAAAAAACAGCCTGCCAATGCAGGAGACATAAGAGACGTGGGTTCGATCCCTGGGTCGGGAAGATCCCCTGGAGGAGGGCACGGCGACCCACTCCAGTATTCTTGCCTGGAGAACCCCAATGGACAGAGGAGCCTGGCAGGCTGCTGTCCACAGGGTCACAAAGAGTCGGACACAACTGAAGTGATTTAGCTTGCTTGCTCGGTATGATGTCACATTCTTATGCTCTATTTCATAATAGGCAGAGTTGTAAAAAAAAAAAAAAAAAACTTTAATTCTAACAATTTGCATCCTAATGGCTCTGTGTGTGCCAGTCTTTCTTTCTCTGGAAGGCTCTGACTTTAACATAAGAGATCCTCAAGGATCCTCCAGTGGCTTCAGAAAGTCTAGCTAGATGCGTAGTTAAACTTTTAGAGTTCCTTTTCAGCATGGTTTATCCATCCAGATTGGCCAGGGTAAGCGATGGTCAAAAACACCACCAGATTTGGGTGCATTCAAGGAGCAAGGACTGATTCCTTGCTTGCCCTGGAGGTCTCTTGTTAGTTGCCTGTGGGTCTGATCTGTGTTTTTCCCTGGAACCTAATCACATGGGACCTGACAGATCAAACTGCAAAGGAAGAGGGAGTATGGTGGAGTCCCCAGCGTGGAAGTGACGTCACTTCCCTGACATCCTCGGCCAGCACAGGGCACGTGGCCACACACCTTCATGTAGTCAAGAAATCAATTCAGGAAGAAACGTTTGCAAGTATTTCTGAATAGTCTTGTAGGACCACCATACTTCATGCCCATGGATCTTTGGGCTTCCTCCCACATAGTTATGTTGATCTGTTTATCTTTTGCTTACAAATATAATTAAGTCAGCTATTGCAGGGACAGGACATGACAGATATTAATACACTGCATGCTGTATTTCAAAGAACTCTTTTTCTGGTGCTACAGAAAATTTTTCAAAGAAGCTTTCTAATGCTCACTTGATACAGAGTTTAGCAAAAATTAGCATGAGCCTTCATTGCAGGAGAAGTCCTAACAGGAGAGGAAGGAAGGGGTTTTTTTCTCTTTCAGTCTCTAGTACACAAACCCACTGCTCTCCTTTTTCTGTGTATGTGGGCCGGAACGTGGTGTCAGTCACCATAATGCTGGAATCAGACAAAACAATGCTGGATCAGTAAGAGACATTACCCTCTCACCTCCTCACTGGGAAATAGTTGCCTCTCTAGTGTAATACCCAACTTCATTTAATGAAATACATGTCTAGGTTTAGTGGGAAATACACGATCTTAGGCAAATCATATTGTTGTTGTTCAATCGCTCAGTCGTGTCCGACTCTTTGCGACCTCATGGACTGCAGCACGCCAGGCTTGCCTGTCCATCACCAACTACCAGAGCCTGCTCAAACTCATGTCCATCGAGTCAGTGATGCCATCTAACCCTCTCATCCTCTGTCATCCCCTTCTCCTCCTGCCTTCAATCTTTCCCAGCATCAATGTCTTTTCTAATGAGTCAGTTCTTCTCATCAGGTGGCCAAAGTATTGGAGTTTCAGCTTCAGCATCAGTCCTTCCAATGAATATTCAGGGTTGATTTCCTTTAGGATTGACTGATTTGATCTCTTTGCAGTTCAGGGGACTCTCAAGAGTCTTCTCCAACACCACAGTTAAAAGCATCAATTCTTCACTGCTCAGCTTTCTTTGTGGTCCAACTCTCACATCCATACGTGACAACTAGATCATATAATACTGTCCTTTCTGCGGGGGTGGGAGGTGCTCTGGGTCTTCGTTGTGGCAAGCAAGCTTCTCTAGTTGCAGCATGCAGACTTAGTTGCCCCTTGGCTTGTGGGGCCTTAGTTCCCTGACCAGGGATCGAACCAGAGTTCCCTGCATTGGAAGGCGAATTCTTAACCACTGAATCACCAGAGAAGTCCCCATGTACTGTTTTTAAGCGTCAGCTTTAAAGGAAGGTTTGAACTGGGTCACCTGTGAGGTCCCTCCCAGTTCTCAACGAGTTGAGCAGGACAGTTTCCACCACTCACTTTCTTAATACTTCTCTCTCATAGGGATTATGGCACAAGTCGCAGTGCCCACCCTGCCCATTGCACATGAGGAGTCCTCGGAGAGCAGGATGGTAGTGACGTTCCTCGTGTCCGCTCTTGAGTCCATGGTGAGATGGTTTGCAGTTCTCTAAAACGTCATCTGGTTGGATCACTGCTGAATTACGAAACACTTCACCAACACTTTTGACATTCAGCTACAATGTTCAATCCTATTTGTGTACACATACCCTTTTTAAGAAAGAATGATGGGCTTGTCAGATAATTAAGAACTGTTTTCCTACATTATGGATGGAATCGTATAAAGCTAAGCTCTTCAGATCTGAAAATTTAATGTAGGCATTTCTGTTACCTTTTTTGAAAATATTTTTTGTTTAAATTCAAAGGTCAATTAATAATCTATTTATATGCATCTATTTACATCCAAAGTATAAACTTTACCCAGTGGGTAAAAATTTGAGGGGAAATTTACATAACCTCAGGGGCTTCTCTGGTGGCTCAGGTGGTAAAGAATCTGCCTGCCATGCAGGAGACCTGGGTTTGATTGCTGGGTTGGGGAAGGGGAAGACCCCCTGGAGAAGAGAATGGCTACCCACTCCAGTATTCTTGCTTGGAGAATTCCATGGACAGAGGAGCCTTGTGGGCTAGAGTCTATGGGGTCGCAAAGAGTAGAACATGACTAACTTACATAATCTCAAAGCATCTGATTACAAGATACTTATGGATTAAAAAAGGAACAATCAGTAACTTTATAACAGTGGACAAACTTGACAGCCACCTCCTTAATCGAGTGACCAACAGGAACACGGGCAGAGGTGGGTCAGAGCGACCTCTGGAGCTACCTGGTGGGAGGCACTCAGAAGCAGCAGTACGGCCTCCGTGGCATTCATGCCTCTAAGGAGGGAGCATCAGACAAACCAAAATTTCAGGACACCTGGAAAATCACTGCACTGCACTTCCATAAATGTCAGTCTCCTGCAAGACAAAGAAAGATGGAGATCTGTCCGTCCCACATGGAAGGCGACTGGATAGACAGGACAGCAAACAGAAAGTGCAACCCTGGATTGGATCCTGAACCAGGAAAAAATTAGCTAGGGATTTTTCTTTTCTTTTTTTTTTTTTTGTAATTTTGTATTTTTTTCTTAAAGCAGACCTCCCAGGCCCCAGGAAATTTGGATCCAACCATGTAGATAACATTTCATTCTGTTTTTCATTTCAGTGTAAAGAACTGGCCAAGTCCAAGGCGGAAGTGGCCTGCATCGCAATGTATGAAGCAGATGTGTTTGTTATTGGAACAGAGAAAGGACGTGCTTTTGTCAATGCCAGGACGGATTTACAGAAGGATTTTGCAAAATACTGTAGGTGTTAACGATTTTATCCTTTGTATTCATAAATCTTAGAATCTTTACAGGCAAGACTTATATATTGTTTTCTTCTAAGATGTCGTCATGGTGCTTCTCTGGTGGCTCAGTGGCAAAGAATCTGCCTGCAATGCAGGAGACCTGGGTTCTGTCCTTGGGTGGGGACGATCCTCTGGAATAGGGAATGGCCACCCACTCCAGTCCTCTTGCCTGGAGAATCCCATGGACAGAGGAGCCTGGCGGGCTACAGTCTATAGTGTCTCAGAGGGTCGGACAAGACTGAAGCCACTTTGCATGCACGCACGTTAAGGATGTTATCCTTTGTATTTATAAATCTTAGGATATTTGCAGGCAAGACTTGTGTGCTGTTTTCTTCTAAGATGTCATCAGCATTATCCTAAAAATGGTTTGGACACATCCCTTTGACCTAGCAAAACACTGAGTCCAAGACCTCTCCCGTTTTTGCTTACTGGCTCCAGGCAGGGAAGACCACCCTCCCCACCCGCTATCAGTTCTAGAACTTCTCAAATCTTTTTGACTCTCTTTCGCCCCCTGGTGTCTCCCCGCAGAACTGCAGGTCTGAATTAAGTCGGGTGCTCTGAGTCAGGCAAGATAGAGATCAGTTCCTCCAGCAGCTCCCAGACAAGCCAGAAGGTCGAACACACAGTCCACTCTTGTGTTTGCACCCCAAGGGAGGAGGCTCAGACTGAGAGATTCCTTCCCAGCTGCTCTGCACTGTGCCACGTAGAAGGAGAGGCACACACAGGCACATCAAATGCCAAGAATCTTCCCACGCCCATGCTGAAGTCTCTCCTTGGTTTTCCAGTGGCTGGGGTGCCGTGGCTTCTCAGGTGGTCTGCAGTTCTCACAGAGGTGTTCTGCTCCGTCTGTTGTTAATTTGGTGTATCCGTGAAAGAAAGAAGGCCTGTTGCTTCCTAGTCTGCTATCATGCCATCATTCCTTGCTTTTGTTTTTGAAGATTTTCTTTTTTGATTGAAGAATAGTGGATTTTATAATGCTGTTAGTTCCAGGCGTACAGCAAAGTGATCCAGTTATACCTATGTTTATATGTTTTTTCAGATTGTTTTTCATTATGGGTTATTGAATACAGATCCCTGGGCCACTGTACAGTAGGTTCCTGTTGTTCTCTGAAGACTGTTTTTCACTTGCTATGAAACCTGGCTTGACAGTTTTTTTTCCCTCAAGCCTTCTTTTTTTTGGCCATGCCACAAAGCTTATGGGATCTTAGTTCCCCAACCAGGAATTGAACCTGCACCCTCCGCAGTGAAAGCATGGCATCCTAACTGCTGGACTGCCAGAAAACTTCCTTCCTCTAGTCCTTCAGATGTTTCATTCCATTGTCTCCTGGCTGCCACTGTTTTAGATAAAAAATTAGGTTAGACTTCTTATTTTTGTTCCCTTGAAGGTCATGTATGTTTTTCCCTAGCTCTGTCCCATCTTTGGTTTTTAGCAATTTGACCATGAAATGCCCGTTTATGACCTCCTTTGTTTCTACCTTACTTGGTCTGTGGAGTCTGTTGAATCTGCAGGTTGACGTCTTCGTCAACAGTGGACGTTTCCGGCCATCATCTCATCAAATATTTATTCCAATTCTCTTCATTTACACAGAGAGGGGAAATTGCTCTCTGTTGTCTCATGGGTCATTAAGGCTCTGTTCCTTTTATGGGTGCTGTCCCCTTTTTCTTTTTATAGTCAAGCTTCAGATTGGAGTTTCTACTGGCTTTTCTTTGAGGACACTGATTCTTCCTTCTGCCATATCCAGGGCACTATGCATCTGGGGAAATTTTCATTTCCAACTGTTTTCCATTTCTAAAATTCCATTTTCTTTCTTCTTTCTCTGGTTAGCATTTTCATTTCTCTGTTGGAATTCCCCTTATATTCATTTGTTCACCATGGCTATATAAAGCCCTTCGTGTGTTTATAGCGGTTGTCTTAAGTCCTTATCTGGTCATTTCAACTGAGTCATTAGTGGTTCTGAGTCTATAAATTGCTTTTTTTCTTTTGATCATGGGTCACATCTTCCTGCTTCTTCACATTTCTACTAATTGTGTGTGTGTGTGTGGAGATTTTGGGGTTTGTTTTTTTTGCTGTGCTGTACAGCATGTGGGATCTTACTTCCCCAAGCAGGGATTGAACCCATGTCCCCTGCATTGGGAGCCCAGAGTCTTGACCACTGGACTGCCAGGGAAGTCCCTACTGATTTTAAATTTCATACCAGGTGTTATGCATGCTATGTTGTAAAGGTCTGCTAAATAAAACTGCGTTTTGTTCTGGCAGGCAGGTCACCTGGTCCCCATGTGGACAAGTGATGCCCTTGGCCCCGGAGCCTCCATCCCTCTTAGTCTTGGAGGAAGGCCCTTCCTCCTAAGACGTGCCCCTTAGTTTCACAAAGTGTTCAACAAGGTTCCCGAACCTGGCGAATCCTAAACCCTGTTTAAATATGTTTAAATGCTATTGGCTGTTAAATCTCTGCTAAACAATTTAGCTTCCGAACGTTGCTTCTACTTAAAGCCTCACCCTGTGCTTGCGCAGTCTGAGGACCAGCTGAGGCTTCTCTGGTGGCTCAGATGGTAAAGAATCCGCCTGTAATGCAAGAGACTTGGGCTCGATCCCTGGGCCGGGAAGATCCCCTGAAGGAGGAAATGGCAACCCACTCCAGTCTTCTTGCCTGGGAGATCCCATAGACAGAGGAGCCTGGCGGGGCTACAGTCTGTGGGGTCGCAAGGGTGGGACACGACTTAGCAACGATAACAACAGGAATCCGAGGGAGTTGCTGTGATGATGTTGGGTCTCCCACCTTGTGACTCACTCTTCTCCAGAACTTCCGCTTCAGTGTCTAACCACAGGCAGCCCCGACCTGTGACGTAGATTTCCTCATTTCAACTAAGTCTGCTGCTGTTAGTGCCCAGGCGCTCGGTGGTGTCCGACTCTTTGCGGCCCCATGGACTGCAGCCCACCAGGCTCCCCCGTCCATGGGATTCTCCAGGCAAGAATACTGGAGTGGGTTGCGATTTCCTCCTTCAGGGAATCTTCCTGGCCCAGGGATCTTGCGTCTCCTTTGTTGGCAGGCAGATTCTTTACCCCCAGCTGCTTTTTTGGTTAAGCTCTATTTCCCCCGGAACCCCACGGGAAGTAAGGAGTTCCCACAGGGGAAAAGCCAGGTCAGCGTGCATCTCACTCCCTGTGTTCTTCCCTTCTTTCAAGGACATCATTCCTTTCTGGTTTTGCCTGTTTCTGACTGTTCTTCAGAGCTTTCGTGTAATCGATCTTAGGACTTCGGTGGTGGTCCGATGGTTAAGACGCCATGCTTCCACTGTAGGACGCATGGGTTCAGTCCCTGATCAGGGAACAAGGACCCTGTGAGCCACACGGCATGGCCAAAAACGAAGTAATTCATCTTAAGATGTTGTTCAGAGCTTATCACTGGGGGGCTGGTCCTAAATCTCTCCAGTTAGGAGGGTCTTCCTGCCTAGTGACTTGCAAACTCAGTAGTAAATAATTTTCTATGATATTTCCCTTTGAACGACTAAATTCTATTTCCTCATACGTTGTATTATTGATTGTTTATAGAGTCATTTCAGAGACTATCACTTTGTTATTTTACCCTATTTTTTTAATTAAAAGATCTTGCTTTATGTCGGTTCCTTTCCCCCTTTTGCCTTTCAGTACTGGAAGCATGGATATTAAGGAAATGTACTGTACAGATGCCTGGCTTCTGACTTTGTACTGATGGCTCATTCACAGGTGTTGCTGAAGGCCCGCAGGAGGTGAAACCCCCAGGCCCCGCCAACGCCAGCGGGATGCAGGTTGATTCCGGAGAAACGGAAATCCTCAGAAAAGCTGTCGAAGACTATTTCTGCTTTTGTTACGGTAAAGCTCACCTTAGGCATTCATTCCCTGACTAGTTCACTACAGAAGATGGTGAGGTTGTTTAGTTGCTTGGCCGTGTCCGACTCTTTTGTGACCCTGTGGACTGTAGCCGCCCCCAGGCTCCTCTATCCATTGGATTCTCCAGGCAAGAATACTGGAGTGGATGGCCATTTCCTTCTCTAGGGGATCTTCCCGACCCAGGGATGAAACCCTCATCTCCTGCACTGGCAGGTGGATTCTTTACTGCTGAGCCACCAGGGAAGCCCATAAAGATGGTTTTCAGTTCAGTTGCTCAGTCGTGTCCGACTCTTTGTGAACCCATGAACCGCAAGCACACCAGGCCTCCCTGTCCATCAGCAACTCCCAGAGTTTACTCAAACCCATGTCCATTGAGTCGGTGATGCCATTCAACCATCTCATCCTCTGTCGGCCTTCTCCTCCTGCCTTCAATCTTTCCCAGCATCAATGTCTTTTCTAACGAGTCAGCTCTTCTCATCAGGTGGCCAGAGTATTGGAGTTTCAGCTTCAACATCAGTCCTTCCAATGAACACCCAGGACTGATCTCCTTTAGGATGGACTGGTTGGATCTCCTTCCAGTCCAAGGGACTCTCAAGAGTCTTCTCCAACACCACAGTTCAAAAGCATCAATTCTTCAGCATTCAGCTTTCTTTATAGTCCAACTCTCACACCCATACATGACTGCTAGAAAAACCATAGCCTTGACTAGACGGACCTTTGTTGGCAAAGATGGTATTAGAGATCATCTTATCAGCATGACTATATAAACCATCTCTAACATTAGAGAAATCCACATTTTCATCAAGCGAACAGCCAGTTAAGTACCAGATCAACCTGGTCTCTTCCCATTTGTCAGCCTTCAGTCTTTGTGGAGCCCCCTCCCCACGCCCATGTAGTTATGACAGATGTTCACAGTTGGTTCACACACCAGCCTCATCCTCATTGGTCTCCCCACAGGCCTGGAGACAGGAATTTTTTTACATTTATTTTTTAATTGGAGGAAAATTGCTTTGCAATGTTGTGTTGGTTTCTGCCGTATAACAACGTGAATCAGCCATAATTATACATATATCCCCTCCCTCCTGAGCCTCACTCCCCTGAGACGGTTTTTTTTTTAATACCTACACGGTGCTTTAGATAGGGGTGTTCCCAGGTGGTCCGATGGTTAAGAATCTGTTTCCACTGCCAGGGGCGTGGTACTATGCCAGAAGTAACATCTGGCATGCAACACAGTGCATTTAAAACACACACACACACACAAAACAAAAAACCACTTTAAAGCTAGATAACAAGGACATCTGCAGGTGTTATATTTGCATTAGAAGCCCATGAGCATCTTCAGGCCTGGCTCCTCTTTCCTATACAGCTGCATACATCTGTGTGACCTGCAGTGAGCATCTGTATTTGGGGACCCCAGCTAGGGGATCTTAGGGTCTCAGGCTATACTTCCCTATGAGAAATGGGGCTCCACCACCTTGGGGATGGCCAGCAGTGCAGAGAGACTATCACAGCCCCAGGTGGTGACATGAGGCCTCAGCTCTCTACAGGCAAGGCCTGGTCTGTACCACGTGACACAGGGACAGGTAAGCTTTGGGCCGGGCCCTCATCCTCAGCTGGCAGCATTGTGAGTAACCACGCAGGGTGTTCCCTGCAGCCCTGGGTGCACCAGAGCGAGTACCCTGAATCGTCCAACCGCCAAGAGAAGAGACAAAAAGACCTATTGTTGTCTTTTCAGAAATGGATTATTTTTAGTTTACTTATTGAAATATAGTTGACTTACCTTATATTAGTTTCCAGTGTACAACATACCGATTCAATGTTTTTATAGATTATGCAACCTGTTCTCTTCTCTTCTGTGCAGATTTAAAGGAAAACAGATTCTGTGTATTCTTTTGGCCCTTTGACTGGAAATGTTACGAACTTGTTACGAACTTGAGATACAGTGGCATGGGACACTTTAGGATTTTAATAAACTTTGGAGCCAAATGTCACCACCTGGGTTTATGGCATTAACTGAAATTGACGGTCAGGGTTTCTTATGCTCCTGTTGTTTAAAGATATCCTGCTGATGCTTCCAGGCAAAGCCTTGGGGACAACCACCATGGTACCTGTTCCTTACGAGAAGATGCTGATGGACCAGGAGGCTATAGTGGTGCAGGGGCTCCCAGAAGGGGTCTCCTTCCAACCCCCTGAGAACTATGACCTTGCAACGCTGAAGTGGATTTTGGAGAACAAAGCGGGGATTTCATTCCTTATCAACAGGTGACAGGCTATCCCCCTTTTCTCACAGCTGGTTCATCTGAAGATAAGCTGACAACTTAATTTCAGTTGGTTCCATCTGTCCCGTTGCATGTATTGACTGGGATTGTCGTATTTATTTCAATGATTTCATGTATCTGTTCTTGACTGTGCTGGGGCTTCATTGCTGCGTGGGCACTTCTCTAGGCGCGGCAAGCAGGGGCTCCTCTCTCGCCGTGACGCGCAGGCTTCTCACTTCGGCGGCTTCCCTTGGTGCCGAACGCCACCTCTAGGGCACGCGGGCTTCAGCAGCTGAGGCTCACAGGCTCTAGAGCACAGACTCTCGTTGTGGCGCACGGGCTTCATTGCTGCACAGCCTGTGGGGTCTTCCCAGACCAGGGATCAAACCATGTCTCCTGCACTGGCAGGCAGATGTTTTTAGCCCCCAGGGAAGCCCCTGTCCCCTTACGTTTAGAACTTGGTTCTTCAGATGTTTACTCTGTGTGTCTGGTGTGTGCATGTCAGGTGTTAATATGTGGGGTTTCTTTGCAGACCTTTCCCGGGTCCAGCGATTCAGCCAGGTAAGTGACAGCTTCTCCTACTTGGTGACTTCCCAGGTTGCTTTTTGTAGTTAAAGTGCGAGTTTGGCACATTCTAAAACTTGTTTAGGCTGTGCCTTTCCTGCATTGAGGAGGCCACCCCTGATCCCGGGACCTGGGGAGATGTTTGCAGGGACTACAGCTCAGGGAAGCACACGTACCCAGCCCAGGAGCCGAGACGCCACCCTCCTCTAGCTTGCGAGCCAGTGGACTTCTGCGTCCAGCCTTCACAGGGCAGGAGACCCGCCTTGCCACACGCGTGGGAGTGTGAGGAGGCTGGTCTTTGAGCACCAGCCACGGGCCAGGCGTCCTGGGCTTCAGGAGTAGGTTCCGGGCTGTGTGGCCATCCCTGTGTTTCTGCAATATCTGCGAGAAGGAATGAGACCATTCAGAGGACCAGGGGTGGCGACCTTGAGAGCCCTCGGGAAAGGGTTAGAATTGTGTGGTCAGAAGAGCTTCCCTGAGAAGCTGGCCCCCAGGATAAGCAGAGTCTTAACAGCTTGGTTCCCCCAGGAAGCCCATTCCATGTGGTCAGGCAGCAGGCTTGTGCAGGGTGTTGGAGACTACGTTTGGGAACCCAGGACCACTCATAATCTCCTCATAATGATGAAGGGACCAAAAAAAGAAGCAGTCTTACCAGGAGCATTTAGAGATCCATCTACGCCCACTTCTTGCTTTCTCAGATCATTATTCTGGACGTAGTTGGAAACCGTGGGTCGTGAAAGGCTCATGAAAGACCAGGTCTAAAGAGAGTGTCGTGCTGAGCCTGCCTAGGTGCAGAAACCAAGTGGCTGGGGTGGGCGGGGGTCTCACCGTCCACAAGACGCGCCTCGGGGTACAGACAGTGATGAGACACTCCTGTGCATGGACTGCTCACGGAGCAAGTACTGCTGGAGCAGTTGTGAGTTCCTGGGGGCCCAGCTCACGTTAAAGGAGGGACTGGAGCGTGAGGGGTGGCTGGTGACCACTGTCCCAGGCGGCTTGTATTGTCCTTAAAGAATAATGATGACTGCTGACACATTCCATGCTGGACACTGTTCTAAGCACCTTGCATGGATGAATTAATCCTTCCTCAACCACCATGCTGATGAGGAAACTGAGGCACGGGGAGACTTAGTAACCTGCTGGAGGTCACTTTGGCCCCTGTCTGCTGCTCAGCCCCCATCTTGCCCACACAGGTGGCCCAGTCACTGGGGGCTGCTTTGAGCTGGTCTCTCTGCTGCCCTTCTCTGATGACCTGGAGCCTGGAGTTCGGTCCTCTCTGTATTTCCCTTCCCTTTATATGCTTTTGAATGTTGTCATGTTTCAAGATGCATGAAACCAGCTAACGTGTGTCTTTTTACTCCTGCACAGGTGGGCCTGGGGTGGTAACCGACACTGATAAGTCAGTGACATCACCAAGTGAAAGGTAAGGGACAAAATAAAAAATTACCTCTACATCTAAACCCAGTGTGTTAGCCTTTAGAGTATGGAATGGCTTATTTTGTTACATATTCCTTATTCAAAGGGATGTTTGGGATTATGAAAGTATATTCTGTTGACACCTTTAACTTTCTTCATGGTGTCATTTAACTTTATGAAATTGAAGTCGAGGTAGCTGTGCCTTCAGTTTGATGAAGGGAGGGGAACCGTGACATCACAGAGATCTGGGGAGTGGGCTCAGTGTGTCCAGGTGCCTGTGGGCAGTTCCTTTCCTGCCCTTCCTGACCAGCGTTCCCCTCTCCTTTTAGCTGCACCCCCATCCGTGTGAAGACTGAACCCATGGAAGATTCTGGTATGTATACTGATGCTCGTAGAATGAGGTCAGCAGGTCATTATTTGACTCCTTTTAATACCCACTCCAGTATTCTGGCCTGGAGAATTCCATGGACAGAGGAGCCTGGCGGGCTACAGTCCATGGGGTCTCAAAGAGTCGGACACGACTGAGCAACTTTCACTTTCACTTCACATTTTACATAAAAATGGTACTTTCAGTAAAGCGGGAATAGAACTTCCTCAACCTGATTTAAAAAAATCTTCAAAAAACCTATAGCTGACATCATATTTAACGAACGGTAATTTTTCCCACTCAGATCAGGAAGGAAGTCCCCTCTCATCACTCCCTTTCAATATCATACTGAAAGTCCTAGTTAATGCAATAAGAGAAGAAAACTGTCAGTTTTATTCATTATTCCCAATCATATACCATATATTTCCTTTTCTTGTCTTACTAAAATGTTATTGGGCTTCCCTGGTGGTTCAGACAGTAAAGAATCCGCCTGCAATGCAGGAGACCTGGGTTTGATCCCTGGGTTAGGAAGATCCCCTGGAAAAGGGAATGGCTACCCACTCCAGTATTCTGGCCTGGAGAATTCCATGGACAGAGGANATCCCCCTTATACGTGATGCGCCTTTAATCTTAGGGACGTGTGTGTGCTCAGTCATGTCCGACTCGTGACCCTATGGACTGTCCCCACCAGGCTCCTCTGTCCATGGGCTTTCCCAGGCAAGAATACTGCGGTGGGTTGCCACTTCCTCCATCAGGATATCTTCCTGATCCAGGGATCAAACCCTCATCTCCTGTGTCTCTCGTATTACAGGCGGATTCTGTACCGCTGAGCCACCAGAGAAGCCCCTCTAATCTGAGCCATGATGCGTTTCCGAGATACAGAGATGCGTTTCAGATACTTTCTGCCTGTGTCTCTGTTGGTCACTGAGAATTTAAAACCCCCAAGCCACAGTATCCTATCAGAAACCGGGAAAACAAATGGGATGAGAGTGAGCGGTTTTTAGCCCTCCCTGAGGGGGCCCTTTCACAGAACCATGCCCCACCCCCGCCCCCGCCCCCCTCTCCTTCCTCACCAGCTGTAGGGTGGATGACCACTGGCCTTAAAATAGGCCTCTTTTGTTGAGGTCTCTCTTTGGAGATGTGGCTCCCTTTAAGATAAAATACGTGTCCCCTAATCATGTGACTTTCTGCTGTGAATTTCATGGTGCGAATCGCTTCCAGCTGCCTACAGGCTTCTGAGAGCTGACCATCCCTTGGCCTTACTTCCCGCGATGTCTGTGTAGCACCTGACGCAGCGAACAGCTGTTTAAACGGGTTTTGCCTTTTGAATTTCCCCCTCCTCCTCCTCATGTGTTGAGGAAAAGCTGAAGCCAGCATGTTTTCATTACCATTTCAAACACATTCTGCATTCCGCAGCATCAAATCTGCTTTCAGTTGCCTGCACTGAACGAGAGTTTTTCTTTGACAGCCCAGCCGTCACATATTTATCAGATGTTTGTGAGTAGAGGCATTAGCGTCTAATCAACTTGGAAGTTGTCCCTAAAAGTTTGACTGTAAGTTACAAAAGCTATACACATTTCAAACCAAAATTCAGGCTAGTGATATGTGAAAAGTGAGAGTTGCTCCATGGTGTCAGACTCTTTGTGACCCCATGGACTATTCAGTCCTTGGAATTCTCCAGGCCAAAATACTGGAGTGGGTAGCCTTTCCCTTCTCCTGGGGATCTTCCCAACCCAGGGATCAAACCCAGGTCTCACGCATTGCGGGTGGATTGTTTACCAGCTGAGCCACCAGGGAAGCCCTTTTGATAATCACATTCTTTAATACCCCATCTCACTATCCCTATGCCAACAGAGCTGTTAATTTCAGAAGGCCCCCACCCCCACCCCAGAACTTGTTAATTAATGGTGAACAGTGAAATCCCAAGCTGTGTGACAGCTACTGTTTTGGCCTCTGTTAACTTTCACAGATTATATGTATACTGCAGTATCAGTTATCTATTGCAGTATAAAAAAGACCGCCTGCACCCCGGAAGCTAGTGGCTTCAAACCGTGATTCCGTCTTTCTCACACGTCTGTGTGTGGACCAGGCCGTCCTCCGGGCTGGGCTGGCCATCCTCCTGGGTCGAGGCCTCAGGCAGCAGAGCTGGGTCTCTCTCCTCCGAGCCTCACATTGTCCAGGTTCATTCACACGGCCGCTCTGCTCCAAAACCAGCCGAGGTGGAGGCCCGGGCACGGTTCAAGCCTCTGTCTACACCCCGTTGGCCGAAGCAAGTCACGTGGCCAGCCCCAGGTTTACAAGGAGGGTAGCTTTCCACTTGGAGAAAACAGGAGTGGGAAAGTTAGGTTGCAAGCAGGCATGTATACTGGGATGGGAGGCTTCCGTGGCTAATTTTTGCCATCTCCCACACCTTTCCCTGATAAAGCCTTTCGGTTTTACTAATGTAATTTCCCCAGGTTTTGAAATTCATCCTGTTGTAGTAAGTAAATTAAGATAATCTGTGCCAATTCAGGCCCCATTACAGAAGAAGATTTACAGTATTTCATGTAAATACATGTATATATTCAGCCATCTTGAAAGGGAAAATCTCTCCAAACTGGGAACTAGACCTCTTTGTCCTTCTCTTCTTTTCCTCCCTCCCTCCATCTTTCCCTCCTTTTACGTTGTGTGATTATATTTGTATGTAGATTAACCCATTCGTTCATAGTGCATGAGCTACAGGTTCTTTCGCTGACTGCAGCGTAACTGTGTTAATCCAACCGTGTTAAACAACCTGGACGGTATATTAGCTGGTCACATCTGCTGGTGAGTTTAACACATCCTTTTATAATTTCCATTGCATTCCAAGGTATTTCACTGAAAGCAGAAGTTGTGTCAGTCAAGAAAGAATCAGAAGATCCTAATTACTATGAATATAGTATGCAAGGTAATACCATTTTATAATAACTTTCTTCTCTAAAAGTTATCTGTGATGGAAGCTTTTAATTAGTGCTCATCTGAACAAATAAGCCAAGAGCCATAAAGATCCATGTATATTTATGTAGAATCTGGCACAGTGCCATTAAGGTGAACAATTTCACAGTCGTAAAATAGATTGTATTAATATGTAGCCTGAATCCACATGATTCTGGGCATATGTGACTGTAAAGGTATCTCAGGCTGCGTTTTACTTGAGTTTGTCTATTAAATATTGTTTTGTGTGTTCTAAAATATTCCCCTCTTAAGCTGCTTCTGTCCAGTCGGAGTTGCTGAGAAGATATTAAGGTGAAAGAGATGGAGACAGAGTTAAGAAACTCAAGTGCCTTTTTTTACTAGAAAGGCAGCATATGAGTTCACTGCCAGCACATAAGTTCAACAGGAAGAAGACGGTTGTTACCAAATGCACAAACATTCCAAAGGGGATGCAGGTGGGGTGGTCTGTGCGGTTGGGTGGCTCTGTTCTCCACACAGAGGCCAGAATCCTGCCGGCCCCCAGCTGATGATGATGGTTGATGGTCAGCTGGGGCCATCATGGTGACAGGACACCAACTTGTTGCTATGGCAACCGCACGGTGTTCAGGTCCTTTCTCCATCTTCCAGCTCCACTGCAGAGTGTAGGACGATTTGCAATTACATCCTCACACATTATCAGATTGAAAATGTTTCCCACAAAATCATAAACTTTGGAATGTTCCTGCAGCATTACTTAGCTCAGTAAGTTTTACTAAAAAACACCTTTTCCAAAAGATCTAAAAGGCAGAGACCAACAGAAGTTCTGTTGTAATTGCTTTGTCATGGGCCAACCCCACCCACCCCCTTCTGCCCCCTCCTGCCCTGTGCCCCGTGACCAGTCTCCTTACATCTGGGCAGAGGGGCAGAGGATCTCTTCTCAGCCCATCCCATACATCCTACCCCACCCCAATTGTGTATTCTTTGAAAGCTGGGATCTGTTCACGTCTCTCCCCATTCACATTGGTCTGTGGTTCCGTATCACCTGTAAAGTCCCAGTTTCCTTCCATGCTCCTATTGTTCCTCTTCTTTTCTGGCCACCCCATGAGGCATGCAGGATCTTAGCTCCCTGAGAGAGAGAGAGTGAAGTAGCTCAGTTATGTCCGACTCTTTGCAACCCCATGAACGGTAGCCTGCCAGGCTCCTCCATCCATGGGATTTTCCAAGCAAGAGTATTGGAGTGGATTGCTGTTTCCTTCTCCAGGGGATCTTCCCAAACCAGGGATTGAACCTGGGTCTCCTGCACTGCAGGCAGACTCTACCTGAGCCACCAGGGAAGCCCTAGAAGTGAAAATTGCTCAGAGCCCATGGACTACACAGTCCATGGAATTCTCCAGGCAGAATACTGGAGTGGGTAGCTGTTCCCTTCTCCAGGGGATCTTCCTAACTCAGGGATCGAACCCAGGTCTTACACATTACGGGCAGATTCTTTACTAGCTGAGCCACAAGGGAAACCCAAGAATACTAGAGTGGGTAGCCTCTCTCTTCTCCAGCAGATCTTCCTGACCCAGGAATCAAACTAGGGTCTCCTGCATTGCAGGCGGAACTGAGCAGACCAGGGATCAACCCTGTGCCCCAGGCAGTGGAAGCTTAGAACCTTAATCGCCAGGAAAGTCCCCCTCCTGCTCTCTCCGGTGTCCCCTCCTGTGTCATCTGCCTCCCTCACCATCGCCCTCCCTCCCTTCTTCAGACACATGCTCCGTCTGTGGTTCCTTGCACATGCCCTGAGTCCCCCTCCCACGGGGCTTTTATATGAGCTGATCCCTCGCTGTGGCTCCCCTTCCTATCCTGCAGGCTTCCGAGCAGCGTCCGCCTTCTTTCTGGGCACAGTCAGAACCTCAACTCCTGCAGGAGCTTCCAGCATTTAGTGTGACCTGCCGTGTTCTATTTTTGCTTTTTTCTTTTTGGCCACACCAAACAGCATGTGCCATCTTAGTGTCCTGAGTAGGGATTGAAGCCACGCCCCCCGCACTGGAAGGGTGGAGTCTTAACCCCTGGACCGCCAGGGAAGTCCTATATTTATGCTTTTGCCGAGGACTCCCTCAGCTGAGAAACACAGAATCTTACTCCCGCCCTGGAGTCCCAAGCCCGGGACTTTCTACATCCTGTCGGGACTTTCTGCATCCTGTACACTCAGATGTGCTTGCTGAATTTAGTGTGAAGAATCAGTGTAACATTTGTTTCTAAATGACTGTTGTTTCGAAACAACAGTCATTTAGAAACAAATTCTTGACTCCCAAGAATATATTTTTAGACTTAAATGATCAAATTGTGTACAGTCAGGGATAGGATACTTACAGATTCTGCTCTAAAAAGCAACAGTGAAATAAATAAATTAGATGCACCTGCAATCACTCTATTTTAACTTTCCAGAAAGAAGTACATTATTTGAAGAGAAATATTTACATTCAACATATGACTTTACAGCCTTTCTCCTGCTTGGCTTGAAAATGACAGAACCATTCGAGACATCTTTGTAGAACAGCTTCCTTCTTGATACCAAAAAAGTTCCAGATTGCCTGACATCATGGACGATATTCCATAGCACTGCATGTTTTTATAACCACTTAGGTTACATACATGCTGAAGTATTGATGTCTTTCTGTTTCCTTTAAGTAAGGGAGATAGTTTTAAATCCAAAAAGACAATCAATGTGCCCTGCTCAGAATGGCGACTGGTCCCTAGGGAGCCCCCAGTGAAGTCAGCCATGGCCCCACAAGTGCTCAGAAGCTACCCCCCAACACACACACCAGGACCTCACGATGCATCTGCAACACAGATCTCTCAGAAGACCCCGACACAACGTCTACACAGGTACATATAGTATCTGGCCCACTCGAAGCCCGTGGAAGTCCCATAGGTCTTTTAGGTGTGCAGGGACCCCAGCTCTTCCCTGGAAATGAAGAACGCCCTGTGCAAGCTTTGCTGGGCTGTACTGCACCCAGGCTTCCTTGATGTGGATGGATGTCAGAGCATCACTACCATTCTGTCCTCTTCCCGGCCAACGCAGCGTGATGTGGGAGGAAAGGCTTCCGGGACAGGGAACAAGGTCAAGGTCAAGGAGCCCAAGAACAAGAAGTCCAAGGTCAAGGAATTAGTGTAGCCTTTCCCGAAATATATCACTGCAACACTGACCCTTCTGCCTTCCTTTTCCACACTGAAATACTCCAAACATTGATTACACAGAGCCCAGCTGGATAATGCAGGATAATCTTTTCTGAAGTTTATCAATGAGGACACCTAATCCTATCTTCCCCTTGCCAGTAGTGAAGTGAAGTCGCTCAGTCGTGTCCAACTCTTTGCGACCCCATGGACTGTAGCCTAGCAGGCTCCTCAATCCATGGGATTCTCCAGGCAAGTATACTGGAGTGGGTTGCCATTTCCTTCTCCAGGGGATCTTCCCGATCCAGGGAATGAACCTGGGTCTCCCGCATTGCAGGCAGACGCTTTAACCTCTGAGCCACCAGGGAAGCCCTCCCTTGCCATGTAACATAAAAATTCATGGGTTTTGGATATCTTATTTTTTGCAGCGGTGGGCTGGGGGAGCATCTGCCTATCACAAATAGTAAACAATTGTACGCCAACAAATTGAGTCACGTAAATGGACAAACTACTGAAACTGACTAAAGATAAAACACACATTTTGAATAGTCACATAACAAGAATTTTGAAGTCGTTGAAAAGCTTCCTACAAACAAAAGCCCAGGATCCAATGACCTTACTGGTGAATTCTACCAAGTGTTTAAAGAACATGGAACTTCAAAAACTCTTACAGAAAATAGAGGAGGGAATACTTCTCGACTCATTCTGTTAGGCCAGTATCACCCTGATACAAGAACCAGACAAAACAACACAAGGAAACTACAGAACAATATCGCTTATTAACAGAGAAACAAAAATCCTCAATAAAACAGTCATAAGTTTATACATCCTTACCTGTTGGGTATGTACCTCCGCCTCAGGCCTGCAAACCTTGAGAACAAAGAAAAAGCCCAGCGACAAAGCCATCAATGGCTTATTGGACAAGGGATCTTACACGTCTGGAGCAAAGTCCTGGAGCAGCGCGCACCTTGTGCAGCAAACGACAGATAGGAAGTGACAGCAACCTTCGCTAACTCGGAGGAGGAACTGACGTCAGATTGGCTCTTCGGTTACCGGGGAAACCGACAGTTGGGGTAGGGGGCAAGCGAGGTAGGTAGTTACTAATGAAGCCGCAATTAAGAGGATGGAGGTAGTCCCGCGTGTGAAGCAGGGTCTGGTTGAGTGGGGAGGTGTACTAAGAGCAAGAGAACGGCCATCCTGAATGGCCCGACCACACAATGACCATATAGTGATTGCTCCTAGGAAGGCAAGATTAGCTCAACGTATGGAAATCAATCAACAGAATAGCAACATAATGAATAAAGGACAAAGCCCACACGATTGTCCCCATAGATGTAGGAAAAAGGCATTTGACAAAATCTAATACCTTTCATGATTTTTAAAAAACGCTCAAGAAACTAGGAACCGGAGGGAACTTTTTCAACATAATTAAGAGCATCTATTTAAAAACTCATGTCATACTTAAAGATTGCAGACTTTCCCCTAAGACCAGGAACAAGACAAGTATGTCTGGGACTTCTTTGGTGGCCCATTGGTTAAGAATATGTCTGCCAGTGCAGGGGACATGGGTTCGACATCTGATTCAGAAAGGTCCCACGTGCTGCAGGGCGGCTGAGCTCGCGCACCACAATTACTGAAGCCCCTGCACCTAGGCCCTGTGTTCCACCACCGTAGTGAAAAGCCAGCGCACCGCAGAGAAGAGTAGCCCCCTTCTCTGCAGCGAGAGAGAGCATGCACGCAGCAACAAAGACCCAGCACACTGAAAAATAATGATTAATTTAAAAAAAAAAAGTATGTCTGTTCTTGCCACTTCTTCTCAACATTGTATTGGAGGTCCTAAGCAGAGCAATTAGGCAAGATCAAAAAAGAAATCAGATGTGTGTCTCCATCTGGAGCCAGAGATCGGGAAAGACAAAGATCACAAACAGGGTAAATTATTAGCATTTTGCTATCTGATTAAAGGGTAGATGGATCTTTTTTGTACTATTTTATTTTTGCAACTTTCCCATAAGTTTAAAACTACTTCCAGTATAAAGTGTGTCTTTTTTTTTTTTTTTCAAAGACATGCATGAGAATTGAGGAAACTTGAACAATGAGTAGATATGAGATGGTGATAAAGAATAATTGTTCATTGTGTGGGTCATCACGATATGGTGACGCTAACAGAAGAGAGACGGACTTCTGTGTAGGCATTTGCACACTGAATTCCGAGATTTACCGTAAACTACCAATGGGAGTAGTTACTTTTCTTCGCCGACAGAGTTCGTATACTCAAAGATATGGTTCTTCCAGTGGTTGTGAGAGTTGGATCCTAAAGAAGGCTGAGCTTCAAACAATTGATGCTTTCAAACTGTGGTGCTGGAGAAGACTCTTGAGGGTCCCTTGGACTGCAAGGAGATCAAACCAGTCCATCCTAAAGGCAACCAACCCTGAATATTCATGGAAGGACTGATGCTGAGGCTGAAGCTCCAATACTTTGGCCACCTGATGCAAAGAGCCGACACATTGGAAAAGACCCTGATGCTGGGTTGAAGGCAGGCGAAGGGGACGACAGAGGATGAGATGGTTGGATGGCATCACCAACTCAATGGACATGAGTTTGAGCAAACTCAGGGAAACAGTGAAAGACAGGGAAGCCTGGTGTGCTGCAGTCCGTGGGGCTGCAAAGAATCTGACACAACTGAGTGACTGAACAACAGCCGGGTGGGGAGCTGGTTGGGGCACAGAAAGAATGACCTGAGTCGATGACTTGATGCTGGAGGACGGACAAATGGCCTCATTTCGCCTTTTCTCTGCTTTTCTATGTTTTAAGTTTTTCCAAAGCATAGGTAGGTTAAGGGGGAAAAAAAGCATAAAGAAAGGATCATTTATATGAATTCGATTTCAAGGAGTCTGTAAATATTTCGTGGGTATTCCTGTGTGGGTCTTGAATTCTTTGCCTTAGTTTCCAATGATGTCTTTTTAAAAAATATGTGTTTCTGCCTTTTTAATATATTGTTTGCTTTCCTTTCAGAGAGCCATCATTCTTCTGCAGGCACTGAAGTAATAGAAATGGAATTACCAATGGAAGGTTAGAAAATTGAGGCATTCTCTCTCTTTTTAGTTTACAGTATTTTGCAGAGAATGAACTTTTTCTTAAAAGACTTTTTGATACGAACCATTTTTTAAAAGTCTTTATTGAATTCGTTACAATACTGTTTTTGTTTCATGTTTTGGTTTTTTGGCCCCGAGGCATGTGGGATCTCAGCTCCCTGACCAGAGATCAAACGCTAACCCCCTGCACTGGAAGGTGAAGTCTTAACCACTGGCCTGCCAGGGTAGCCCCTTGTTTGATTTTTAAAAGCTTTCTATTTTATGCCAGTCCTTTTATTCTTTCTTTATTTATTGACCGAACCACACGGCCTAGCAGATTTCAATTCCCTAGCCAGGGATTAAAACCCACGCCATGGTAGTGAAAGCCCAGAATCCTAACCACTAGGCCACCAGAAAACTCCCTGAAACCTTTTTATTTTAAAGTAGTTATAGTTCGATTCCTGGGTCGGGAAGATCCCCTGGAGAAGGAAATGGTAACCCACTCCAGTCTTCTTGCCCGGGAAATCCCATGGACAGAGGAGCCTGGTAGGCTACAGTCCATGGGGTCGCAAAGAGTCAGACACATCTTAGCAACTGAACAGCAACAGATTGACAAGAAGCTGCAGAACAGCGCACGCAGCCCAGTGCGCCTTCATCCATTTTCCCCTATCTTATACGATGGTAGTACAAAATCAAAACGGTCTTGAGTTCTAGTCTTTCTTCTCTTACTAACAATTGATTAATGTAACAACTGACAGATCTTTCTAACATGAGCCCGCTGGGTGAGATAATCTAGCCAGGCTCTTGTCTGTATGTACAACCTGTATGTTGCTGTTGTTTGGTCGCTCAGTTGTGTCCAGCTCTTTGCAACCCCATGAACTGCAGCACACCAGGCTTCCCTGTCCTTCACCATCTCCTGAAGCTTGCACAGACTCGTTTCCATTGAGTCCAGCGATGCCAACTTGATGTACGTGTCATAATTCTTATCCAGCAAAAAACACAGTTATGAGCCCAAGTAATGATAGACCTTGAATCACCTGGGGGCTGCTGGCAGGATAAGAGAGGAGCAAAAAGCTTTTGAAAAATCTCAATAATTCCCAACAACAACCAGAAAACACTGTTGCCACATGAATTCCATCAGCTCAAAGAGAAGAATATTCTGTGTCCGTTACTGTGGGTGGCTTCGTATCATTCGCTCCCTGAAAGTTTCTTATCTCCTCTTATCCCTTTTAAGTTAAGGTAATCTTTTATTACTCTGTTATCCCTTTTAAAATTAAAATTACCTTTGTGTTTATACCTCTGTTTGTTAAATATGAAATGCATTTAAAATGCCAGGATAAGCAGCTCTTGGGATAGAAGAGCACTAAAATTTTGGAACATGAGAATACATAACGAAGGATGTCACTTTAGAAATTTTTTTTTTTTTCAAGATTCTACTCAACTTGTCCCTTCAGAAACGAGTGAGGACCCTGAAGCTGAGGTGAAAATTGAAGGTTGGTTGCCAAAAACCTTGCCAAATTCACACTGCTAAGTATAGTTTTCCTTTTTCCTCAAAGGACTGCTCCAGGGAAAAGAGTGAAATCGATGTGTGTGTGTGTGAATGACCAGGGGAGGCAGGAGCGGTGCGGTGTGGCTCCTTATGTCCTTCTGAGGTCTTGCTCTCCGACGCAGAATCTCAGATATCCAAATAGTTGGTCGTTCACAGAACACAGGGACTGAGCTCTGTGTCCCTCAGAAAGGACTGCTGCTGCTGCTAAGTGGCTTCAGTCGTGTCCAACTCTGTGCGGCCCCATATAGACGGCAGCCCACCAGGCTCCCCTTCCCTGGGATTCTCCAGGCAAGAGTACTGGAGTGGGTTGCCATTTCCTTCTCCAATGCAGCAAAGTGAAAAGTGAAAGGGAAGTCGCTCAGTCGTGTCCGACTCTTACTTAGCGACCCCATGGACTGCAGCCCACCAGGCTCCTCCGTCCATGGGATTTTCCAGGTGAGAGTACTGGAGTGGGTGCGATCGCCTTCTCCGCAGAAAGGACTAGAAAGGCTCATTTCATTTCTCACGTAGAACTTAAGGGAGCGTAGTGTCTGCCATTAGACCAGACTGTGATAGTATCCGCTGCGCTCTTACTGTTTAGCCCCACCTGAGCTTTTCGTTGACTGTCTTGTTACATCATTTCTCCCGGGTCGTCTGCTTCCTAAGGGCTCTCTTGTATACACTCATATGTTCTCCTCTCCTCACCCCTCCTTAAAATGAGAATAACAATAAAGGATTTTTTTTTCTTTTCCTTTGGCCAAGTGGCATGCAGGATCTTAATTCCTCAACCAGGGAATGAACCTGTGCCCCCTGCATTGGGGGTTTGGGGTCTTAACCACTGGACTGCTAGGGAAGTCCCAGGAAATATACTTTTAATCAGTCTTCTTTTGAAATCCATTTAGACTGACTGTGAAGTATCAGGGGCTACAAACTAAGTAAAAGTCCTGGTGCCCTTTCCCCTTTGACATAGACTCAAACGTTAATTAATGCCAAGCCAGCTTGTGATTCCACAGCTAAATATTCTCTGGAGTTTTAAAAATTTAGTCTGGCCTTCTTTTTTTTCTTTTTTGGCCACACTGTGCTGCTTGCAGAATCTTGGTTCCCCATCCGGCACTGAACCTGGGCCCTTGGCAGTGAAAGCCTGAGTCACAATCGCTAGGTCACCGGGAATTCCCTCCTTGGGCCTTCTGATCAGAATGGCAGTTTGATAGTTTTAGAGCAGAAGTAGTCCAATTTTCTATAAGTTCTAAATTTCAATTTCTGTTTAAGGAAACACCAGTTCACCCAATATTACAAATTCTGCAGCAGGTGTTGAAGACCTTAACATCGTTCAGGTGACGGTCCCAGGTATAGAATTCTATCTGATTTTGTCATAATTTAGACTGTGTTTTTCGTTTTGTTATATTTTAACCATTTCGTGACATGAGTTAATCTCTTGGAGCTATTTCTTCACTAAGTTCACCCTGTCAACTAAGGAAAGACATCTCTAATGCCTTAAATTTACAAATTTACAAAATGCTTACTTTTTGCTAAACGTAAATTGATAAGCCAGGTAAAGTACTTTCTCATGAGCTAATGGGGGTTTTCTCCAATGGCCTTTTGGGGTGGGGGCCAAATACATGAATAAACTTTTTTTTTTAATTTTTTTAGATAATGAGAAGGAAAGATTATCAAGCCTTGAAAAAATAAAACAACTAAGAGAGCAAGTCAATGACCTTTTTAGCCGAAAATTTGGTACGTTTTTATATTGTTGCATATTCAGAGTTTTGAATATATATTTGAAATATTTCTTTCTAATTGATTACTTTAAGACATTGATCTTTCTCTTAAGGAGCTGTGATCAAAATTAGTGTGTATTTTTACACGGAAACACTAATTACATAATAATAATAATAGCTATCTTTTGGCCAATAGGCACGTGAAGAGATGCTCAACATTATTAATTAAATCACAATGAGGTACCACCTCACACCAGTCAGAATGTCCATCATTAAAGAAATCTGCAAATAATAAATGCTGGAGAGGCTGTGGAGAAAAGAGAACCCTTCTACATTGTTGGTGGGAATAAGTTGGTGCAGTCACTGTGGGGGACAATATAGGGATTCGTTAGAAAACTAAAAATAGAACCACCATATGATCCAGCAATTCTATTTCCTGGCATATATCCAGACAAAACTATAATTCAAAAAGATACGTGCACTCCTATGTTCGTAGCAACAGTACTCACAGTAGCCAAGACATGGAAACAGTCTAAATGTCCATCGACAGATGAATGGATAAGGAAGACCTAGTACCTATGTCTGATGGAATGCTGCTCAGCCACAAAAAAGAATGAAATAGTGCCATTTGCAGCAACATGGCTGCAACTAGAGATTGTCATGCTAAGTGAAGTAAGTCATAAAGGGAAAGACAAATACTATATGATATCACTTTCTATGGAATCTAAAATAGGACACAAATGAGCCTATCTATGAAACAGAATCAGGGACATAGAGAACACACTGGTGGTTGCCAGGGAGGAGGAGGTTGAGGGAGGGATGGAGTGGGAAGTTGGGGTTAGCAGATGTAAGCGTTTATAAATAGAATGGATAAACAGCAAGGTCATACTGTATAGCACAGAAAAATAAAGTCAATATCCTATGATAAACCATAGTGGAAAAGAATATTTTAAAAAGAAAATGTGTGTGTGTTATATATATATATATAACTGAATCACTTTGCTGTACAACAGAAATTAACACATTACAGATTGATTATACTTCAATAAAAAATTGTTTTAAAAAGCTATCTTTATCAAATCATTATGTTGTATACCCCAAACTAATATAATATGTCAATTTTATCTCAATTTAAAAAACAACTACCATAGCTATCTTTGACTTATCGACTTCTTCCCGTGGCTGAGTATTGTTTTTAGCGTTTGACATGTAAGGAATCACCTAATCCTCAGAAAACCTTTTTAGGTAGATAATCCCCATTTCATGCATAGTGAAACCGAGTCTGCTATCCTACCCATTCCCAATTTCAAAAATCACTAAAATCATTCTTACATCCTAGCACACCTGGAAAATAAAATAATGGCTGATCACCACTGTTATCACTTGACGTGAATAATTTTGAAAGCTTGACCTTAAAGGTAAAGCTTGGTTTGGAAGAAGCAAGTAACAAATTGAACTGGCTTTATGCTCGTCTCACCACAGGTGAAGCCATTGGAGTGGATTTCCCTGTGAAAGTTCCTTACCGGAAGATCACCTTCAACCCTGGCTGCGTGGTCATCGATGGCATGCCCCCAGGGGTGGTCTTCAAAGCCCCCGGCTACCTAGAAATCAGCTCCATGAGAAGAATCCTGGATGCCGCAGACTTTATCAAATTCACAGTCATCAGGTACATGAGGGTTCCCTGCCAGGTCAGGAGAATGAGCTGCAGGTCCTAACTTCCTCAAGGTGGACAAGTCGGGGGGCACTGGGATTCTCACCCCAGAAGGTGGGCGGTGGGTCCCGGCGGTCAAGTCGGTCAAGTGCTATATGATACTGCCCCTCATACTCAGCTCATGGTGTTCTTTTAAAAAAAATATTTAATTTATTTGTTTGACTGCTCTGGGTCTTAGTTGCGGCATGTGGGATCTTCACTCCAGCAGGCGGGAGCTTTAAGTTTCAGCATGTGGTCTCTAGTTCTCTGACCAGGAATCGAACCCTGGCCCCCTGCATTGGGAGCTTGAAGTCTTAACCACAGGACCACCGGGGAAGTCCCAGTTCATCGGCTTCCGCTTCTGGGAACTGTGTGTATTAGCTCCCATTTCTTGGTAATCGTTGGGCAACCAATCTTACTTTAGCCGATAGCTGACGTCACAAGTTTTGTCAAATAGAACTAAACGGACAAGACAGGAAAAGTGCCCTTTGTTGCACTCACCAATGTCTCTTTTTCTCTTCAGACCACTTCCAGGTCTCGAGCTCAGCAATGGTGAGTATTCTGGGGGTGAGAAGATGGTTCCAGCCCTCGATATGAGGTGTGAGCTGTCTTCGGGGGCACTCACCATGGGGTCCTTCCTTCCTGAGCCTTGAGTCTCAGAGCAAAGCATGCCACTTCTTACTTATTTATTTAGCTGCTCTGGGTCTTAGTTGTGGCGTGCAGGATCTTTCGTTACAGCATGTGGGACCTAGTTCCCCAACCAGGGATCGAACTTGGGGCCCTCTGCAATGGAAGCTTGGAATCCTAGCCACTGGACCACCAGCGACAAGTCCCAAAACATGTCACTTTCTATGTTCATTTTTCCTGCTTCTTATAAAGCACGTTAATTCTGTTGCTTGTGTTTTCTTAGCCAGGCCATTTTTTTCTCATATTAGTTTGGTGGAGCTTGCTCTGTGTGATGGCCCATCACACTCTTATTCAAGAGTCCTTTATGATGGAGGAAGGTGCTCATAATACTGAACTACTGCTGTTCCACCTTAGTTGGTAAATAGTACCTGCCTGGCCACCCCAGCCCCACCTCCAGGATCTCTAACCACTGACCTCCCCACAGTTCAGAACCAACACGGCTCCTGCCTGGCACAGCAGGGCTCCCAAAACCCGCTCCAGTCAGTGCCAAGGCTGCCTTCTGTTCTGACGGAGCCATGTTCCAGCCTTTCTGCTTGTTAAATTTCATTTTAATTTAAAACTTTTTTTTTTTTTTGGCCACACCACTCAGTATGTGGGATCTTAGTTCCCCAGTCAGGGATCAAACCCACACCTCATGCAGTAGAAGCTTGTCTTAACCACTAGACCACTGGGGAAGTCCAGATATTTTTCATGTCTCCCCTAGAATCCTTGCAAGCAAGTCAGAATCCTATTGGATATTAAAGCGGACAATGGAACTGTCAAAGACCTGCTGTATAGCACAGGGAACTATACCCATCTTGCATTAACCTATCATGGAAAAGAGTCTAAAAAAGAACATATGTATATAATACCTGAAACTGACACAACAACATTGTAAGTCAACTATATTTCAATGTAAATTGTAAAAAATAAGGTATCTCTAGAAAGAAAAAAAAAGAAGCAGAAAATGTAGAGATGGTTCCAAAAGTTTGAATCACTAGAGAACCTCCTCACTTAAATTTTGGAAGCTCTGAACTTCCTTGGAAATCTTGTGGTTATAACTTCACCTCCAGGGCTGGGGGTGCAGGTTAGATCCCTGGTCAGGGAGCTAAGCTATCCCACATGCCTGAGGGCCAAAAAAGTCAAAACCTAAAACAGAAGCAATCTTGTAACAAATTCAATAAAGACTTTAAAAATGGTCCATCTCAAAAAAAAAATTTTTTTTTTAAATTTTTGGAAGCAAAACTCTTCTCTTGAAATGTACAGTTATTCTTCCTAAATTCATCTGGTTGCTAAATAGCTTTGTACCTTTTTAATACGTTTATTGTGGCATAATTTACATACCGTAACATTCACTTGTACAAACTGTACACAGTCCAGTGATCTTTCTCAGTCAAGTTACAGAGTTGTGCAACTGTCACCATAATCTAATCTTAGAACATTTCCATCATCCCCCAAAGATTCCTCCTGCCCATTTCTAGTCATTTCCCATCCCCACCCCCAGCCCCAGGCAACTACTGAATTGACCGTCTCTGTCTACATTTCCTTAAAGTGAATTTTTATACCCGTGTTCTCTTGAAGTAAAGCTCACATACATTGTGGCCCATTTCTTTACACTGAAATCACGTAAGTTCTGTGAGGGTCTGTGGCTGTCACCAGTGTCTTTTGGGACTCATAGCAGGTAAATCATATGCCTTCTGTACTCATCCCCTTCTCTGTTATTTCAAAATTCTCTTGAAACGCCATTAAAAAAAAAATATGTCCAACTCTTTGGACTGTAACCCGGCAGGCTCCCCTGTCTGTGGGATTTTTCAGGCAAGAATGCGGGAGTAGGCTGCCATTTCCTCCTCCAGGGGATCTTCCTGACCCAGGGATCAAACTTGAGTCTTCTGTGTCTCCTGCATTGCCAGCAGATTCTGTGCATGCTGAATCATCAGGGAAGCCCAATATGTTAAAATGCAGATGCAGTCTCAAATCATTCTCATTTAAACCAGGTGGAACAAACATAGCCACTTACCGACCCTCACCAAAGACGTCTTTCATTTGACTCATCAGCCTTTTAAAAAAGGGAATTAGTGGCCGATACGGAAAAACCAGGGGCTTTTTCATAAAAATTCGTTTCCAGGTTTTCTTTAGAAATCTGAAGATCCAGCCAGCGTGGGGCCATGCTCCCTCGGCAATAGTTTGCTGGCCCTGAGTGTCCCCAGCCCCACCCCCCACCTCTGCATAGCTGGGTTACTCTCCAGTTAACCCACGCCCCTAGCTACCTTATCCCCTGCATTTGTCATCATGCTTTTGCTGATGTTTTTCTAACAGTCAAGAGAAAAGTGAACTCTTTCTTGTCTCCATGTCTCTATCAAAAGTGGGAAAAAGGAAGATAGATCAAGAGGGCCGTATATTTCAAGAAAAGTGGGAGAGAGCTTATTTCTTCGTGGAAGTGCAGAATATCCCTACCTGTTTAATATGCAAACAGAGCATGTCGGTATCCAAAGAATACAACCTGAGACGCCATTATCAAACCAACCACAGCAAGCACTATGACCAGTACACCGAGAAGATGCGTGATGAGAAGCTCCAGGAGCTAAAGGAAGGACTCAGAAAGTATCTCTTAGGGTCCTCAGACACCGTGTGTCCCGAGCGAAAACAAGTGTTTGCCAAGGTGAGTCCAAGGGAAAATGCTGCTGTCCAGCCCGTGGAAGACGTGACTGGGAACCTGTGGGAGAAGTTACGTGAAAAAATCAGATCTTTTGTGGCTTATTCCATTGCCATCGATGAGATCACAGATATAAACAACACCACCCAGCTGGCCATCTTCATCCGGGGAGTCGATGAGAATTTTGATGTGTCAGAAGAACTTTTAGATACGGTGCCCATGACGGGTACGAAGTCTGGAAACGAGATCTTCTTGCGTGTTGAGAAAAGTCTGAAAAAGTTTAATATCGACTGGTCGAAACTAGTCAGCGTGGCCTCCACCGGCACCCCTGCCATGGTAGATGCCAATGATGGGCTGGTCACGAAACTCAAGTCCAAGGTGGCGATGGTTTGCAAGGGCTCCGATCTGAAGTCCGTGTGTTGCATCATCCACCCGGAATCGCTCTGCGCTCAGAAGTTAAAGATGGACCACATCATGAGCGTGGTCGTTAACGCAGTGAACTGGATCTGCTCCCGCGGACTGAACCACAGCGAGTTCACGACTTTGCTCTATGAGCTGGACTGCCAATACGGCAGCCTTTTGTACTACACAGAGATTAAGTGGCTCAGCCGTGGGCTGGTGCTGAAGAGGTTCTTTGAATCCTTGGAAGAGATTGACTGTTTCATGTCCTCCAGAGGCAAGCCCCTGCCTCAGCTGAGCTCTCAAGATTGGATCAAAGACTTGGCCTTCTTGGTGGACGTGACCACTCACTTGAACACATTGAACATCTCCCTGCAAGGGCATTCCCAAATCGTGACGCAGATGTATGACTTGATTCGGGCCTTCCTGGCCAAACTGTGCCTCTGGGAGACTCATCTGGCCAGGAATAACCTGGCCCACTTTCCCACCCTGAAATCAGTTTCCAGGAATGAAAGCGACGGCCTGAACTACATTCCCAAAATCGTGGAGCTGAAGACGGAGTTCCAGAAAAGGCTGTCTGATTTCAAACTCTACGAAAGTGAACTGACCCTGTTCAGCTCCCCTTTCTCCACGAAGATCGAGAGTGTCCAGGAAGCCCTGCAGATGGAGGTGATTGATCTGCAGTGCAACACGGTCCTGAAAACCAAATACGACAAGGTTGGAATTCCAGAATTCTATAAATACCTCTGGGGCAGTTACCCCAAGTACAAAACCCACTGTGCCAAGATCCTCTCCATGTTTGGGAGCACCTACATTTGTGAACAGCTCTTTTCCATTATGAAACTGAGTAAAACTGAGTACTGCTCCCAGCTGAAGGACTCCCAGTGGGATTCCGTACTCCACATCTCAGTGTGACAAAAACACATTCCCACAGGGTCCCGGGGGCTGGAAGCCTAGAATCCTCTAGGCCTGAGGGGTTTTGAGATGAAAACATGTTATTAAATATTTCTGGGTTGTTTTTTTTTTTTGCCAGTTTGACTCGGAAATATCATTTGCAGTTAGCGTACCTGTTTGTATAACATTTTGTGCTTCACCATAGCCCAGTAAAAAAAACTCAAGAAAGTTTTATTGTATTTCTGGTAGTTGACTCTTCTCACTCCTGGCCTGCTTCACTCACTCACATGCTGGCTTGACCCCTGTGGGCACTGGGACTGCCTCCTGAAGTTTAAATCGGGGAGAGAGATGGGGTTATACCTACACACACATCTACCTCCCTGTCATTGGCGTGGTATTCCATGTGACTTCATATGTTTCCAAATTGAAGGAGGATCAGAGACATGTTCACATACTGTGGTATCTCTGCCTTCCCAAGAAACCGGAAAGGTGGGACTTAAAACAGAAACTCCCATTGTAAAGCAACTAGTGTTGCTGTCTAGTTGCTGGGTCCTGTCTGGCTCTTTCATGACCCCATGGTCTATAGCCCACCAGGCTCCTCCATCTATGAGATTTCCCAGACAAGAATACTGGAATGAGTTGCAATTTCCTTCTCCCGGGGATCTTTCCAACTCAGGGATCGAACCCACATCTCCTGCCTTAGCAGGCAGATTCTTTACCACTGAGCCACCTGTGAACCCCAAAGCAACTATACTTCAATAAAAATTAGTCAAAACAAAATAGAAGCAGATGATGATGATGATGATGATGATGAAAAGCAAAATACAATAGAAAATCCAAAAATAAATTACATAGGCTTTCAAAGACTAAGTTGAAGTTTGGAGGCTTTTTTTAAACCTTTATTTGAAATAATTTCAAATATGCATAGAAAAGTTAAAGAAATGAAAAGTGCATGAAGAACAGTTAATTCCCTTTTGCCAGATTTTCATACTGTTTTATCATTTGTTTGTTCTCTTCCCCCTGTCCCTCTCTCTCTCTCTCGTCTGTGTGTGTGTGTGTGTACATTTCCTGTGTGTATAAGTGTCTTGTTTATCATTATCTGTATATGTGTATAAACATATGTACATAGTTCTTTTCTGAACCATTTGAGGGGGAACTTACACCTTGTTTATCTCTAAATACTTTTGGGAGTATTTTTAAGAAGGATATTCTTGGCCATAACCATGATTTAGTTAGCAATTCCAGTAAATTGAACACTGATGCAATACTTTTATCTCGTTTAGCAATCATACTCCAGTTTTTTCAGTTGACCAAGTTACTTTTCCTTTGTAGCATTTTTCCCTTGGAGGGTTGTCATATAGATGCACCTGAAACTAACACAACATTGTAAATTAACTAAACTTCAATTTTTAACAAATCATCCTAAGCAACAAAAATTTATTAACTCAAAAAAAAAAAAAAACCTCACACATAGATACAGATCAATGCAAAGAAATAGAGCAAAACAATGGAATGAGAAAGACTAGAGATCTCTTCAAGAAAATTAGAGATACCAAGGGAATATTTCATGCAAAGCTGAGCACAATAAAGAACAGAAATATGGACCTAACAGAAGCAGAAGATATTAAGAAGAGGTGGCAAGAATACACAAAAGAACTATACAAAAAAGATCTTCACAACCCAGATAATCACGATGGTGTGATTACTCACCTAGAGCCAGACATCCTGGAATGTGAAGTCAAGTGGGCCTTAGGAAGCATCACTACAAACAAAGCTAGTGGAGGTGATAGGATTCCAGTTGAGCTATTTCAATCCTAAAAGATGATGCTGTGAAAGTGCTGCACTCAGTACGCCAGCAAATTTGGAAAACTCAACAGTGGCCACAGGACTGGAAAAGGTCAGTTTTCATTCCAATCCCAAAGAAAGGCAATACCAAAGAATGTTCAAACTACCACACAGTTGTACTCATCTCACACTCTAGCAAAGTGATGTTCAAAATTCTCCAAGCCAGGCTTCAATAGTACATAAACAATGAACTTCCAGATGCTCAAGCTGGTTTTAGAAAAGGCAGAGGAACCAGAGATCAAATTGCCAACATCTGTTGGATCATCGATAAAGTAAGAGAGTTCCAGAGAAACATCTACTTCTGCTTTATTGACTGTTTCAAAGCCTTTGACTGTGGATCACAACAAACTGTGGAAAATTCTTTAAGAGATGGGAATATCAGAATACCTGACCTGCCTCCTGAGAAATCTGCGTGAAAGTCAGGAAGCAACGGTTAGAACTGTATATGGAACAACAGACTGGTTTCAAATCGGAAAAGGAGTACATCAAGGCTGTATATTGTCACCCTGCTTATTTAAGTTATATGCAGAGTTTATCATGAGAAATGCTGGACTGGATGAAGCACAAGCTGGAATCAAGATTGCCAGGAGAAATATCAGTAACCTCAGATATGCAGATGACACCACCCTTATGGCAGAAAGTGAAGAGGAACTAAAAAGCCTCTTGATGAAAGTGAAAGTGGAGAGTGAAAAAATTGGCTTAAAGCTCAACATTCAGAAAACGAAGATCATGGCATCTGGTCCCATCACTTCATGGCAAATAGATGGGGAAACAGTGACAGACATTATTTTGGGGGGCTCCAAAATCATTGCAGATGGTGATTGCAGCCATGAAATTAAAAGACGCTTACTCCTTGGAAGAAAAGTTATGACCAACCTTGACAGCATATTAAAAAGCAGAGACATTACTTTGCCAACAAAGGTCCACCCAGTCAAAGCTATGGTTTTTCCAGTAGTCAGGTATGGATGTGAGAGTTGGAATATTAAGAAAGCTGAGCACTGAAGGATTGATGCTTTTGAACTGTGGTGTTGGAGAAGACTCTTGAGAGTCCCTTGGACTGCAAGGAGATCCACCCAGTCCATCCTAAAGGAAATCAGTCCTGAGTGTTCATTGGAAGGACTGATGCTGAAGCTGAAACTCCGACACTTTGGCCACCTGATATGAAAAACTACTCATTTGAAAAGAGCCTGATGCTGGGAAAGATTGAAGGCGGGAGGAGAAGGGGACCACAGAGGATGCGATGATTGGATGGAATCACCAACTCAATAGATATGAGTTTGAGTAAACTCCGGGAGTTGGTGATGGACAGGGAGGCCTGGCACATGACTGAGCGACTGAACTGAACTGTACTGAACAGGTATAAAGGTATAAAGTTAGAGATATGTGTTCTTAGTATCTATTAGTTGCTGGAATTAGTAAATACTTTCCAGATTTGGAGGAATTAACCTGATTAGGGTACAAAAGGGTTGAAGATCCTACCTGACGGCACATTCAGGAATAATGGAGGAAAAGGCTCAGCAAATTAAAGGAAGCTGTCGGGAGGAGAGACCAGCCTCCAACTGGTCACTCTATGTAGGGGACCCAGCTCCAGCTGGGGCCTGGATGGATGTCCTCAGACACAGGAATGACCCATGCTGGGCAGTTCCTGTCTTTAGGAGGCTGACTGCAGGTCTGGCTGGGTCCAGCTGGGTCCGAGGCTCACTTCCTGGGAAGTGAGTCCGGTCACTTCCGGACTAGTTCACGGCGGAAGTCGTGGGAGGCCGGCTGCTGGTATACCAGAGCAGAAGTTGACTCAGCATAAGAGGCATGGTCCTGCAAACCCTGCCGGGAAACGGCAGCCCCCAGGTTTTCAAACAGTCAGCTGGGGCTCAGAATGATTAAATGGCCTGCCTGAGGCCACATAGCCAGGAGGGGATTCAGTCCCGGGTCCGCATGATGCCGAAGTCCGTGTTCTTCCTTTTCTAAGCAGCCACCATGCTTCTGTGGAGACCTGGGAGGTGTCTGTCTTAGAGCCCTGCCCATCACTCTCACTGTGGCTCCCCGGTGGTCAGCCCACTGAGTATTAGGGAGGGGACTATAGAGCTCAGCCAGGGCTGCCTTCTGTTGGGTGGGCTATTCATGGGGCTGTTTTGCTTTGATTCAACTCCCAGGGTCCCCAGATTCCTTCTTGACCTGTAGAGTGTCCTGGGACCAGGTGGCTTGACCAGCACAATCACTTGTATGACTGAGCCAAGACTGGGAGAAACTGACTTCTCTCAAGCGACCAGCCTTGTCCAGCCTCACTCATACACTGCTTCCCACGCAGGAACAGAAGCGCTCCACGCCTCCCACAGCCTTGGAGACAAGCTATGTCTTCTATCAGTCAGCTCAGTTCAGTTCAGTCACTCAGTCCTGTCTGACTCTTTGCGACCCCGGGGACTGCAGCACGCCAGGCTTCCCTGTCCATCACCAACTCCCAGAGCTTGCTCAAACTTCTGTCCATCGAGTCAATGATACCATCCAGCCATCTCATCCTCTGCCCCTTCTCCTGCCTTCAATCTTTCCCAGCATGAGGGCCTTTTCTAATGAGTCAGTTCTTTGCATCAGGTGGCCAAAGTATTGGAGCTTCAGTTTCAGCATCAGTCTTTCCAATGAATATTCAGGACCAATTTCCTTTAGGATTGACTGGTTGGATCTCCTTGCAGTCCAAGGGACTCTCAAGAGTCTTCTCCAACACCGCAGTTCAAAAGCATCGATTCTTCGGCAGTCAGATTTCTGTATGGTCCAACTCTGTTTTTTTTTATAAGATTTGCAATTCTAGTTTGCACCGTACTGTCTTTGCATCTGGAGAAAGACCCATTAGCAGAGACGTGAAGGCCCTGGGGCGGCTGCAGTGCTGGAATGGGTGGTAATAATTGCTTTCTGGTACAACTCCCTAACTAGGCAGGCTCTCTGAATAATCAGCAGCACCCTGTCTCTGTAGCCAAATACAATTCTCTATGTATTTGATAAGCTATTATCCTTCACTGAATATTCACAAGTCTTAAATTAGCCAAGACCCCCACTGTTTCTCAGGGAGCGAAAACTGGATAAATTTTCAAATTTCTGTGCCCCTTCCGTGCCTTAGCGATGGCCCCGGGACGGCTACTGTCAGTTAAATCTGGAATGCAAGATCAATTATACTCTCCTATTTATATTTTCCAGTTTAAAAAAATGCCTATTCGATTTATTTAAACTAAAATAAATAACCAATTCACCCATTTCTTCCACCTTGCCACCTCTCACCTCTTACAGCCTTCAGCCTGTTTTCTATATGTTGTTTTTTGTCTTTTAGCTTCCACATATAAGAGAGAGAATACAGTATTTGTCTTTCTCTGCCTGACTTCACTTAGCATAATGCCCTCAAATTCATCTGTTGCAAGTGGTAAGATTTTATTATTTTTTATGGCTGAATAATATTCCATTTTATATTTATGCCCCAGTTTCTTAATCTAGTCATCCACTGATGGCCACTTGGGTTGTTTCTATATCTTGGCTGTGGTAAATGATGCTGCAATGAACTTAGAGGTGCAGTTATCTTTTTGAATTAGTGTTTCCATTTTCTTCATATAATACTCAGATTCTGATGGAATTCCTGGATCATATGGTAGTTCTATTTGTAATTTTTTTTTTTTTTTGAGAAATGAACATGGTGAGAGCACACATCATTTTCTTGTTTCTGATCTTAGAGGAAAAGCTTTTAGCTTTTCACCATTGAATTTGATGTTACCTCTGTACTCCTTCGGAGAAGGCAATGGCAACCCACTCCAGTACTCTTGCCTGGAAAATCCCATGGAAGAGGAGCCTGGTAGGCTGCCATCTGTGGGGTCACAAAGAGTTGGACACTTACTGAGCGACTTCACTTTCACTTTTCACTTTCATGCATTGGAGAAGGAAATGGCAACCCACTCCAGTGTTCTTGCTTGCAGAATCCCAGGGACGGCGTAGCCTGGTGGGCTGCCATCTGTGGGGTCACACAGAGTCGGACACGACTGAAGCAACTTAGCAGCAGCAGCAGCATGTATTCCTTATACGTGGCCTTTACTATGTTGAGGTATGTTCTCTCCATACCTGCTTTGTTGAGTATTTTTATCATAAATGGATGTTGAACCTTGTCAAATGCTTCTGCATCTATTGAAATGGTCATATGATTTTTAGCCTTCATGTTTTTAACATGGTGTGGCAATGACTGATTACTGAACCATCGTTGCATCCCTGGAATAAATCCCACTTGATCATGCGGTGTGATCAAAGGTATTGTTGAATTCTGTTTGCTAATATTCTTTGAAGAATTTTGTATCTAGGGTAGTCAGAGATATTGGCCTGTAATTTTCTTGTTTTGTGGCATCCTTTGTCAGGGTAACAGTGGCCTTGTAAAATACATTTGAAAGAGTTCCCCTCTCACAAATTTTTTGGAAGAGTTTGATAAAGAGTGATCTTATAATAACTGTTCTTTGAATGTTTGGTAGAATTCACCAGTGAAGCCACCTGGTCCTGGACTTTTGTTTGTTGAGAGTTTTGTTTGTTTGTTTATTTTGCTGATTCAAACTCCTAATCTTCTTGCTAGCAATTAGTCTGTTTCATTTGAGATTTTCATTTCAGATTTTCTATTTCATCATGATTCAAGCTTTGTAGATTGTATGTTTCTAGCAATTTATCCATTTCTTCTTGGTTGTCCAGTTTCTCTATTTCATCTAGTTTGGCATATAATTGTCCATAGTAGTCCTTCCTGATCCTTTGTATTCTGTGATATCAGCTGTAATAGCTCCTCTTTTATTTCTGATTTGAGTCCTCTCTCTTTTTCTCCTGCTGAATCTAGCTACAAGTTTGTCAATTTTGTTTATATTTCCTAAGAACCAGTTCTTAGTTTCATTGATGTTTTCTATTGTCTTTTCAGTCTTCATTTCATTTATTTCTGCTCTAATTTTTGTTCCTTCCTTCTTTCTACTAACTTTGGGCTTCATTTGTTCTTTTTTCTTCTAGTTCCTTGGGGTGTACAGTTAGGTTGTTTGAGACTTTTCTTGTTTCTTGAGGTAAGCATTTATTGCTAAGAACTTCCCTCTCAGAACTGCTTTTACTGCATTTCATAAATTTCGGTATGTTTCACTTATGTTTTCGTTTGTCTCAAGGTGTTTTTGTTTCTCTTTTGATTTTTTCTTTGACTCATTGGTCATTTGTAACGTGTTTAATCTCCACATTTGTGAGTCTTCCAGTTTTCTTCGTGTAATTAATTTCTAGTGTCACACCACGACTGAAAAAAATGTTTAATATGACTTCAGTCCTCTTATATTTGTTAAAATTTGTTTTACAGTCCAATATATGATTTATCTGGAAAAACATTTACTGATTTTCTGGGTAGAGGACCTGTCCATTAATGTAAACAGAGTGTGTTAAAGTCCCTTCCTATTACTGTATTGTTGTCGGTTTCTCCCTTTGAAAGTGAAGGTGAAAAGTGACGTCACTCAATCGTGTCCGACTCTTTTGCCACCCCATGGCCTGTAGCCTACCAGGCTTCTTGGTCCATGGGGTTTTCCAGGCAAGAATACTGGAGTGGGTTACCATTTCCTTCTCCAGGAGATCTTCCTGACCCAGGGATTGAACCTGGGTCTCCTGCATTGTAGACAGACGCTTTACCGTCTGAGCCACCAGGGAACACCCTTTAGGTCTGTTAATATCTGCTTTGTATATGTTAGTGCTCCTATGTTGGGTGCATAAACATTTACAAATGTTATATCCTCATATTGGACTGACCCCTTTATTGTTATGGGATGCCTTTGTCTCTTATTACAGTCTTTGTTACAAAGTCTGTTTTCTCTAAGTATAGCTACTCCAGCAGTCTTTTAAGTTTCTATTTGCATGAATGTCTTTTTCCATTTCTTCCCTTTCAGTTTATGGTATATCTTTACATCTAATGTGTGTCTCCCTAAACCTAGATTACAAATTTTTTTGGCATTCAAAGTGTACACACAAGGTCAACTACAGCCCTGACCCCCAGCCCCACCCCCACCACCCCGCCCCGCCCCAGCAATGCACTGTGTCCACTCTTCTTCAGGACTCTTCTGCAGTGAGAGCAGAGTTCAAGCAGGCAGTCTGTCCAGGCTGGCGCTTCCTCTTGCACTTGGCCTTGTGCAAACTTGGCCTTGGCCAAAGCCAGAAAAGTTCTTGCAACTTCCCCAACAGAGCTCACAGCCTCCAGTCCTAAGTCTAGAAATATCAAGGGTGTTGCCCGCGGCGCAACTTTTCAAAGCATCAGTTCCCTCCAAGCAATGTTTATTAAGGGTATCAACAGCTGGGTGGGCGGGGCCAGGGGCTGCTAACCTCAGGCTCTATACACGTATATACAGGTTTAGGGGCTGGGGGTGGGGAGAGCATCACGTCGGGGCGGCCTCAGACGGCGGAGGCCAGCTTCCGCTTGGTGCTCTCGCTGCAGCGGTGAAGGATGAGGTCTGCGCTGGGCCTGGGGGGCACGGCCGGCTGCGGCTTGGGGCGCTCGGTCTTGGGTTCCTGCTGCTCCTCTGCGGATGGACAGCACCAGGTGAGGCCCGCCCCGCCTGCTCGGCCCCGCCTCGCTTCACTTTTCGGGCCCCACCCTCATGGCCCCGCCTCCACCTCCCGGCCCCGCCCCAGACCCCGCCTCCATCAAACAGCTCCGCCTCCATCGCCCGGTCCCGCCTCCATCGCCCGGTCCCGCCTCCATCGCCCGGTCCCGCCCCCAGCCCCGGGCCAGCACTCACTCAGGGCGCTCCGGGAGCCCTGAGGCCCGAGCCGCTGGTGGCGGCGCTGCTGCATAAAACGGACGCTGTTGCGCCGATAGGTGTCCTGGCTGAGGCGCTTCCGTGCCCGCTGGTGGATGCTGTTCGCGTTGCGGATGGACGACCTGGATCCAGCAGGATGCGGGACTTCGGTTAGCGCCCCGCGTACGCACCCTTGCCGCAGCCCTACCCGAGGGGACTCATGGCCAACCCTGGGGTCCAACGACTAGGCCGAGGAAGAGCAGCCAGTGGAGGGCGTCCTGCCCAGCCCCGAGAGGCATGAAGGCCACTGCCCCTCCCCGACACGGACCCCCTGCCCTGACTCAGAGCCCAGGCCCATTTCTCAGCCGCCTTTCCCGGCCGGCCTTCAGCCTACCCCCTCTACTGGGAGCCCTCCGGCCTGCCCCAACCCTCAGGAGCCATCCCAAGGACGGTGGGCATCGGTGCCCCCACTTCCATCTCACACCTCTGCTTCCCTGCTGCCCTTGTGCCGGCCCCACAGTGTAGGAGGGCACTCCAGCCTTCGCTCAGGGAGAGGGCTGGCGCCCCGTCTCCCTCGCCCTAGCACTGTCAACCTAGGGCCTGGACCCACAGAGGGAAGCCGTGGTACACCCTCCTCAGCCCTGCCCAGCCTGCCCCACTGCCCCGGGGACCCTTGCTCACCTGCGGGGCGGCGCCCCCCGGCTCTTGATCTGGCTTTGGGCCTGGGCTACGTCCTGCCCTGCCTTCTGCAGGTACATGGATGGAAAGTAACCTGTGACGTCTTCTTTCCTGTAACAGAGGCAGCCCCTGAGGTCTGGGCAGTCGCGGCGGGGGGTGGAACCTCAGATATGGGGTCCAGGGTCCCTTAGGGTCATCTGGGGTCAAGGCAGCTGGGAGGTTGCAAACAGCAGCCAACACCAGCCCCTGCACCTGTGTGCCTCAATTTCCTCGTGGGTGTGACACAGGCCTTCCTAGTTGGGACGCTGAGAAGAGGAGCGCAGATTAGCAGATCCAGCTTTCTCGGGACAGGTGTTTGCTATGAAACCTCTGCAATCTTGTATTTGTCAGTTTTTTCTCTTATATAAGGTGATGGTCTCCTGTGTCCTAGGAAATCTTTGCCCACTTCCAAGTCGACAAGTTCCCTTATGCTTTCTTCCAAAAGCTTCTTAGTTTGGGGTTTTGTACTTGGTAAAACCTGCGATCCATCCCAAATAAAGGTGTATGGTGTGAGGCAGGGTCAAGGTTCATTTCCCACCACCCCTCCCAGGGATATCCAGTTGTTCCAGCACCATTTGTTGAGAAGATTTTTCTTCCCATTCTTACTACTACGTTTGGGAGTAAAAAAAAAAAAAAAAAAACAGTAGTCTTTGCATGCTACAGACTTTACTCAGTAAAACTCATTCTTCTTGGCTGGTGGGAGAATCACAAATGCCTCAGGAGTGCATGATGGGGGTTCACCGAATTTGAGTTTAAAAACTAATTCACTTTGCTGTGCAGCAGAAACTAACACAACATTGCAAAACAACTTTCACCAATAAAACTAAGTAAAAGTTGGAGAAATCCTGTCTCAAAGTCTTCAGTGGAGGGCCACGCCAGTGAGAGGTATTGTGGCCACAAGCTCATGGGAGTCACGGATGGCCGCTGTGACTCCAGGCTTGGCAATCACGTGTAAGACCCCAGGACTCTGCTTTCCCCAGCATCAGGAAAAACTAGTATTCTTACATTCATGTGAAGGAATGAACACATGAAAATTACAATGAAGGATTTAAGAGGAAAAGGGATGACAGGGTCTGCTCCAGCAGCTGTCAAATATAATAATTCATTCAGGGACTTCTTCTGGTGGTCTAGTGGTTAAGAATCTACTTGCCAATGCAGGGGACACGGGTTCTATCCCTGATCCACCGCTAAAGCCCTGCTAATGCCTGAGCACCTGGAACCCGGGCTCTGCAACAAGAAGCCACCGCAAGGAGAAGCCCGTACGCCGCAACAAAGAGTAGCCCCGGCTCACCGCAGCTAGAGAAAGCCTGCATGCCCCAACAAAGACCCAGAGCAGCCAAAAGTAAATAATAAATAAATCTTTATAAAATGGTATTGTGTTTTTTTAAAAATATTAATACAATTAATTGTGTTGCTGGAGAATGAATAGATGGACTGGTCAGGGGAACGTGACCCCAAGTCACAAAGGAAAGAAGTGCCCATTCAGACAAGGACACTGAACCCCGCGATACGAGCAGGCTGGGATGGAAGCAGTCTGCTTCCAAAATGGAAACAGCCCAGAGAGAGGCAGTGGCGTGGCCTTCCCAGAGTCACAGTCAGGTCAGCACTGAGCCCGCACAGGTCCAGCCTTGGGCCAGGCTGACTCTCAGGACAGGTGCAGTGGGAGGGAGAAAGGGAGGGCACGACTCTCCTACCTGACGACCCACCAGCCATCCAGGAGCTTATGAATGACCTCAATGGCTTCACCCTCCTCCAAGGACATCTCGTCCTCCAGTACAGCGGTGTAGGCTTTGATGGTGACGTAGGGCTCACCTGGAGGGGGAGGGGCATAGTGAGGAGGTCCACCCAGCACACGGCTCCCTGCCCTTCCCCTCCTCTCTGGGCCTGGGGCTTCCTCCAGCTGGAGCTCAGGACACCATCTCCTCCAGTTCTCCCCACTTCTCCTGGACTTCTGTCCTCTGCCAGCTCTATTCAGGGGAGCTCGCCCACTCCCACTCACCGCCATCCACACCAGAGGCCAGGAGCTCCCATGACCCCAGAGACCTGGCCAGCCACCTGCACACAAAGAGTGGCCAGACAAGAAGTGGGGAGGAAGAATAGCCATCCAGTGGCACTTGAGCCATCACTCCAGCCCACTGTTCACATGTGGGGCTGCCAGCCCTGTGTACACGTCTTGCCCAGTTTTTAAAGAGAAGCCACAAATCCACATAAAATTGTAAACTCTTTCTATTAATATTTGAAGATATGGGCAACCAAAACTTTTTTAATCAAACCCCACATGGGCCCCCTCCAACCCAGCGGCTGCCCACTTTCCCATTCTAGTCAGCCACGATACCACCACCTCCAGGCAGCCCTCCTTCCTGAGCCTCAGGTTGGCTCACAATACCTCTTCCCACTGGACCCGGCCCCAGGCTGGCAGCCGCCACATGTCCCAGATTGACCTCATCACCCTCTCTCCTCTATTCTATCTCCTGGTTCCCCCGTCCTGACCAAAGGCACCACCTCCAACCCCAACCTAGACTCGGGGGTGTCAGCCCTGCCTCCATCTCTGCCCAAACCCTCAGTCATGTCTGACCCCAAAGCAGTCACTCTGGCTCCTCAATATTCCTGAGCCCCTCCTGCCCCTCCTCCCATCCCTGCAGCTGGGGAGGGCAGCAGGTACCTGCATAGTTGGGTTCTGGGTCCTCGGCTTCATCAGGACTGTCCAGAGGCTCCAAGTAGGACGCTGGGACCCAGCCACGCTTTGTCTTCATTTGGCAGAACCACCAGCCTGTGCCAGGGATATGGGGCAGTAAGCCTGGGCGGGTCTGGGAGCCTCCCTCAGCCATCACCGGGTGGGGAGGGGTGAGGACAGTCAGACGCAGACACACAGACATCCAATACTCGCATTCAGACTGATTCCGGGTGTGTTCAGTCGCTCGGTGGTGTCCGACCCTTTGCGACCCCCTGGACGGTAGCCTGCCAGGCTCTTCCGCCCATGGAATTTTCCAGGCAAGAATACTGGAGCGGGTTGCCAATTCCTACTCCAGGGGATCTTCCCGACCCAGGGATTGAACCCGCATCTCTTGCATCTCCTGCATTGGCAGGCAGATTCTTTACCACTGCGCCGCCTGGGAAGCCTGTCACCTTCACCACATTTCTTGCCAAAATTACACACACTGGTACACAGAGGACCACAGAACTACAGCTCAGAATCCACTTCGTAGGTGTGATGAGAAGTTCGCCTGCCCGCCCGGCTGTATCCCGCAGAGACGCTCAGTCACGGCCCCGAATGTGTGCAGATCCCCAGAGCCGCCAGGGGGCGCGCTCTCAGAGAGAGGGTGATGCCCCTCCCCCCACGCCCCCCTCCTACCCCCGCTCCCCCTCCTACCCCCGCTCAGCCCAGTATGGGGAGGACAGTCAGGGCCCCTGAAGGAGCCCGAGCCCCAATGTGCGCCAGGCGGGGAGGAGGCCCAGGGCTGCTCTCCGGGCGGGCAGAGCCATGGTGGGGGCTTGTGGCCCGGGGCCCGGGCACCAGGAGAGGGAGGTCCAGGCAGGGTGAGGAGGCTGACCGCTCTCGTTCTTCTCCACGACGTCTACCACGTCACCCGTGGCCAGCGCCATCTGGGAGCTCGAGCCCTTCTCGTAGTCAGCGATGGCGCGGTACGTCTGCAGGATGATGGGGCCCGTGATGTCTGGGCAGAGAGAGGGCAGGGTGAGTGGACACGGTGGGCGCCTCCTCCCGGCTCTCCCCTGCGGGCCCTGCGTGGATCGCCAGGACAGGAACTTATGTCCTGTCCCCACGCAGGTCCAGACAGGCCAGGGGTGGACACGCCCTGTGTACTGGAAAGCAGCGGAGACAAGCTAGGCTTCGCAGCCCTGCACCTATTCAGCACCTTCTGTGTGCCAGACACCAGCCGCACGCTTTACACACGCACGCTCTCTCTCATTTGATGAAGTCTGCAAGCAGCCTTTCTCAACATTAATGTGCACAGGGGACTGCCCTTGTGGTCCAGTGGCTGAGTCCATGCTCTCGATGCAGGGTCCCTGGGTTTGATCCCTGATCAGGGCACTAGATCCCACAGGCTGCAGCTAAGAGTTTGCATGCCTCAACTGTGCTGCCAAATAAATAAATACATATTCTTTAAAAACCTTTAATGTGCAAACAAATCACCCAGGGATTTGGCTGAAACACAAGCACTGACTCCACAGGTCTCAGGTAGGACCTGAGGGTCTGTATTTCTAACCAGCCCTCAGGTGATGCTGCAGCTGCCTTTTAAGCACTGACTTGTATCCACCCCTACCACCAAATTCATATATTGAAGCACTAATCCCCAGTACCTTAGAATCTGAGTGTATTTGGGCCACTAAAGGCCACTTTTGCCCCCAAATCTGATCATTCATTCAGCCGGAACATTCCCTGGCTGTCGGAGGCCAGGGTCTGTGCTTGGCGCTGCAGCCAGGGAAGTGAACTCCCAAAACTCCACTTTTTTTTTTTTAAACTTTTTAGCCATGCCCCACAGCATGTGGGATCTCAGTGCCCCAACCAGGGTTCGAACCCATACTCCCTGCATTGGAAGAGCAGAGTCTTAGCCACTGGACACCAGGGAAGTCCCAAGACCCCAACTCTTTAGTGCAGCCGCCAAAATCCTTCACAGCTATTCTTATCTCCTGCTCTTTTCCCTGCATACCCCAAGCTCAGGGTCCCTGGTTGTGTCAACAGTCCCTGAGGGTGACCACGCTGGGCTGCCCCCAGCCTCTTACTCGCAGCGTTGCTCTTGCCATCTTTGGGCATCAGGTATGTCTCTGGCTTTTTCACCCTGCAGCAGAGAACAGTCTGGGTTAGACCACTGGGCTTCCCCCTGGGATGCTCAGGACAGACCTACAGAAGAACTTCCCAAGACAGTTCCCAAAAGGAACATGGGAAATGGGGGCCACCGCAGAGAGAAGGTAGGGGCTGGACTGGGAGGAAGGGGCTTTGAAGAAAGGACCTGTTCAGAGCCTGAGGGGATTGCCCAGCTTCCTGCAGACCCAAAGGAGAAGGCTTGTAGCCCAGTTCCCTTCTGCTGGAGCCTCGAGAGAGAAGCCAACGGGGTTGGGTACCCTGTCCCACAGGGGCCGAGGGGAGCTGCCCTGCCTGGGACCAGGGTTGTGCTCAGGGGTCCATAAGCACTAGCTGGAGCGCCGCTGTCTGTCTATGGCAAACCCTGTCCTCCAGGTGTCCCCTGGCACTCAGTACCAGAGAGGACAGAGAGAGGGACCTTCTGCAGCACATTCCCCTGAGATCTCACTCAGCTTCTCTGATGCCATTCATGCAGGGCCCTGTGTCCAGGAGATCCCTAGGGCGAGGGCAGACAGAGAATGAGGTGGCAAAGGAGAGGAGGGGCTTGAGACACGCTCAGGAATGAACAGAGTCCACCAAGCCCCACATTCTCTCGGGGGCTCCTCACTTCCCAGTTTATAAGCACCGTCCCAGGCACCCACTATTGCATCTGGCCCTCAGCACTGGGTCACAGTTGGGGAAGCTGCTTTCAGAAGGCTCCAGGTCCCATGGCCAGGCAGAGCCAGGACAAAGACTGAGGACCTAGGACCCCCAGCCCAGACTGCCTCCTCCACCCCACCCCCAGCATCCTGAGGCTCGAGGGGTGCAGGTAGAAACCCGGCAGGGATGCTGGGGGCGTCCTCCTTCGCTTTCTTGCTGTGTGACTTTGGGCAAGTCGCTTGCCCACTCTGATCCTCAGGTTCCTCCTGTGTAACATGGGGAAAGCCCTGCCCTCTCCAGGTTGAGCCAACCACCCCTTTCCTCTCCCACCACTTACTGGCTGTCTGTGGGGAGCTTGAGGTCATCGGGGCGCACCTTGAAGAAGTTGAGGAGGTGTGGGCAGCGGGAGATCTTGACAGGCAGGCTCATGAGCGCGCTGCAGTACTCGGTAAGAGTGCCCTGGCGGCTCTCGGCCACCCGCTGCCCATCAAACCACCGTGGGGCTGGCGGGACCAGGGAAGGACACCAGAGGACCAGTGAGCATACTTGCAAGGTCAAGTCCGGAGACCGTGGGAGTGGAGGGGACAGTCAGAGGGCAGATGCGGGGATCCGGGGCAGGGGAGCCCACCCAGCTGACTCAGCCCCACTCCTCACCTGGCAGGTGCGGGATGATCCTGTTCTCTGGGTCGATGTCCCCTGCCTCAATAGGAAACATCTCCTTTAAGATTTTCTGGACAGAAAAGCAGGCACAGAGGAATCTGTGTTATTAGAGCATCGTAAAGGCACGGAATTGGACACAACCTAGACACTTTCCAATCGCTGGGGCTAGAAGCTGCAGTCCAAAGAGTTGGATGCAGCTTAGCAACTGAACAACAAAAAAGAAGCTTCTGGTGGCATCCTGGGTTCTTCTTTCTCTCCTGCCTCACATCAACCCACCAGCGAATCCTTTTGGCTTGGCTCCCCAAATCTGTTCAGAATCTGATCCTTCTCACTATGCCCGCTTCTGCCTGGTTTGATTATTACAACCTTCTTAGGTCACTGCCCTCTCTCTCCTGGTCTGTCCTCAATCCACCATCCAGAGGCATCCTCTTAAAACCCAGGTTGGATCCTGTCTCTCCTCTGCTCCCTTCCTCCCTCCCTCCCTCAGAATGCTCCCAGCCTCTCAGCTCACTCAAAAAGGAAACAAAGGCTGCATTATTCCACACGGTGCCATGTGACCTGCCTCTGCCTGCCTTGCTCAAACTTCTGCCACCACTCTCCCCCTGTTCCCTCCACCCCAGCCACCCTTGGAAGCTCCAGACCCACTCCTGCCCCAGGGCCTTTGCATGTGTTATCCCCATTCTTCCTTCCCCCTCCCCCCATGCAGATCAATAGCTCATTCTCTCACTCTCTCCCTCTTTCTCCTTCTTCAAGTCCTTGCTCAGCTATCTCCCCTTCACAAGGCCTCCTTCCTGACAATTGCCCCTCCTTCTCCCATCCTTCCCACCTCCCCTCCCTGCTCTATTTCACTCCTTCTAAGGACCATCTAACACACTATAGAAATTACTTATTTTGTTTGTTTGTCTGTTATCCTGACTTCTCCACTGGAACATAAGGTTTACAAGGGCAGGCAAGGATTTGCACCTGTTTCTTATACCTTTCAGCAGTATTGCCTACTAATCAAGAAGAATGTGCCTGGCACTTGGGTGCTCAATAAATAGTGGTTGGATGAATGAATGAGTGCACCAGGTAATAAAAGGGGCCTATCCTGGGACTTCAATGGAGAAGGAAATGGCAACCCACTCCAGTGTTCCTGCCTGGAGAATCCCAGGGATGGGGGAACCTGGTGGGCTGCCGTCTATGAGGTCACACAGAGTCGGACATGACTGAAGCGACCTAGCAGCAGTAGCAGCAGCATCCTGGGACTTCAGTGGCAGTCCAGTGGTTAAGACTCCATGCTTCCACTACCGGGAACATGGGTTGAATCCCCCAACAGGGATCTAAGATCCTGCATGCCATGTGGTGTGGCCAAAAAGTTAAAAAAAAAGGCAAGGGGGAGTTGCTAACCCTACAATAGAACAGTTTAAATAGGTGAGATGAAGCCCCACGATGTATCATCATGGACTGGTCTCAAAACTGTAACCCACTGACGGTAATAAGACTGAGAAACAGGCAAAAGGCACGCTGATGGCATTTACCTACACCTCAGAAAATGCGCGCTCCACGCTACTGTGCGTTGTTCCTGGGCTCTGTGTGTGTGTATGTGTGTCTGTGTGTTTGTGCGTGTGCGTGGCCATGTAGGGTAGGAGCTAGTATGGGCTATGAGATGAAGGGAGGCTTCCATTGCTTTTGTAGCTTTAATTGGAGGATGATTGCTTTACAATATGGAGTAGGTTTCTCCTGCACCACACGAGTTAGTCATAATCATATATGAACTGTGCTGTGCTGTCGCTCAGTCAGGTCCAGCTTTTGCAACCCCATGGGCTGCAGCCCTCCAGCCTCCTCTGTCCCTGGGGATTCTCCAGACAAGACTACTGGAGTGGGTTGCCATTTCCTTCTCCAGGGGATCTTCCCAACCCAGGGATCGAACCCCAGTCTTCTGTATTGCAGGCAGATTCTTTACTGACTTAGCCACCAGGGAAGCCCAAGAATAGTGGAGTGAGTAGCCTATCCCTTCTCCGGGGGATCTTCCCAACCCAGGAGTCGAACCGGGGTCTCCTGCATTGCAGGCGGATTCTTTACCAGCTGAGCTACCAGGGAAGCCCAGAATTATATGTATATATTTAAATATATATATCCCCTCCCTCTTGAGCAGCCCCATCTCCTTTATCTAAAAGTCTTGTGCAAACAGCCCAGTGACATCAGCTGTGATTCCAGGTGCTGGTGTAAAGGCTGGATATAGTTTTTCTTCACATTTATCTGCATTTCACTTTAAATAATTCAAATAAGAGAAGTGCTTTTGTGGCCCCTCTATTCATCTGACCTGTCTTAGACCAGGACCCAGCAGCCAAGCTCCACACACCGTGACCCCCCATAACCCCCCCCCAATTTTGTCCAAACAGCCTCTGGTGCTGGGAACCCTGGGGGATTCTCCCATGTAAACCCTGGTGATAACAGGCACCCACAAAGCAAGAAGACCAGGTTCCATGGGTATCAGGATTATCCACCCTCCTTCTGGTCACCAGGTTCTTTGTCAGGCCGGGGACCGTGAGTGAAAGGGCAAGTGCCTGGGATGACCCCTGTGGTGGTAACACTGGCCAGGCTGCCCCCTGCGGGGACAGAGCAAGCAGGGGGACCCTTGAGGCAGCCCCCTTGAGTTCGTGTGCAGTGGGTGCAGAGTCTTGGTTTGGGAAGATGAGAATGTTTAGAAATGGATGGTGGTGATGTGGGGTGACATAGCTAACAGGCTTCATGCCACTGGCTTGTACACTTAAAACAGGTAAAATGGTAAGTGTATGTTACGTATATTTTCACAATAAAAATCACCTTAAATGTTTTCTTTAAATTAAAAAAATATAAGGCCGACAACATTGTAAGTCAACTATACCTCAATTAAAAAAGAAATGCCCCCTTAACTGTGGGCTGGGAGGGGAAGGGGTTTCTAAGTTTCCCTCCCCGAAGGCAGAGCTGGGGCTAGGCATGGTGTCTCCCCTTACCCACCACCCACACACACAGGGCACTCACATGGAATTCGTAGATCTCGGTGAAGCGCCGATAGACCACCTTCTCAGACAGGTCGTGCCATTTCACCAGGAACATATAGACCTGGGGGGAGGCAGGAGCAGGGGACCTTGTTCAAGCACGCATCTGGGCAGCCCCCACCCACAGTGGAAACCCACAGGACTGGAGGTGGGAGGGAGAGAGCTATTCGGGGTAACCTGGGCCATGGAAAGAGCACCAAGTTCATGGACCCCAGGGCAAATTAACTCTCTTAAATTAACTCAAATTCCTCTCCGTAAACTGGAGGTAAAAGCAGGACCTCACCGCTAGGGCTGCTGTGAGAGTTAACAGGAGGTAAGATACAGGCTGGATGGCATCACGGACACGATGGACGTGAGTCTGAGTGAACTCTGGGAGATGGTGATGGACAGGGAGGCCTGGCGTGCTGCGATTCATGGGGTCTCAAAGAGTCGGACACGACTGAGCGACTGAACTGAACTGAACTGAAGATACAGAAAGGGCTGGGCTCAGATAACAAAATGCAACACAACACAGTAAGATGTTGTGTGGCTGGATTTATATGAAATATCCAGGGAGTTCCCTGGTGATCCAGAGGCTGGGACTCTGCACTTTTACTGTTGACGGCCCGGGTTCAGTCCTAGGTCAGGGAACTGAGATCCCACAAGCCGAGGGCGCAGCCACAAAATAAAAAAGAAAAGAAAGAGATGTCCAGAAGAGACAGATCTATCAAAACAGAAAGTAGATTAGTGGTTGCCAGTGGCTGGGCGGGGTTGGGGTAGAGGGGCTGAGGCTTGACTGGGAATAGGATTTCTTTGGGGTGATGAAAAACAACAGATTGTAGTGATGATTGTGCAACTCTGTGAATGTACTGAAAACCACTGAATTGTGCAATTCACATGAGTTAATCATATGGCATAGGACTGTGGTGGGGTAGTCTCTAAGTCGCGTACGACTCTTGAGACCCCATGGATTGTAGCCTGCCAGGCTCCTGTGTCCATGGGATTTTTCAGGCAAGAATATTGGAGTGGGTTGCCATTTCCTTCTCCAATATCCAAAAAAAAGCCATTATATAAAACAAACAAACAAAAACTCAATACGGAAAAATAAGCCTGTGAAAACAGTTAAGAGAACACCACTCAGCCACATAAAAGAGCAGATAACTGATATTTGCAACCACGTGGATGAATCTTAAAAGCACTGTGCTGAATGCAAGAAGTCAGGCATGAAAGGCTACATACTGTTCCATGTCTGTGACATTCTAGAGTGACCTCAACTAATTCAAGGTGGAAAAAGACACCTTAAATAGTTGCTTCTAGGGGCTGGGAAGGAATGACTGGGACATGAGATGGAGTGAAGGTCATGGTCAGTATTTCGATGAGAGTTTGGGTTCTGTAGGGACCCCCAGGGTCAAAACTCAGTAAATGTATCTCTAAGATTTGTGGGTTTCATTCTACACAAATTTTACATCAAAAGAGAAAAAACTATAAGCAAATGCTTAACTCTGGCTGTGATATGCCTGCTGAAATATTCAGGGCAAAGTGTACTGATATTTGTGCTTTGCCTTGAAGTGCATCAAATATAAGATAGATTGATGGGTGGATGGATGGTTGGCATCATAAAACAAGTGCTGCAGGTAATGTTAATGGAAGAATCTAGATAGTGAGCATATGACTGGTTAGATTTTTTGGTTTTGTTCTGCTGTAAAATTTTTTCAATTTCTCTCCATATTTGAAGTTTCTCAGGATAAAATATTGGGGAATCAAAAGAATAGCTACCCACTGGGGAAGATTAAAATACTCTACAAAACTGGATAGTTGTGAGAGTTGAACAACTTATAATATACTAGAAACCACACTGCGCTTTAAATGGGTGAACTTGCTAATATTTTACATACTTAGAAATAAAGTTGAACCAACAAGGATTTTTTAACTTTAAAGTGGGAAACAAACAAAACCAAATGAACTTAACAGCATATAAAGTGGGTAATAATCTAATTTTTTTTAATGGAAAAGACTCCTAGTAGCTTTTAGTTATAGCACTGTCACTGTTCTCAGTCCAAAAGGACAAAAACAACTGCAGAGAAAACTTAACTTTGACTTATTAGGTTAGTAGGTTTATTGTTAATAGTGGTACGAGAGTAGTGACTTAATACGTTAGCAGTAGGTTTGTTACTGATAGCGGTGTGGGTGTAGTTACTCTGAAACAAATTTATGTTTACTTTAGAATTGAGCAGAGGAGTGATACACTAATCTCCTTGGGACCCACTGTTCCTACGTGAGAGAAAGGAGCTACAGATATAAAACGATGAGAGGCAAGAATGATACAACATGGCTTTCCCCCAGTCTGTCCAATGAAAAGCACTCGAGAGCCATGACACCTTGGTGGCAATGAGCACACCTAGCTTCCAGATTTTGTGTTCTGACTCCCACTAAAGAACCAGGGTTCTTTACTGAAATAGTTGAGTCCAGGCCTAGGGCTGAAAGAGTCCAGGTTAAGCTGGACCACCTTGTGCCATAAGAATGAATTCTGGTGCTGTCTCCAAAAAAAAAAAAAAAAAAAAGTGCTCAAAGAATGACATGATATATCCCCCAAAAAAGCACAGAAGCCAACCTGAAGGAGCTCCCAGTCACCAAATCTGGAACATTCTGAGCATCAAAATAAGTAATAATAGTAATGGACTCTGACCCACTGAATCCATGGATTCATATGGACACAAACCAGGAAGAAGGGAAGACACAGGAAAATGTTAACTAATGCATGCAGGAGGACCAGTAGAGTTTAAAAATCATTATTTGGCGATCATGATTGTCATTTGATTCAAGCAAGAGTCATCCAGTTTCCGTAAGGCACAGGATACTCACATAGCTTTCCATAACCTCCCCCACGGGTTTGTTACTGATTTGGTTGCTTGTTGTAGTCACTAAGTTTTGTTCAACTCTTCTGCAACCCCAATGACTACAGCCCACCGGGCTCCTCTGTCCATGGAATTCTCCAGGCAAGAATACTGGGGTGGGTTGCCATTTCCTTCTCCAGGGGATCTCTTCCAGACCCAGGGATGAAACCCACATCTCCTGCATTGGCAGATGGATTCTTTACCACCGAGCCACCAGGGAAGCCCAGTTATGAATTACAAAGGGGGAAACAGTAGCTTTACAGCAGAGAAACTTGGAAGACACACTTAGGATTTAGTGATCAAACATCACTAATATAGGAATAAATAAAGATCGCCTGATGGGATCGAAGAGAAGAGCAGAGAGTCACTTCCGGAGTGTCCTTGAATTATTGGGATCTAAAGTGAAAAGTGAAGTCGCTCAGCCATGTCGGACTCTTCACACCCCCAGGGGCTATACAGTCCATGGAATTCTCCAGGACAGAATCTTGGAGTAGGTAGCCTGTCCCTTCTCCAGGGGATCTTCCTAAGCCAGAGGTCAAACCCAGGTCTCCTACATTGCAGGTGGATTCTTTACCAGCTGAGCCACACGGGAAGCCCAGAAGACTGGAGTGGGTAGCCTGTCCCTTCTCCAGAAGATCTTCCCAACCCAGGAATCAACCTAGAGTCTCTTTCTTTGCATTTCTTTACCATCTGAGCTATCAGGGAAGCCATTGGGATCTAAGGAAGTATCAAACCTGTGTCTCCCGCATTGCAGGAGGATTCTTTACTCGCTGAGCCATTGGAAAGTCCCTAAGAAGTATCAGAAACACCGAAATTGAGGGGCGTTCTACAAAATAACCGGTCCCATCTCTTCAAAAAGTCAAAATTGAAAAGAACCAAGACTGATTAAGACTGAGCCAGGTTAGAGAACACCAAAGAGATGTGGCAACTCAGATACACAGGATAACCTGGATTGGATCCTGGGCCTGGAAAAAACGTCCCTGCCAAGGGTCAAGTAGGACAATTGCTGAAATCCTAATACAGTCTGTGGGATGCATGACAGTGTTTTATCAAGGTTAATTTCCTCATTTCGACACCTTTGGTTATGTAAGAGAGCATTCTTGGTTTTAAGAAATACATACTTGTAATATTTTGGGGGTAAAGAAGCACAACGTCTCCAAATAACTGTCAAACGATTCAGAATATATATATTCAGAGAGAAAGGGAGGGAGGGACAAGGGAACAGAGAGAGAGACACACAGAAAATGCCGATGAAGGCATACTGGAGTAATTGGCATTTTCCCGGGGCAACATTTCTGTAAATGTGAAATTATTTCAACATTAAAAGTTAAAAAAAGACAAAAGGTCTCCGCATATACTCTGAATGCAGCCCACGTGCCGTTTATAAGGTGGATCCCTCTCTGTTCTTCCTCTGGGTTTGGAGACCCTGTGATGATGGATGGGGTGTCCGGGTCTGAGCCAACACTTCCCCAGCTCCCCGGGGGCAGGAGGAGGGACTCTTCGAGTCCCTGCGGTGGTGTCACCCTACAGGAGGGGCCCAGACTCTGATGTAACTGATCACCACCAGCGCGCCCTCCCGGGGACGGCTCCCGGAGGGGGCGGCAGAGACACGTGCCAGGGGGGAGAGCAGGGAGTGGGGCAGGGGCGGGGGCCGCACATCATCTGAAGGGCTCACGTGGACTGCGGCCCCAGATGGGCGGCCTGAGGCCGGGGGACCCAGAATCTCGGCCACGACCCTGCACCCTCTCCCCTCGGGCAGGGAGCCCCGGGGCTGTGCGGGGACCCGCACGTGCGCCCCCCACCCACCCCCAGGCCTGTCCCAGCGCAGGGTGCTCCCGGCCGGTACTCGGTACTCACGTAGTGCTGGCTGGGGACGAAGCGCTTCTCGAAGCCCAGGAGGGCAATGTGGCGGATGAAGTGGTCCCCCATGGCTCGGCTGCGCTCGGCACCCTCTCCTCCAGGGTGCTCAGGGGTTGGGACTTAAATTGGCTGGAAAGAGGAAGTCGCCTCGGTTGCGGAGGGCGCGGAGG